>VZRV01009347.1:1153768-1186102 GCA_013398115.1 Falcunculus frontatus
TTGTTGTTAATGAATGGTCAAGGTCTTCCCCCTCCTTCCTTCCCCTTTTAAATCAGATCTTGGGGTTAAGACTGAAAACTGCCTTTTGTTCTTCAAGTCAGACAGTGAGGCTGAAGATGTGGGTTTCTGATTATTGGTGGCACAATGAGAAAGAATTGCTTTCCTTCATGAGAGCGAGGTGCTTTGTTGCCAAGGATTGTCTCAATGCCAGTAACAGGGACAAATGTGTGCAAGAGGAAGAGGGTCTTTAAGGGATGGTGCTAGATGGTGTGGCTCGGTTGGTTTTTTTTCACCTAAATCCACTTCTATCTCCCCATTACAGGGAGAAGAGACAGTCTTTGTCATGCTGTGTGTTTGTAATACATGGCCAGGGTACATTTTTCACTCTGCCAGAGTTGGGTTTTTTTGTGAAGCAAAGCAGAGCCACCTCACCATGGCTTATAAATATCAATTACTTTGCACAAGAGCGGGGCCAAATAATTGTTATTTATAATCAACTCCTCTCTCCTCCCCATAATGGAAAATCTTTTTCTGGGAGATGAGTTGCTCAGAAGGTTCGTTCCTGGAGCGGGAGCAGGAGCCTCTCCTCCTGTGGGCAGCGGTGCTGGCGGCGTCCTGAACCCCAGACAGCCTCAGTAATGTCAGACGGGGCTGCCAGAGGGAACCACTGCTCGCCACGACTGCTGTGGGGACACCAGCCAGCTCCTGGTGGGAGGTAAAAGTTTGCAGGATGCCTCCAAAATCAAAAGTGTGGATGAGGCAGAGTCCCCCCACCCGCAGCCCCTGCTCCTCCCCACCCCTTTCTAATGAAAGTTTATTTCGTTTAGTGTTCCTTGGCAATATCAATCCCAACTCCAATTATTACTTTCGTTATCTTCTCTCACCAGCTTTGGCAGCTGTGCTGGAGGCCGAATGCATTTTCTCTATCGGCAGTCAAAGCAGAGGCTGCATTCCTGGGCTGTGATACATGGAACGCCATGGCACCCCTGCTAACAAAGGACCCAATTCGCTTTACATTCCCATGGTCTTGTGGATGGCCTGCCCGGCTCAAAGTTTACAAAGATGCCAAACAGCCAGAAGAATTGGGGTTTATGTTTCCTTTCAGTCTTTCACAAACACTTTATTGATCTGTGGCCTTTCTTGGCCACTCAGAGAATGAAGTAGTTACAAAATGGAATGATTTTTCTTTTTTCTTAAAAAAACCCAAAAAACAAAAACCAGCCCAAAACCTGTGCATTTTGTATGTTTTATTATCTGTCTATTCATAATATTTTTATTTGAAATGAGCTGCTTCCTGCATACTGCACCAGGATGTTCTTTATGCACGTGAAAAACCCCAAAAGTTTTGACAATGATGAACACTTTTAAGTTGTGCTCCACTTGTTTGCAAAAGTCTCCATTTGGTAGCACATCAAAAGCATTTTTCTCTCCTCTGGCACAATGGTATATTCATGCTAGCAGTCATTACTCAGATTTGAAGCATCACTTTATTGGAGCCCACACAATACAGTCTAAGACTCTTTGTTTCATTTGCTATTACTATCTCCTTTTTTTCCTTTTTTTTTCCATTTTTTTTCTTTTTTTTTTTTTTTTAATTTATTTAGTTCAGACCTGTTTGTAGTCCCTAATGGCAAATTTCCGGCCATGGCCTGAAAGAGCTGTGTCATTGATGCTGGTGATGTGTGTCTGCAGAGCGAGGGCCTTTCCTGGGGCCTCCAGCTCCACCCGGGGCTCACCCACTAAACACCCACACCTTGGTGGAGCTGAGTGAGTGACAGGGGGTTAACTGAATGATAATCCTTTAACTAGCAACCAGCACATCTTTAGAATATTGAGTTGTCTTTAAAAAGTGGATTTACAGGCTAAGAACGCATCTGCAGTTTGTGTTGGGGGTTACGGTGTTGGATTATTATTATAATTGTTGTGTTTTGTTGTTGTTTTTATTAATAATAATAACTTTATGTACACAAATAGCTTAGTTGTATATTTTTCATCGTTTGTGGGTTTTTTAATGTAGTTTATTTAACATGACTTGGGCACTAAGGCAGAGCTATTACTAAATTGTTCAGTATGTGGAGTTTCTTTATAGGGCTTTAACAGATAGCCAGAGCCCACAGAAGTTTTCTGTTTGTCCAAAGTACCTTCTGCATTTAGGAGGAGGATGAATGTTGTGAGAAAGATTAATAGACTGAGTGTGAAACGCCCATTTCTCATTAATGGAAGAGACCAGACATATCTTAGGAGCAGGGAGCAGCTCCTTGGGGCCAGAGGGGCTGTTGTGTCCTTGTCACTCAGGCCAGGAAAAATGGAAGAATTACATGCAACTGGAAAATGATGAGTTTGTGGCAGAGCATCATGAAGTAATGCAGGAGAGGAGACCAGCAAATGCTTTGGGGTTGAGGGATCACAGTGAAAACTGACAGTAAATTAAGGTTGTGGTGGGTGAGAAGAGACAAGTGCCAGGTGTATTCCTGGAGGCACCTTGTAGGGGAGAACCAGAGACAGGGCTTAAATGCAGTGCAGGGTGAAAGCCTCAATGCCAGTAATAATTTCCTCGAGGAAATAGTGGATGTCCAGTAGCTGCTGTATTTAATGATGCATTTGATGAGGACGTGCATGTCAGCACAGGAGGAGTGACCCAGTGTTGGCTGAGTGACTTTCCATCTCCCCTTGCATAGAGATGTTCCAAATACAGCATGAGTGCACAGCATTCACCCTGCTCTCATACAGATGCCCTCCCTCGTGCAAATTGTCCATGTAATGCTAGGAGGTGCAATTCCTTGGCTTCCCCAGGCAGGAAGAAGCCTGTAGCTGTCCATAAGGGAAAGATGATATCAAGGATTGTCTTGGACCCTTGCATATTGGTGCCTTGTGCTCAAGACCAGCATGACGAGCCGATGGCTTTGAAAGCAGTCTTGAAAAACAAATGACACAAAGCAGCCTTTAATAAACGAGCATGGAAAGGAGGGTGTTAGTAATGCTTGTTCTGATGGGAGGAGCTGATTACAGGCTGCTGTTGGCAGGCTGTGATGGCTTTTGATGTGCATAAGCCTGTGGTTTGGTGCTGGCAGCCTGTAAGTGCCTTGTGAAGGTGTAGGCTCTGGGAACGGAGCAAAATGTTTCCTGGAGATGTGTGCTGGTCGGAGGTGGCACTACAGTGATTAATGTCCATGTACTCAAACTGTTATCCTTGTTACCTCTTATTCTTGAAGGTCCTCCATTACAAATCTTTGGTTTTTTCTCTCTGTGTTAGATTCAATGCTGCTGGTAGCAGAGAGGCTGGAGGGACCTTTCAACATTGAGTCAGTCATGGACCCCATTGATGTGAAAATTTCAGATGCCATCATGAACATGCAGGAGAACAGCATGCAGGTGTCTCAGAAGGTAAATGGGCCAAGAGGACACTTGGGATTTATTTATTTAATGTGTTTTATTTCCCATTTCTTGTCAATATGTTTCTTCTTGAATGCCCTTTCAAGTATATATAAAGCTGACGTATTATTTTGGGCGGGGGCTGGGTTGGAGCCTGGAAAAGGGAGGCTCTTGTGACCTTTAATTTCATAAAATCCTTTCCTTCTCTCACATAGGTTTTCCAGGGATGTGGCCAGCCAAAAACACTTGCCCAAGGCCGGACTGCTCGCTCTGTCTCTGAAAGTGGTTTCAGTGCTCGTTTCAGACCCTACAACCCAGAGGAGCGACCAACAACAGCTGCTGGCACAAGCTTGGATCGACTGGTGAGTGCCTGGTCCTGCTGGTGCCACACAGATGCTTCATACCTGGGTACCACAGTGTATAATTTCCCATTTTTAATTGATAGGGTTTCTTAATATTCCTTGGCTGTCTTAAAACTCTCTAAGGGGTGTAATCTGCCCATGGCTCTAGACATTAATTACGTCAACGCCTCTATGTCAGAGAAGTGCCTGTGTTAAAAGCTTGGCTTATGAATAATATGTGTTTGAGGAGCAGTGTTTAATTTTGTATTAGAAAAGTAAATCAACCATCAAAACTCACAGCCTGAAGATCTGGCCTGTACACGTCTGTTGCAATAAAAAATACCTTCTCAACTTTACTTTTACTGAGCGTTTGGTATTCTGGATTATGTCTTGTGTTTCTTTTTTTCTTTTGTTTAATAGGTTACTGATGTGAAAGAGAAGCTGAAACAAGCCAAAAAATTTTGGTCATCTCTCCCTGGCAATATTTGCAATGACGAAAAGATGTCTGTAGGCACTGTCAATGAGAACGAGTGCTGGAACGGGAGCGCCAAGAGCAGGTTTGGTGATGCTGCTGCCCGTGGTTAGCCCTCTCCCTCTCACCTCAGACTTGCCCTGTGTCCTGGCCCCTCTCCATGAGCCCTTTTCTCCTACAGGAGTGATCCCAGCTCGCCCAAGGCAGGCTGCTGCCATTACCCCTTTTGTTTTTGTATATGGGAGAGCTGAAATATAACACCAAAGTGCTGTCCAAGCTTTTCTTTTACAGGAGGGAACAGAGTGTAGTTACCCAAACAGGGCGTCTCTCCTTGGACTTAAGCCCCTTAGTAGTTGTTCATGGATTTAAGGAGATGATCTGTACAAAATCCTGTATCACAGCCACAGAGCAGGGGTGCCCGCGCTGACAGCGCTGTGGCCCCAGTGCCACCAGTTGGTGTTTCCATCAGGAACTGGTTTCTTTGTTGAGCAAGGGCAGGGGTGATGGAGGGTGGAGACCTTCTCCACTGCCAAGGTCTGTGGCACAAGGGGGCCAGTGGTTTCACTCATGCTTTTTATGGAAAAAAGAGTTAACAAAACTCTTTTTTTTTTTGTCTTGTAAGGAAGAAATTGCCAACATGCGAGTAAGCCAAAGTTTTTCTGTCATATGGTTTATATAACTGTTTAACTTTTATTTTGGAAATAAAAATTTCTCTTTTTTTTTGTCTGTTTGCTTACTGAGGAAATAAGCACAACTCAAGATGTTCCATTAAAAAAAAAAAAAGCAGTTGTCTGGGGTTTTCCAGCAGTTTTTCTAAGTAATGGCAGTTTTTGCCCTTGATGGTTTTAGGCCCCAGGACTAACCCATACCTCATAACTTTTGGACTGTTTCGTGTGTGCCTATAACTCTGCCATGCTTGGCTAGGGCAATGTTTTGGGTCTGTGTGACAAGAAATGGCTCTGCCTCCTGAAGTTTTGTTTATCAGCAGCTTCTAGGGACTTTTCACTGCAGATACCCCCAGTGTGTGCAAGGGCACCAGTATCGAGGGCAGCATTGGGCAAGGAGACAGGGCAGGCTGGATATCCTATGTGGGCTGGGCAAGATAATTTGCTTTAGTATTTTTTCCGTGACTCCAGTAAGCTGGAAGTTTGGTAGTTTTCCACATTTTGGTCTCAGACTTCTTTGAAACATAATATTGATCACAAATTATAACAAAACTGTCACCACCAGTAATCATCGTCATTGTCACTCCCATATATAGGACAGGGTTTGAGCATGTTTTTCAGATGTATGCTTACATCTCACTGCTTGGTCTCTGGGATCAGTAGACTGTGCTAAAAGCTTTTCTCTCTCGTGATACTGATGTTGGCATCATAACTAAGAAAAGTAATGTTTTCTTCTGTTAAACTGATATTTCTAGCAAGTCAGGTAATTGGAGGAAATAGAAATGTGTCCTATCCCTGCTGTATAAGATGATACTCCAAATACCTATGTCAGGAAATGTATTCTGTTGGGTTTTGTTGCTCAGTCTCTCTTTTAAACCAGGAGGCTGTACACATGTTCAGACCTGAGCATGTCCACCTTCTGAAGCTGAGCATCTTGGCTCTCTCCTCTGATATGTGGGGCTACAGGATCTCATCTTCAGTATCACAGATGTTTCTCCTGCTGGGGTTATTAGGGAAATTGCATCTCATGTCTGTGTGGTGAGAAGCACACATTCAATATCCCAGCTTGCTGGTTAAGGTGCGTTACTCAAAGCCAGAATGACACTCTTGCCTCTAACATTTACTCTAGGTTTCTGTGGGATAACTATGGTCTTGAAGGTTGTTTTCCCAGAAGTGTCATCTAAGTGGATGTCAGGTCATCTCAGCACCTTGTATTGCTCTGTAGCCTTTAGTGAGCTGATTTATGCTGTTGAAAGCCATTACTATTATAAACCCCAGATCTTCCTTTTCTTTTCAAGTTGGGGAGAAAATTGTCATTCCCCTGCCCTCGTTGCACAGTGTAAATGAAAACAGTGCTTCATTCCACATACTGCAGAGATTGCAGGGAAGGGAGATGGGGTAAGAAGTTGGTGAAGGGCTGTGTGAGGTTTAGCACGTGGAAGGATGCTGTTGGTCTCAGAATATCACCCATACTGAAAGCAGGGATGGCATTGCAGAGTTCCCATGCTATCATCCTTTAGCTCGAGACCCTGCCGAGCTGCAGCTCTGGTACCAGCAGGAATGGTTTCTTTTCAGGTATGACTTTGCAGTGACTGGAAATGGCTTAGCAAGTCAAGTGAATAACCCAGAGGTTGAAGTCGACATTACCAAGCCAGACATGGTGATTCGCCAGCAAATCATGGCTCTGCGGGTGATGACCAACAAGCTGAAGAATGCCTACAGCGGGAATGATGTCGACTTCATTGACATAAGTATGTTTGCTGCTATTTGCCTTTTGCTTTTTCTTTTTTCCCTTTTAATTGGATTTCATGCTAACACGGGTAGCTGGCTAAGCTTCAGCTGTGGGTAAGCGTGTTAGTAAAGAGGGTGGGAACCGGCCTCTCTGACAGGCTGTGTGAGGAGGGGTGGTCCCATAAAGCCATAGAAGGGTTTGGGTTAGAAGGGACCTTTAAAGATCATCTAGTCCAACACCCCTCCAGTGAGCTGGGACATCATCTACTACATCAGGCTGCTCAGGGCCCCATCCAACCAGCCTGACCTTGAGTGTTTCCAGAGATGGGGAATCTACCACCTCTCTAGGCAACTTGTGCCAGTGTTTCACCACCCTCGTCATAAAACCATTTATCCTTTATATCAAATCTAAATCTACCTTCTTTTAGTTTAAAACCGTTACCCCTTGTCTTAATTGCAACAATCCCAGCTCTCTCAGTCTGTCCTCATAGGAAAAGTGTTCCAGCCTCTGAGCATTTCTGTATTCTCCTCTGGACTCCCTCCAGCAGATCCTTCCTATGCTGGGGGCCCCACAGCCGGATGCAGGAACTCCATGTAGGGTCTCATGAGTGGAGTAGAGGGGGTGAATCCCCTCCCTTGACCTGCTGGTCAGTGTTTTTGGTGCAGCCCAGGATGTCGTTGGCTTTCTGGGCTGCGAGCACACGTTGCCCAGATGCGATGACTGCACATAGAAGTCACATTAACCAGGGGACCCATGCTTACTTCTCATAAACACCAAAACAGCCTCTTGCCTTTTCTCCCTGCTGTCTTGTGCAGCCAGCAGAGAAGGACAGCAGGTGTGTTTGTTTCCCTAGGTGAGGAAAGCAGCGGGGAGGAGAGCGGCAGCGGCTGTGAGCTCCAGCAGTGCTCCCCGGAATTCGAGTTCAATGCCACCGAGGTCACTGGGAACTCCAAGAAGAGCGATAAGACCGTGAACACTTCTGCTGCCACCAGAAGTGGTTTATCACAAGCAGCCTTGCTCCTTAGCATTTTGTTCTTGGCCATGCAAAGACAATGGAGATAACTGTGCAGCATAGGGGAAGGGGAAAAGACTTTCATTATCAATGGTAGAAGGCACCTGCTTTCACTTTTATACCATCTAGAGACTTTGCTTTTTAAGTTAATGGACAACAGTGTACAGTTTTTACTATGTTGCCACTGGTTTTAAGATACTGATTTTTTTTTTTTTCCCTTGCTGTCCTGGGAATAACAGGAACGGGAACTGCCAGTCTATCCCGTTCACCAAGAGTCCATGTTAGAGGTGGATAACAAAAATGTATATACAAGCCTGTAGTTAGCTCTGCATTTGTGTCTTTATCACTTCTTTTTTTTTGTTTTTCTTTTACTGTACTTCTTACGAAAACAAAAACCCCAAGGTCTTCTCTTGGCCTGTAACAAGTATGTGTTTCTGAAATGAGAAATATCTGTACAGAAGCAGGTTTTATTTATCATGTTATCTTTTGAGGAAAAAATAATTGCCCAACAAGCAGAAAATGTTTCATGTAGTTAACTTTCCATTTATTCACATTATGTTAGTTGCCTTATCTGGAGAGAAGTGGAAGTCATTTGTCTTTATTATGCTGTAAAACAGAAGGTGAAGGCAGAGCTGGTCATCATGCCAAGGGCCCCATTTGCATAGGGCATCCATGCCAGGAGCAGGTTGTGCTTGCTTTACAGGAGGTTTGGTCAAATTGGAAGGGACTACAGAGAATTCCCATTCTGCAGACGCTGAGAAGAGTTGTCGTTTGTTCCCCAGGATCCTTGCAATTAGCTGTAACTCCTGTGGGTCAGTTCCCAACGTGCATCCCCCATGGGAATGAGGCATTAAACTTGTTCGGTTGGAAACAACTTGTCGTCTCACAGATCCAAATGCCAACATGTGTCTTGTCTGCGCATTTGTTAAGTGAATGCTGGATTGATTTTTTAATGGTTTTGGTTCTCGTTTTAAGGAATCCTGTGTGGGAGGGCAGGTGGGGAGGAATTGGGTTTGTTTTTACAAGAGTTTTGTTTCCTCTCTGGTGGGGGCAAAAGAGAAGGAGCAGGCACTGTTGCAGGTACATGAGAGCAGGAGCTGACAGGGCTGAAGTTGCCTCATTTTGGGTGTGTTTGGTCTCCTGGGAGCTGATGCCCAGCGCCTGTAGCTTTTTGGCACTACCTGAGACACCTTCGTCTCTCTACCTGTGCCGTTGGAGTTGGAACAATGTTATGGTGAACAGCAACTCATGAATAAAAGAAATGTATATTTTTAAGAAAAGAGATGAAATAATTCTTAAAAGAGTTTAGTGAAAGCAAAGTCTTTGGAAAGACTCAAAATTATTCAGCATGTCTCTTCCTGCTTTGGGAGGCCTTTAGGTCTGGCTGGACACTGGGATCTGGCCAGGAGAGCAATCCAGAGAGAAAAGGTTTTCTCTATTCATCCCTTGTGTCATAAAGGATAATTTTCTATTTTTATACTGAAGCATTAATTACTTGTTAGCTCAGGGTCAGCATTATACTCAACTTTATTTTCACACCAAATTTCTGCAAAGCTATGAAGATGGAGTATTCTTGGCTGGTATAAATAATCCTGGAGGCTTAATTTTACTAGAAGTAGCCAGTTATTTATTAAAACACGATGTTAGTAGAGTTAGGGATATTCTGGCTAGATTATTTTTCTTTAGAAAATAAATCATGGAACCATAAAACTGAAAAAATTATAAATTTATGTGTGGGAAAAAATGGATTGTAAATAACTAAGTTGCCTTGCAAGGAATTGGAAAATGTGCTGATACTTAGAAACTACCTCAGTTCTGAGGAATTTCCTTTCTAGCTTTGAGTGCTATTGCATTTACTTGGTACAAGTGAATCTGGTCTCCAATATGTAGCTGAAAGAGTTATCGCTATAGACCTTGTTAGATTGTTTTTAATTTAGAGGGTTGAACTACATCCAGCTGTTTTCTTTCAGCTAAGTTCCCTAACAAAGAGAATTTCTGAATTAAATATTGCTGATGGTTTCCATGACTTCTCCTGATTTGTTTGGTTTCATGGCATTTTCTGATTGCCCTTTAATTATTTAAATGGTTCTAGTAATTTGAATTTTAATCCTGAAATAAACAAACCTTAGATGCACTACCATGGTAAATATATCGCAGTAAGGTCTGACTGGATAACCCTTCTGGCTCATACCCAGCTGGCAGGCCAGCAGAGTTAAATGAAGAAAAAAAGAATTAAAAAATAAAACTTCTTCAGAGCTCTGAGATTGGTGGAACAAAAGCTCTTGTGTTTGGAGGGGCTGCCTGCTCCAGCATCTCCCTTCTTGGTGTAACTGTTCATATGTAAGAAAGTTGCTTGTACATTCTCCTGCTTCTGAGGGTTTCTTCTCAGAAAACAAAACACTTCTGACTTTATATTGATCATTTTACAACTAATTGCTCACTAACTATTATTCCTTAGTTTGGAACAAGCCACCAATGCAAAGACCTCCCATCAGTTTTAAGCATGTCCAGTTGACTTTGTTAGCACAAGAGTCTTCCAGTGTATAAAGGACAGATTTGTCACCTGGGGCTGCAAGAAACAAGAGTAAACATCAATGTAGGACAATCAAAAGTTGTGTTCCTGCTTCTATTTTGTGTTTGTGTGTGAAGTTGGCTCTCTGACATGAGCCTGTGAACTAAACCGTACAGGTAGGTGATGCCATGATGATTTTTTGCTTTTTATATACCCATTTTTATATACTCTTTTATATAGCTTTTATGTATTCTTAAGTGCTTTTTAGCCCACATACTTCTAATTTCTTAGGTTTGATAACCAGCATAGACCCAATATTCCGTATAGCCAGGAGACCAAGCATCTTGGAAGCCTCAGACACGAAGGTCTTCTCTGGAACACATTTTGTAAACTAAGATAGGCCTGTCTGGGGGGGGAAGGTTCCTTGGGGAGGGGGGGTTCACTCAGCCTCCCATTGGGGAATCGTTGATAGATATGCTCATTGGTAAGGCCTATAATGTTATACCCCAACTATTGAGTGTGCATTTTTTTTCGATGTGCATTCCAGCGTGTTCCACCTGGATGGGGTGCACCAAGGATCCTTAAAATAAATACCAAGGTAAAACCCCTTTTACCCTTCTAACCGTGTTTGGTTCTTGATTTTAAGACCAAGGATAGGCATCATAGGAATGAGATGTGCTGCTCACTTCAGGGAAGGCATGTGCTCCCCTTATTCAATTTTTTTTATTTTCTACATAACCAGTGCCATTATGAGCATGATTTAAAGAAAAATTCCCATATATTGAATTAATTATTAAAATTAATGGAGCTGGTAAGAGCACTTCAAATGCAAGATGAAGCAGAAAGGTGATGTCCTTGGCAGCATGGGAGATGCTGTCTCCCAAAGCGCTGGAATGAAAAGATCCAGCTCTTAATAGGACATGTTTTAGCAGCTCAGTGCCTGTCCTGAAATGGCTTCACAGGTGACGTGTGGAGGGGGAAAAGGAGAGCATGTAATGATTGTGATCAGAGTCTCTCGATTTGTGTTGTGTTGGTGTCCCCCAAGTCAGGACAAATGGCCAGAGCAACAAGAGGAATCTCCACGCTCCAGGGCAGGGTCCTGCTCTTCCCCTCCTGGCTGAGCCAGCCTGGGTTTGTCCTCAAAGACAAGGTGGTGTATTAATTCTGGAGGGTGCAACCTCTCAGAACAGTGGTCATTTCTTAGACCAGATGGTGCTGATGTTTCCATCACTGTCCCCTAATTGCTTTGCTGGATGCCTGGCTGGACCA
This sequence comes from Falcunculus frontatus, assembly GCA_013398115.1. Taxonomy (NCBI): domain Eukaryota; kingdom Metazoa; phylum Chordata; class Aves; order Passeriformes; genus Falcunculus; species Falcunculus frontatus. Next base: position 1,165,144 of record VZRV01009347.1, read on the forward strand.
GGCAAGCCTCTGGTGTGGTCCTGGCTCCTTCCTCATCGTAGCATCTGGTGTTGGGCATCTGATAGCATGGCACATAAAAATCCCTTCCGTCTGTTTGGATGCTTTTACTTACTGTGTGTCCCACAGCAGCTGCCAGCCCTGTTTGTCACCTTTCTCACAAAGTCACCCTCTTCCCTCCTACCTGCAGTCCACTGTGTGAATGTGGCAGTGTCCTCCACTGGTGACAGCAGTAACCAGATCAGTGACAGCTGCTGGTTTGTGCCCTTCACTTGCCAGCACAAAACCACGGTATTTTCTCTTGTCCCTGGGGAAGCCTGTGCCACTGGCACATCTCCACAGTCTGGAGTGGCAGACACCCAGGTCTTGCCAGCACAGACAAGCCTGGAGCATCCTGGGGATCCTGAGAACCAAGGATTGGGGCCTGTGTGTGAGCTGGTGGGCATTGCTGCTGCAGGAAACCAGAGCGTGGATAAATCCACCTGTTTGTTGGAGGAAAACAACTTGCACTTTTGGGTTTTTTTAATGCTGATGGCTTTCTTTTTCCATGTAAGCTCAACTGACTGGGATAACTGCAGTGTCTCTGCCAGATGTAATGGCCAGGGAACACCTGCCTGCAATGGTTCATAAGCCAACATTGCAGTTCTGGCCAGGCTGGCAGGAGGGTTCCCTGACCTCTGCTGCTTCTCTTCCTCAGAATGTTCTCTAGGACTGGTGGTAATTTAAAAATAAATATAAAAATGTGTAGAAGGGGCTGAAAATTGATGCAGAAACACTGCAGTCCTGATCCCAAATGGTGAAGTAGTGCTGTGTTTCATGGCATCTTTCAAATTGCTGGGATTTAATGGTTTAAGATATCTGGAAGACACAGGTTGGTTAGAGATGATGCAATAGTGGTGGTTTTAGGACCACCTGAGTGTGAACTAACCCTAGTAATAGTTTTCATGTCTTGATAATGCTGTTTCAGGCATCAGATTTTCTGGGTCTGGTTTGCTTTTCTTGTTGCTTAATCCTCGTCTGTGGTTGGTTTGAGGGCTTGTAGCAGTGTAAATTGCCTGGGAAGACACAGCTCTTTATGGGGTTGCTGTAATTCTGGATTAAGCGTGCTCAAATTGCTGTAATTTGTATCTAATGGATTACATGGATTGAGAGCCCTTTTATAACTGTTCCAGCAAGGAGGGGCTGCCTGCCCTGGGAGGAAGGGAAGGCATCCTGGGCATGGCTGGTCCCTTTGTCCCTCTTCTGTGGAAGGGAGAACTGTCCTTTTCATGATCCCAGGGGCTGGACAGCCTGGTACAGCTGGGGACCCAGCTGGGTGCAGAAGGAGCAGGCAGCTGTGGCAAAGAGACTTTTGCTAAACCTGGAAAGTTTTGGGGGATGCTGATGGCAAGTCCTAATGTGGTGTTGCCTTCCTCTGGTTACCATCCCTGTGCTGTTGGGTGGGTAACTGCTGAGGATATTTTTCCACCCTGGATCTGCTCTGTCTTGATCAAAAGGTGACCCTTTTGCCTTTTAGCCTGCTCACTATGATTTGGCCCTGTGGTTCCTTGCTGCCCTGGCTCCTTTTTCCCAAACCTTTGCTCTTTGTGCTGGTTCCTCCTGTGCAGTCCCTGTGTCCCAGCAGGAGCAGAGTGGGAATGTATCTCACCCATGGACCTCGATGGTCTCCCCTGCAAGCCATCTTCACTCAACACCAGCCAGAGATTGCTGCAATTGCTAAAACAGAAGTTTTGATTTTAAAAGCAGCTCTTACTTGAATCAACAGATCTGCTCCAGTTGTTAGTCATTGACATAGTTTAGTGGTGGACCTGGCATTCCTAGGTTAAGGGTTGGACTTGATATTCTTAGATGTCTTTCCCAGTCTTAATGATTCTGTGATGGATTTCAGCAGCCAGGTAATGTCTGTCCCCCTGATGGTTTTGTAGGAGCTAAACAGGAGCAGCTTCATCCCTGTCACAAAATCTGGGGTGCCTGTGCCCCTCATTCATGTATTGCAGCAATACAATTCCCCTACATAGCTGCTCATCTCCCCAGAATGTCCTGCCACGCTACCTCTTCATGTGTCATTAATTCGTGTAATCCGATGCAAATCAATATGCAAAACCCCTCATTAATTGGGTTACTGATTTATATTAATGAGACTTAAAATCTTGGAGAAGGTTGGGGGTATTTGTTTCTCCTCTGACAAGCTATTGTCAGCCCCACAATGACTGGTCCTTGGCTGGTCTGGTAATTGCCTTGTGACTGTATTTGCATCGACACAATGGCAAGGATGTTAGCAGGAGCTAAGACATCTTTTCCTCTGAACAGGAAAGTTCAGGATTAGCAAGGCAGAATGCGTTTGCCAGCAGTTGCTGGCAGCCTTGTTGTGTAGGGTGGCTTCTCTTCACCTATAACTCAGCTCTGTTGGTTGTTTCCATTATTAACCGGCTTTGTTCAGAGCTTAATAAGCTCAGCCATAAAAATCAGGCCTGCCTGAAAACTTGGCACAGTAGGAATTGGCCAGACTTTTATTTTCTCTGGTGGGAAGAACTGATGATTATTTTTAGAAGAAATTGTTTCGTCTGTGAAGTTTAATGGGTTGAAATGCTGTTTTGGCATTCACGAGCCTTCAGACCAGCTTTGTTGAAAACCCCATTTAGCATCACCAATAATACAGTAATGCTGAGGATCCCCAGGGACAGGCAACTGAAACAATAGCCGGAATCTTACATTTTTAAAGCTAATTGTTGTACATGTTCAGCTGTTTCCCCCATGCCACTACCACACACCGCTTGCTATCTTGTGCAAGATGCAGATCTCAGGACAGTTAAGTCCACAGGAGGCATTTCACTGATGTTGACAGGAGGTTTATCTGCATTTCCAGGGACTCTTTAATGGAAGCAAGGTTACAGGTACATATCCACTGGATTCCTGCAGCAGAAAGACAATTCTGATTTAACCAAGAGTTTTTTGTGGGTTTTTTTTGGTTTGGTTTGGTTTGTTTTATAATGGCTGCCTTCATTTGCGTCCTCATAACAGAGTGTGTTTGTATTGGAGCTGGTGTGCGATTCTAAATATATCAGTTCCTGTGTGGCAGGGCTCTGGAGGCAGCTCTCAATCAATGTATCTTCATACCACCACTCTGATTTTGGGTGAGCAGCCACCCTGCCTTATTTGCAGATGAGGAGCTGGGCACCTTTATAAATGGATAGTGGAGTAAGAGACTAAGTGGCTCTTGCTTGAACAGTCCCAAATGACTGTTGTTTGCTCTGAATTTCCTGTGTACTAACATAGGCTGTGCTGCGTTCCAGGAGGGTGCTTCAGGTAAAATGCCTCACAGAATTAGACAAGGTGATGATTTCTGAGTGGCTCCAGGGCCTTTCCTGTTTTGGGGCAAGTGGAGACTTTGGCTGGTGTGTCACAGCCTTCTTCCTTTGTTTTTCTCAGAGAAAAAACAATTCAAATTAGGGAAAAAAACTCAAAAACATGATCACTCTTTATTCACTGTTAAATTCTTTGGATGATTTTGCATTCAAAACTACTTGAGTATTGAACAGGAATTTGTGCTACAAAATAGTGGTGGGATTTTCAGTTTTGAGCAGGAAGAGTTGTGGATCAGTGTTTATGTGGGCAAGTGAGGGCTCTCAGCAAGCCAGGGGCCAAGAGAGTCAGTGTTACAAAACAATCTGTTATCTTTGACAGAGGTCTTCTGGAGCCTAGCTGTCTGAAAATAATTAGCCAAATAAATTAGGTGTGCTCCATGCTAAGTAATTCTAACATTTGGCTTCCTAGGGAAAGGGATAATGTACATGCAGAGATACCTCAGCTTGTCCTTTGTCACTGTGAGGGGGCACACATGGAGAAGGTGAGGGCTGTTCTTTGCACAGATAGTAACAGGTGGGAGAAGCTGTTGGGAGCCTTGTGCTGACCAGAGGGATGGGGGTGAGTCCCCCAGTGGGATGGTGGGTGGGCAGAGCTGCCCTCCTGCTTCCTGGTGCAAGAATGTCCTGCCACTGAGGGCATGTTTAACTGCCAACTGGTCATTAAAAGCGGTAAAAATTCCATTCCATGAAGGTGTGCTTCATCACATTGGTGCAGGCTTGGTATGGAACTGATCCAGGAGCTCCCAGAGTTGTGGGACTGGACTGAGAGGTGATGGTTAGAAATGAGAGTGAGACAGGAGAGGAGTGCCTTGGGCAGCACTTGAGCTGTGTCACTGCCAAGTCCCTGTTTCCTGTCCTTTCTTTCACTCTGTTGTTATTTAAAGTGTATTAGATGCATCTCCTGATGTTGTATTAGCCACTCTTTTCCTGAGAGGAGGTGGCAGTAACATCTTTTGGCCCACATTCCTGTGCTGGTTTTCTCTATCAAAAGGCAGTGGGGGTTGCAGCTTTTTGACCACCTTTATAATCCAGCATTGCAGAAGTACTTGCTGGTCACCCTCCCAATGGAGCCACGCTCACCCCATAGGGCTTTTCACAGAGTGTTTTAATCCTGCTGCAGGGTGAGAGCAGAGCAGTTTTTTTGGAGCCTGGATGGGAGAGAGATGCAAGTGGCAGCCAGCCAGAGGAGCCAGGTTTGTATGTGTGTTTTGCACTGCACCCTCCAGGCATTCACAGGAATCAGAAATTAATTTGAAGCCTCTGGAAGGGAAAAAGCTCTCCTGTTACGATTTTGGCCCCATTGCTTTGCATAGGGTGGTTTGCTCCCTTACTCGGTGTCCTGCCCTTGCTACTCACACACAGAGCATTAAAGAATCAGGAAGCTGGCTGTGAGGAGTTGCTTAACCCATACAATTGTGAGATGCATGAAAATCATGAGTAAAACCATGACCAAACCAATATATTTGTCCTATCTCAATGAATGGAGGAAGCAATGGATTCCACCCTTGGTTTTCAAAAGCATTAAAGGGAGAAAAAAGCCCACCAACACCCAAAACCCCTCCAGCCCCACCACTGATGAAGGTTGTGTTGAGGCTGCACATTCCCAGGAGCAGACAGGACCATGGCTTGGAGCCAAGCACAGGAATAGTCCTGGCTGTGATGAACCCAGACTCCTGTGAAAGTGAGCAGTGAAATGATGTCTCCACCATGAGAGTGAGAATCCAGGTGCTGTGCAAAGTCCCTTTCCTCGAGGAAGAGAGGGGTTTCCAGGATCTGTGTAAGCAGCCCTGGGGCTTAACCTGGGGCAAGGGGGCCTGTGGTGGTACAGCTGCCTCCAGCACTGGCAGTGCCTCAGCTAATCCATGCACAGTGTATTCATGGCTCTCCTCTTCTGGGCCCTGCACTGAGACAGCAGAGTGGTTTTAATGAGAACATAAAAGTTAAAATTGGGGTTTTTTACTTTTAAATATTAGTGGCACACTATGGCTGTTGAAGTTGCTATTTTAACTGCTCCAGATGTCAAGCATGGCTCAGCCAAGATCAATGCATAATCCAAAGGAAATACGAAGGAATGTGGTCAATATTGAAATATTTTGGATCTCTTAAATATGCAGCCAGTGGTAGTGGTCTAACTGGGCTTATTAACTCTGCTTTTGGAGCAGGGATTCTATTAGCATGAATTAATGTCTATTAACATTATTGATTTTCTTTTATTTTAACATGCGGGTTAATGATACTGGTTATTTTAGATACTCTCTGAGGCTGTACTGAGTCGGGAGCTGTTGGTTTAAGACCTGATCCCACAAGCTTTTGTCCTTCCAGTTCCTATTTAAGCTCTGATTTAGCTCCAAGCCTGCAGAGTGGCTCCCACTGACTCCAGCAGCAGTTGGATTGAGCCTGCTCTGCTCCTGCTTCATCCAGCCCCCACGGCTTCAGCTTCAACTACAGAGAGGCTTTGCATGTCCCTGCATGGCCAGGGTGGATTTAACCCCTGGAGCACACCAGTCGCCACTGAAATATCCCCTCTGCTCTACCTCCGCATCACAGTGGGAGCCAATCTTGGCTCATACAGCAGCAGTGAGTGGGTTGGGCCTGGTCTATATATTAAATTCTATTTCTAAATTAAGCCCAGGTAGACCCATTTCCCCCCCCCCTCTGATTTTTTATGCCTATTAAATTTATAAAGCGCTTAGAAGGCAAAGGGTTTATAATGAAGAACAGAGTCTTCTTGAATGTTTTGTTAAAGGTATGGAAAATATGGAAAGCTTTGAGAAAAAATTTCTTTCCTTAAAATCAGATTGAAGAACAACTTAACAGTTGGAGAATGAGCTGCATCTTACAGAGCTACAAATGGACCCATTTTTCAGCAAAACACAAAGTTCATAATTCATCATTTTCTTAACAAAATATCTGTTTTCAATAGCTGTTGAAATATTATGCTTGTAGAGGTCACACATTCTTAATGAAAGATGTATCTTTTTTTGCTTAAAAATATTTTTAAAAGCCAAATGATTCCCCTTTTAAAAAAAATTGTTTTAAATCACGGGTAAAATTGCACAAGAAGAAAATTAAAATCAGCCCAGATATAATTTTTTTAAAAGTGGGCAGTCAGAAAAAGAAAAAAAACAAACAAAAAAAACCCAAAAAACCAGAATGCCACAGATTTCAGTCTGCGTCAGAGAATGCTCTCATTAAAATGAAACCTTCAGTTCCTTTGTCTGAAGAAACCTCGCCCTTTGTTCATGTTTAAGAGAAATGTTTCTAGTTACTGAGAGAGTGTTTGCCTTGCTCAAAAAAATGTTTGTGTGGGAGATGTTTTACATTTGAGTGACTCCAGAGAGCCAAAATGTGAAGCTGTATTAGAAGTAATGACCACAGGCTGATGTAGCTGGAAAAATTCAGCTGAAAGCCTTTGGGGAAAGGGTTCCAAGAGGGGGGTTAACCCTCCCTCTCCAGTTTAGTGGGTTATCTGGATAAGGCCAAGCTCCTTCCGGGTGGGAAAAATCCGGGTCAGGCAATGTCCAGGGCTGGAGTACCCTGGTGCCATCGCCCTGGCTGAGGGCACATCTGGGCTGCACATCTGGGGCCGTGCACACCTGCCCACCTGTGGCTCTGTGCTATTTCTGCCGGCATGCACTAGATGGCATTGCCAACTTGGCTACGGGGATTGTGGGCTCCCAGAGGGCTTCCACAGGGAGGGGAGTATGAGCAGTGCTGTTGATGATCATTTGTGATTTTTTACTTTTTAAAGTTCCCTGTATTAGGGAGAGCATGATACATCTGCCATGTCTGGCATGGGCAGCTCAGGGTGCTGGTGCCTGGGCACTGCAGAGCTGCTGCCACAGCAGGTGTGGCTGAAGCCCACCTTGTGCTTGTCCAGAGCAGCTGAGGTCCAGCCTGGGGCCCTGCTTTTGGGCACTGGCTGAGCACACAGCAAGAAATGGTCTTTGCTGCTGCCAACAATCCCTACAGGCGAGGTGGACAAATATGAGAAAGGCCGGGTCAGTGGGATCTGAAGGACAAACCTGAATACCAGAGACAGCAGGAGTTCAGCAGCGCCTCTTGATTCCCCATGCAGGCTGTTTATTCCCTTTTGTTGTCTCCAGTGAGTGTCTTGCCACTGTCCTCCCTGCCCCCGTTTCTCCCCGGTTGTACATGCTGGGCTGGGATCAGTAACACTGAATCTGAACAGGAAGCTGTGGGAAGAGGGTGTACCTGAGGGACTGTGACCTGGTTCCTTGTCTACAGCAGCTGGCACTGAGTGCCTGAAAAACATGAAAGCATACCAAAAATGGAGGAATTGTAATCTGGAGAGCCTTCCTGAACTGTCACTTGCTCCTTGAACTCTGAGCTGCTTTTTAAAGGCCGAAGGTACATTGCTGGGGTTTTTTTTGTATCCCTATACCCATTTGCAGAGAGCAAACCACATCAATAAAATCAAGAAGGACTGCCTGTGTTGGATCTGCAACACAGTCATATCCCTGAAAGCAGAAAACCCACCCCAGGGCAGGTTCTCCAGGGCACTGTGCAGCTCTGGAATGCTGAACAGTGTGGGAACAAGCAGCCAGGGTTGTTTGGTGCCCCTCTTAGGTGTTTGTGGTCCAAGACTGTGAGCACCTCCTGTTCTCCCATTGTCTCCCCCAAGGCTTCACTGGGACAAATGTGTCATTGTTTGTTATCCTGCCTTGCAGTTTCTCTTGAAAACTACATCCTGAGTAGCGTTCAAGTAAAACAGAGTTCCTGCTTTCCCAGATGGCAGCCAGTGAGAAACACTCTCCCCTAAAAACGTCTGCCATCTCCATCTTATGTCCTCAGGCGGGTTGACGGCTTGTTTTTCATTTAGAGTTCCCCTCAGTTGCCTGGGGTGTCCTTCAGGGCACTGGTGTGTGGCTGCCAACAGATCTAATGATCAGCAAAAGTATTATTTGTGTTGTGTTAACATCTCAAAGTATCCATGTGACTTTCCATGCTGCTCGGCTACGTGATCTGTGTTGGCACTGCAGAAATGCTCATGAAAAATGTTCAGGATAAATTTCCCCCTGGTTCCTACTGGAACCCCCTAAAAACTAGTGATGTGGGAGACTTCATGATGCAACATTTCTCTTGCAGAATACTTCTCTCTGCATGTAACTAAGAGTTTGTTTGTGGGGAGAGCTGCTCACACCACTTGGGGCATTCAAATTTCCATGGAGAGGGACCCGGCTGCCTTTCCTGTCTGGGAGATGCAAGGCTTGGAGTAGAGCTGCTCTTAGAAAATGAAGCATTTGTGGTCAGTTGAGCCTCCTGGAAGGAGAACTTGGCCCGAGTGTGTTGTTTGGGCCATCACAGGACTGTCAGTCAGCAATTCTTGGTTTCATGCTTCATTTTGTATGAGATATTTTGTAGGATCTTTGGCAAGTCTCTTCTCTATCTTTTACCCCCTCAGAGATATAGACATAAAAGGTAGAGAGCTAAGATAGCTGCGAGCTGGAAGTGCTGCTGCAGGACTCTCTACTCCCATTAACCCCCAATTTACTGTCCTGCACCAATGGCCCCCCCAGTGCCATGTGCTGATATTTCTGATGGATTATGTCCATTCTCCTGTCAGTGTGAGCCAGCCTTGTGTGCCTGGTCTTGTGCTTGGGATGCTGAGCAAAAACTTGGTGGCTCATATTATAACGCTGAGCTGAATTTAAGTTTTGTTTCTCTTTTAGGCAAACATTGTTTTAGGAGCCAAAAATTCTGCCATCATAATGCATATAAATTTACTGTCATCAACCCTTTTGACTAACCTGAAAGGCAACTCACTTTTTGGTATTCTGCAGACCTGTGTGATGGGACACATTGAGACAACAATCTGTACCAGCAACTGTGAGGTAGACAGGAAATGTGTGTTTTTACTGCTCACACAGGAAAGAAATCTCATTAGATTTATGTGATCTCAAACCAATTATGCCCTCTGTGCAAAACCCAGGCCTCCAGCAGCGCAGCCTGTATCTTTAAGACAATGAAAATAAACCAGCAGCATCTGTAATGTCCTTCTTAATGGGATGAATTAGGAAGAATGTGTATGGACACAATCGTAAAGACTACTCTAAGCATAAGTGATTGGAGATGGAGGGTAGGAGAGCGTGTCATTCCTCAGCTTTATTAAAGGAGCTGGTTATGCGCGTGCATGACTTGCAATGCCAGTCTCCAAACATTCTGATTACTCGGAGTGGTGTTCATCTGCCAGGTAAATAACAAGTGAGATACTCATATTTACAATTGAAATTGCCTGAGTGTTCAGCTGGCCCTCGCTCTGCCAGGCTGGACTTTCACTGCACGTTACTCATCGTCAGTGACTTGAGAAAATCTCTTGACAAGACTCGCCTTGGAGCTGGCAGGACCACATGTGACTTCATTCAGAAAAGCAGGTTAGAAACTCTTCCCAAAGGTCTGACGCTAGGCTTCCTCTTGAACTCAGGCAATTCCCAGTAAGGTCTTTCCCAGTCAGAACCACTGTTCAGGAACAGTAGCACAGGCTTATTTATACTGATTTTTAGTGATCCATTACATTTCTGCTGTTCTGAAAGGGTATAAAACTGCATCATTCTTAGAAGATTAAAAAAAAATCACTGCTTTGCTGTGGAGATGATTTTGTGTTGAGGGGTAGTTCCATTTGCTACTAAACAACGTCCCACTCCATCACTCCCACCCTTATAGGCAGGGTTTCTGAATGGAGGAGCTAGAGCAGATCTGTGCCCTTCTGGCACTAAAATTAAAGAGAAAAGAGGTCTGATCACAAACTATTCATTTCTAAAAGCAATATCCAAAAATGAAGCAATGGCTCCTAAATTATCCCAGTGATGAGCAAACCTGCAAGTCCAGCTTGCAAACTGGCAGTCAGAGGTTCCTGATGCCATATGCCTGGAGAAGGTATTTCTTTTTTGTGTTTTTTCACATATATCAGTGTGAGTAACTCTGTTGTGAGAGCCAGCTCCATCTGAAGCTGGGGATTGATGTTAGTACTTTCATAACAGAATTAATACCTAAAAGTATGTTTCAGAATATGCTCAAGACATGATCTGTCTTTCAGTGTGTGAGCTCTATCTTAGAATTACAGCTAAACCTCTGCAGTTTAGAATCTAGGTGAAGGTTTGATTATCTAGGAAGAAAGAAAAAAACCCCCAAAACGTAAGCATATGGTACTTAACAGAGTTTTATCTCAATGGATTTTGTTCATAATCTCCTTGTGGAACTTAACAGAAAATTACATCTCTGCCACCGAATTCTTAAAGGCGTTAGAAAACACTATGGTGTAGCTCTTACCTTCCATCAAATTCCATTCCAGTGACTTTTAAAGAATGCAGCTGTTTCACTAATTTTGAATTCTTGCAGACTTTTCCATAGGGGATATTTCTAGTTTTGCAAACAGTTTCCCATCAACTCAGTGAGGAGGGGGAAAAAAAAGAAAGGCATTTTGTCTTGAGGAAAATCTTGTGTGCTCAACTGGAGCCTTTCCTGTGAAGCCGCTCTCCCAAGGCCCAGGGAGCTGCTGGAAGTTCCCATGGCTGCTCCTGTGCCCCATGCACTCCAGGCTCAGAGATGCTCTCCGGGGTGCAAATAACGTGGTTGTGTTGTGCCACATGTGCAGGAGTAATGAGGGTGGATTCACAAGGATGTTGACCAGCAAACCTTCCCCATGCCCCAAATCACCATCTTTAAAAAAGATAGAAGGAAAATTCAAGAAATATTGCAAGGAATACATTGAGTACTTATTTTGGCTGGTGGTGTCTTTCCAGACAAGGAAATCCACTTTGGCTAGATTTTGATGTCATCGCTGTGGGTGATGAATAAATGTCCTTTCTCCCTCTGTGACCACCTGGCATGTGTGCTTTGCTTTGAGAAGCTGGCCCTTGGGGCTGAAATTTTGCCATATTTAGTTCTAACCCAAAATATTATAGTCCAAATCCAGCCAAAGGTATCGGGTGAGGGAGAAAGATGAATGCATTGAAAGGTTTGCAGCTGGGACCATCATGGAGCTTGCTGAGCTTGGGCACTAGTCCCTGGCCCGAAAGCCCAGCCAGACTGGGACCATGCCTATGATGTTTTGCCTTTCCTCCACTTCTACGCAGGGTCCTTTTTGTCTCCACCGAAGGATTGTGGCACACTGTGTGACTCTGGCAGCTCACAGTGTTCAGCTGGGGCGAGGTGAAAGTGGGATCCAGTGGTAACAGTATGAGGAGCAGCATATTTCCTTGTGCTTTTCCAAAATAGCTCTATATGATGCTGACTGTGAAGTTAAAATGAAACATATCTTGTGCTATGGGGTTTTTCCCCCCTTCTTTAAATATATCTATAGATATGGAGGGAGGAGTGAGAAAGAAGGAGGAACTTTTGGCCGGTAGCTTTGGGCAAACTGAAGATTGACCTCACAGTGTTGCTTGCAGGGCAGGGAAGCTAACTGGAAACAAAATCAAATTATTAAAAGAAAAATTGAAGCGAAGGAGAATCACGTTTCCTGAAGGGTTTTGCTTCTCCTCGGTGTGGTGGTCTCTCTTGGTGGGGTGTCAGGCTGAGCTCAGTGCCGGCTGGTCACTGTGCAGTGCCCTGGGATCACGTACCCCGCTTTGTTCTCAGCACATGGGGTGGGGCCATTTATTTAACCAGATAACTTAGAGCCCCCAAGGACTCCAGGCTGCTGTTTGTCTTCCAGAGTGTCAGCATTAGTACAGTGCTTCTTTGTTTTATCTGGGATATTTTTATTTAGTAACTGCTAACCTGAAATACACGCTTTCCAGCTTCCCTCTCGCAGATACCACAGAGACTTGGGCTTGCAGGTGAGATAACGGGCAAAGTGAAGCTTGGGGGAATGCTGAGCTCTCACCTGCAATGCCCTGGTGCAGGCACAGTTGGGTTTAACCCTCTGGGCTGGGGACAAGATTCTTGGAGCATGGGAATGTTGGAAAAGACAGTTCTGAGTACTGCCAAGCTCCTTGAGGAGATTCTGTAGTCATGTATTTTCTTCTCAGCGATTCTCATGCTGCCCCAGCTGTGCTCTGGGTTTATTTCCAGTGGGAGTGCTCAGAGCTTAGGCCTGAAAAAATGGGCATTAAATGCAGTGCTGCATTTTATAAACATTAAATACAACCGGGCCTTGATCTGAGCAGTGACTCACAGGTCTGGAAAGATGTGGGTGTCTCCCGCCTCCCAAAGCACCTACTTCCCAATGAAAGCCAAATCCCTGCATGGTGCCCAGCTCCTGGTGCTCTTAACTGCAGCAAGGACAGACTTCTACACTCTACCTATGGTAGGTACAGCAGCTCTGCGTGCACACGGGATCCAGAAACCAGCCATAACTCTATGAAGATAAAGTGTGATGTTTCCTCATGTGTCTAAGGAAGGGACTTGGAGTTTTCATTTGTTTTCATAAGAAAATAGTGCTTAGATTAAAAAAGGAAAACTTTTAGCCCAGTTGCCTGATTCCAGCCCTGTTTGACATGTGGACTGTTATCCCAAAGAGATCAAGCTTTTCTAAATTTCATAAAAATAAGTAGCAGAATGGTGGAGAAGTTTGTAGCACAAGTCTACAGTTGCCTTCAGAAAACCCACAGGCGAAAGCTGCAGAAAACTGGGTTTCCTAAGTTTAACTGTTCACAGGTCTCCTTGCTTTTCTTGTACATGTGCCTGCAAAAAGACCTACATCTATCTTTCTTTCCATTTCACACATTTTCACCTTGTCTTGAAAATGGGATGTGTTGCAGGCAAGACCTCTGCCTCTCAAAGGGACTGACTTGAGGGTGAATAAATAACAGCAGGAGAAGCTGGGGATAGCTGGCAGAAAACCTTAGGTCAAGTCTAAATATCATCAGGGATGTGCTGTACATTCCCAGACAGGGAGCAGGGTGGTGTTGAGGCATATTTGGGATTCATTTGTCTCTGAGCTATTTAGTACCTTGTGAGATGGCACAGAAAAACTTAACAATGAATCTGCTGCCATTCAGGACAGCCTTGAGTCATTGTGGTTTAAAAAATAAATTATCATATAAATAGCTGCTTAGGAATCTCAGCCTGGAGACCACAAAATCTCACCAGCGCACAGCTTTTTTGGCTTATGTAGCGCCATGTCTACTTGTGGAATATTTTGGCTGTGTGTTGTACAACCACTTCCTATTTTAGAAAGAATATTATAGGAGAAGAATAAAGTCTATTGTCAGTGACAACTGCTGGTGGTTTCCTAGTGCCTCTCATTCCAGGAGGCTGAGCATATCATAACTGGATTTTTCCTGTCTTCGCTGAACCTGCCCCAAGATGCCACTGCCTTGTGGAGACTGGTATCCCCTGCCCTGGATACCCAGAGGTGAGCAGGATCATTCCAGGTTGGTTTAAGACAGTTTCTGGGTAGTTTTTGTGAATGATTGGTGGGTTTTGAAAAGCCAGAGGAGACTGTAGCGGTAAACAAGCTAAGAGTTACGCTCCTGCAGTTGGAAATACCGCTGGGATTTTGGATATTTGGGTATTGGAAATACCACCTCCTCCTGCTGACTGGTATCCTGTTCTGCTGTCCCGAAGCAAGGCTGAGTACGACCCATCTGAATCTTGTGACTTTATAACATGAAAAAGTGCCAAGGCCTTTGATATAGGCATCTCACCCTCTTGCAGGGCTATGGATTGTTAATAACTACATCTCCATTGACTTTAACTGGAGCAGGATCAGATACCAAGAGCAAAAATCCTCCTAAGAAAATTGTTCTGAGTGAGCTCCAGCTCAAAGGAGAATCCATCCTTGGGTTTTCGCACTACACTGGTTCTGGCTAATGAACTGCCTATTCGTTTTAGTTCTATTTGGTTTTGTTTACTTTATTGGCTTATTTGTGACTTCCCTTTGGGGAAAAGAAAGAACAGGCTGGGAAATACAGCAGTGCCACTGGAGGCTGTGGGACGGTGTACATGGTAATGGTCCTTTCAACAGGTCTTTTTCTCAGACATTCAGCAAAAGTTTGCAGTCCCAGCACAAAATGTGAGAATGATGACTGTATCACAAAGACATTTTCCCAGCGTGGCTGAGCTGTGATATGAAACAAGCTGATTTTCTCACGAGAGGGGAGTAAATCCTTGGAAGTGTTATTTTTCTAAAGTTTTATTTGAAAAGTACTAGCATGACCTTTTCTTGATGTTGCTTTTTCTTTCTCTTTTTTCTTTGTAAAAATCCTTGTAGGATTGTGATTAGCAAGATAATGAATACCATCTGCTTTTAATCAATTCCTTCCTTTTCTCCCAAACCCTCCTAGCTTCTAATATTAATGGAAACAGATTTGAATACTGGAATAGACTGCTCTGGAGAGTGCTTGGGTATTTACTAGGTGAAAAGTGAAATTGCACAGGTTTATTTCATGGGGCAGGGCATTTGACAGGTGCAATTTTTCTTCTAGATGTGTTGCATGCCTGTTTTATAAACCAAAATTCATACTGACACATGAGATATAATTCTGTATTGGAGGGAAATTTTAAGAAGAGGAGGGTTTGAGCCCGAACTGGAGCTGCTGCCCAAGCTCTTCCAAAGAGCTGGTGTTTATTTACTGCCACAGTGACACACTGAGGGATAAATGTGGTTGACTGGGAAAGCTGGGAAGCAAAGGATGCTTCCTAGGAGGAAAGCAATGCCTATGGCATTTTGAGTGTAACCCCTCTGTTAGTTTTGCAAAATACCTAAATGGGCCTTGCTAACACAGCTTTCCTCATTGCCATGCATTCAGATTTCCATTGTATTATTTGATCTTGGAAGCCAAAAAAACTTGAATTCATTTTCTGTCAAGCCTTACCTCAGATCAAACTGGTTTTTTTCCCTTTGGATAGGACTCAGTTTGATTTGTGCTTTTCTCTTAGGTTGGAATCAATCATCCTGCCCTGATTTGAATGACCGTTTTACCCCTCCAAAGGTTCACATTAACAGGCATTCCTGGGATGTTTTCTTGATTGGGTTCAAGGCATTGTGTGTTCCCATCTGTCCTGCCTGATTATGAACCAGCTCTGCCAGCTAATGTTGGCTAGGAAACCTTTCCTTTCGTGCATTGCTCCAAACTGGGTCCTGAGAAGAAAAATTGCTGTTTCTACCACAGACATTTGTGACAATGTGGTCCTGGCTGGAAGTGCTGGCATTCTGCTGTGCCCTCTCATGGCACGGATGCACAGAGCAGCCAGGCAGAGAGTGCCAGTGCTTGGGGTGCCATGAGTGCTCTGTCCCAGAGACCTCTTAAGAGACAAGGCAAGAGGTGCTGAGAAAGAGCTGAATGAGGATCCTCAGGAGCTTGGGATCCGCGACTGTGAGTGATGCTGAGTGAAAACTTTGGGCCAGCACAGGTGCTGGGCTGCTTGGGTTATCTGCCCATATAATTCCTACAGGGAAGCTGGATGACCATGATGTGAGTGGCTTTTGCGGGTATTTTCTCCCCTTTTTTGAAAATGTTATTCACCTTTTCACTGAAACCCTGGATATTCATTCTGCTTCATGCAATACTTTGATTTTGGGCTGGGCATGGGCGAGTGTGTGCCTTTGAGCCTAGATAGGGATAGTCCCTCCAATGCCCCTCATCAGGACCATAGCCCCTGGATATTTCAAGAGGAATGGGCTTGTTTCTGTCACACAAGGTGTTCTGAGTGGTGCTGCTGCTGCTGAGGGATCCTGCAAGCAAGGGAGCCTGTGCAAACATCTGAATTACAGCAGGTCTTTTACCATAAGGGAACATGACGTGTACAGATGCTTTGTCATCAGTCTGGCATGGGTTCAACCTGGGGTGCCACATTTCTGCCAGTTGCTTTTATCTTTGCAGGGCTGTTTGGTGAGAACAGGGCAGCAGCATGTTCTGAGCACCCACAGTCCTTGGGCTCAGGAGGTAAAGCACAAACAAAGCAACCTCTTTTCAGAAGCAGGCTGTAAACATCTTGAAACAAATTTCCAGTGAAGAATTTTTGACTTCCCCAGCCTCTCCCCTAATCCCTTGTTACTGGAGCTTTTAGGATGAGACATCTGAAGTCACACAACGACATGCATGTAATGCCTCTGATTAACTCACACAATTGAGAGAGCTAAAGCCTAGTGCTACCAAACAACGCACCCTTGTTTCCTTTCTCTCTTTACAGGGCCATGCTGGCATAACATCTTAAAATTCCCCGGGACACAGAGCCTGAAGTGAGCAAGCATGGGCTGGGATGGAGCCAGGGAACCATCTGAGGCAGGGATGCAGATATTGCTGGTGCCTGATTGTTCTTCCCCAAAGGTGGGATGCTTTTCTGCATGCTTTGCCATGTCTTGGAGAGCCTTCCTGAACAGGGGGACTGAATGAACCAAACCTTCCTCCTGGAGCCATCACTGGGAATCCAAGGTGGATGGAATAGCAGGGAGAATAACAATTGATCCTGTTTGCCCCCAAGAGCATGCATGTGCTTTGCCTGCTCCTTGGGACTTCTGAGAGGCTCTGGTTATGGTTTGGAGAGGGCACTTTCAAGATGCCTCAGGAAAGTGCCACCTTCTGGCTTGGTGCTAAAAACATGAATAGGAAAGCACTGCATGGTGAAGGGAAGATCAAGAGTGGCAAAACCTCCACATCCAATCCCTGCATGGAGGATCCTCCCTGCACTTCCCATTGGCACCCACCTACTGCCAGCCAGCCTGCAGCCATGTGAAGGTCAGGTAAAAATAACAGCTCTTTTTGCAAGGCTGACTAAATGAAAGCAAGGGGTAGGGGGTAGATGAGAGATAAAATGGCTGTGGTTTGCCAAAACCCCTACATCTGGCACCTACAGACTGCTAACAGGGGCAAGCAGAAGCAGCAGTGGCTAAGGAAAATATCCCTGACTCTTAGCAGCCGTTTCACATGCACAGACTTTTAAAAGCCTCCCTTACTGCCCCACTCTGCTGCAGCAGGGTGGGTGTGGAGCTTGGAGATTGTTCAAATTCTGCATTTCTGGCCCCGCAGAGGCTGCTCTGGCTCATGGCGATGTCACCGTGCGGGAATGCGCTTCCCCTGCGCTGGGACATCTCTGGCCAACACCAGATACCCTTCCTTCCTGCCTGCTCCCATGGTGGGGATTATTGCTTTTGGCTTCTCCCGGCTTTGAAAGGCATCCAAAGAGCTCAGCTCTTGCAAGCTGAGAGCAGAGACAGAAAGCCTCTCCCTGCCTCACCTGTTTGTGGTTATTCAGCTCCCTCCTTTCACGCTTTGGCACAATAATGGCCTGAAAGTAAAACAAGAGGCAAGTTCTCCCCCCAGCTCAGAGCACTGAATGAAACCCAGCCAGCGGGGCCTATTGAGACAGCATCGAGACAAATGTCAACTTTAACACAAAGAGGCTTAAATGACTGACACAGAAAGGAATAATCTCAGATCTGTTTTCCAGGCTGCTCCCCAGCATAGTTGTGCTGCAGATGGAGACAATTTTCAGTTCCCCTGGGAGATTGTATAGCCAAAAAAAGATACTTGGTGGTGATATGCTGTAAGACTAGGTCATGAGAATGGATGTTTGGAATAATGACAGAATTCATTATAGACAAACTAAATTAACAGAGTGTCTTGAGAAACATATGGGGAGGAAACTGCCACTGAAGCCCTGCAAAGAGTAGCTTTACTTCTCATTGTGCTGGATTCTCCCAAGGCCTCTATGAAAAAAGGACAGGGGGTTATAGAAGTCATTTTGTGGCAACTCTCTGAATCTGTTGCCTTTTTGTTTGCAAGATGGCTATTTGCCTTTGAATCTTCTGAAAAAGTAAAAGTAATTAAGGCTCATAAATAATGGGATTGAAATGAAAATATAGCCACCTCTCCCCAGAAGCAAGAAGAAAATAATGTCCTAGTTGGTGTCTTCTTGACCTTGCTCAGACCTTAGCAGTGAAGTGGCTGCAGCGTGGGGGCTGCACTCACCCATGCCAGGCTCCAAGAGCACCCTTCCCTGCCCCTGCACTGCATTTGCCTTATCAGGCACTGAGAGCATCCTCATCACCCCAGTGGCACCTCCCTAAGCAGCCACTAGTCCAGTTGCCTCTGGCTGCAAAGAGCTTTGATCCCATTGCAGACCCTTTAGGGAATGCGCTAAGGGTCTTGCCAGAGGCTCCACATCCTGGGCTGCCAGAAGGAGCTGAGGTAAGGAGACCCTGAGGTAATTGTGCAGGATTAATGAATCCTCAGCCAGTGTCCTCCCCAGGACCTCCATCGCCTGCAGAACTTACCAAAAACTGTAGTTGCCTTTTGCAATTACCAATTCAAGCTGTCTGGTAACAGCTGGAAGCTCCAGGAAAGGTCCCTGTATCTGAGCAGGCAGTGGCCCCATGGTGCTTTTGAGTGGAAAATTGCTGAGCAGAGACTTAGAGCCATGGCCATGGGCTTCCAGCAGGGAAACAGTTCTCGGCTTGGTGCCAGATATCCATGCCCCATGGAAATCTGGAGCACTTCTGTTTCTGAACTATGTTCCTCAGTAGAAGAGACTGCAGGACTGTAGCGAAGAACTTTTAAAGTCAATGAAACACTTAACAGCTGGAGTATAACTGGGTAGGGTTTAGTAAAAAAAAAATCAGCCTGGAGAAACTCAAGATGAATGACTGAATATGAAGAAATTTAGGGAGTTTTGCATTTTATATTTATATTTATTCATACACATGTATGTAACACCTATATGTACATGCCTGAGAAGTAATGAGAGAATGTCACAAATCCAGAGAAGTGTGTCACAGGAAAGGCAGGACGATGCTCTGCGAGCCAGTACTAGTTAGCCTGGCATATGACCCATGCTAAGCAATGCCAAACATGGCCCCAGATTAAATTAGTAAAGAATTAAAGGATTGAATTTAATTAATGTGGAGCATTATGGAAATAGTCCTCATATTCAAAAGAAACCTGCTTTTATTCTTTGTCTCCCCAGGATCTATAAGTCAAGCTGACAGTGAGGCATGACACATTTTGAAAGGTGTTTAGCTTAGTGTTTCAGGAGGTCCCAGTGGTAGGACATGGCAAAGAGCTTAAGAACAGGTAAATGAGTAACCTCAAACAGGAGCTTAATAAGCATCTACTGCAATAGACTCCCTGGGTCTGGAAGAGAAGAATTGCAGTTCAAAAAAAGTACTATTGGGTTTTTTATTGTTGTTTTTGATTGGTTGCTTGGTTGGTTGGTTGGTTTGGGGTTTTTTGGGTGGGGGGTGTTTTTAGTTTTTGGGCTTGTTTGGTTTTGGTTTTAATCTTTCGTTGAAAGCCCTTTCAGAGTTGGAAGGGTTTGGGGCTTGGTCCACTGGGAATTAAAAGATAAAGACATATATAGATATATATAAAGATATAATTTTTTTTTTTTTTGGGTAAATTGTTGGCACTTCAACTGCCCTGAGCCCCAGACCTTTGGGGAAGGCTTTGCCTTCTCCTGGGTGGTTTGAGGAGTGGGGCTGGGGGTTGAGACAGTGCCCTAACCCCAGGTTTTCTGCCTGCACTTAAAAGGATTTGCCCTCACGGCTCGCTCTGATACGGTGTGGAAAAGGAGAGGGGGGACAGGGAAGCTCAGAGGAGCTGATGGGGGGCAGAAAAAGGGTGTGAATCAGACTATCTGGTGTGTCTCCTTTGATGTGTCACACAGAGATGGTGCAGGCACTCAGATGGGAAGGGGTTAATGCGTTTCTCAGTAACCATTGAAATGGGGGCTGTTATGGTCTATTTAGGCAATGATCTGTTACAATATCAATGGCATTTTCGATGGCAGTGTCTCCTATTCTTCTATTGAAATCACAATAGCTTTGGAAGTTCACGGCCATGGCAGTCTCAGGGACAGATTTCTGTTCATTTTTCTTTGTTGTGAAGATTTTTGGGGTTTTTTTTAAGTAAATTAACTCACACAAATGAGAAAGAAGCTTCAAGTGTGTGACCTTTAGACAAAAGCTTCAGATTTGTCATTCTCTCTCCTTAACTTATGCTGTGCTCTCAGCAATGCCTCGATACAATATCTAGCCCAGCTTGGGCTACCTGGCCACAAATAGCTGAGCAAGGCTGGAGTGACAACGTGAAATCTCCATTTCTATGCTGTTGTCAGCTTCTAACACTTAGGGAAAAAAGTCAGAGTAGGGGAGAGGTTTTAGCTGCCTGCCTCCCATGCATTTAGATATAAAGGGAGCCTCCTGTCTTGGCCCCTCTCCATTTCTTTAGAAACCAGGGGCTAATGCAGTCCCCAGGACTGTCTGGAGAGGTTACTCGCCCAGCCTTCACTTTGATGATTGATGACAGTGGAGAAACTAATGATATTTTATTCACCTGTCAAAAAAATTTCTTGCCCTGGGCAAGGCAAGGCTAGCACGGCAGAATTTTAACGCTGCTCTTTTGACAAAAATGCAGTTATCCCATTTTCCCTAATATATTATCTCAAAGGAAGAAGTGCTGTCCTGCGAAGGCTGTTGCTCTGGGATGCTGGCCAGCGGAATCTCTCCCACCTACAAAGTGCCTTGAACTTTGAACATGCATTGGGAGCATGAAATGGGCATTGCAAGTGCATTCCCAGGGTGTCCCAGTGATTCTGCCCCTCAGTGCCCAGGCAAGGAAAGATCCCCAGGGCCAGGAGATGTTTTGAAGTATCTTCCCAAAGAAGGCAAAGTATCTTTAGATCAAGAGCCC
>VZRV01009347.1:1186144-1261073 GCA_013398115.1 Falcunculus frontatus
AATTCTGTCTTAAATGTAGTGAGCCCCAGCAGAAAATTTTCTGGTGCTTTGCCCCACTTCGTTGATTTGGTTTTACTCTGTGTTTATATTTCTTGATTCCATGTTATTACTCGCTTCCTTGCTAAGGAGCAAACTAAATGTTACCTGTTCCTGCAGGTGCCTGTCAAATGGCTCTTCCTAGACCAAGTAAACTACATGTAATTGTTAGCAAAACTGTTCATTTCTCTGCTTCCTCTTAGGTATAGCTGACTGCGAAGATGTGTCCAGTGGCACCAGGCAAGGCACCCCATCTGGTTCTTTCTCATGGTTCAAAGTGAGTAAAATGTTGGAAATTAGTCCAGCAAAGTCATGGAAGCTGTGAAGAGGTAGGGGTTTTTTGTGCATCATTTATCAGCAGATTGCCCTGCTAGATGTTGATCTGTGCTGTATCACAAGGCAGAGAGGAAATGGCCTCCAGAGCCAAACTTCTGCTCCAGTTTCCTGGGCTGCAGACAGGCTGGTGAGTGGGATGGTTGGGAGCTGACCACAAGTGAGTACTAGATGAAATGGGGCTTTTCAAGGCGCACTGAGCAAAGTGCTGCCTCCTGGGGAGGGACAAAGGGAGCCCACCATGGCAGCAGCAGGACAACTGCTCCTGTGACAGTGAGGATCTCCCTGCACCTTCAGTGCCACTTCCCCTCAGACAGAAATGGCAACAGCCTGAAGGCAGCCTGCTCAGGGTCCCATTGTATTTGCCCAGGATGGTCCCATGGCAGTGCACTCCTGGCTGTCTCTTGGAACCTACTCCTGAGCCTTTAATCATCCACAACTTTGGCAAAATGTTTCCTCAAGGAGACAATTGATAAAGCAGATGAAAAGGGATCTAAATGCCTAGGCAGGCTCAGGCTGTGAAAAGCTGGATTCCCGCAGCACAGCTTAAAGTGCAGAGGTATGAAAAGTAAACATTTCATCTTAATGCCAGTAGAGGAATTCATCTAATGCAGGTAGAGCTGTTCAAGTGGGATGCCAACTGCTCTCAACAGCTGAACTAATCTGAAGTACCATTAAAATTCTTAACAAAGAAATCCACGGCACAAAAAATATCTTCTTCCAGCCTATTTCTGACTTTGCTAGGGGTGCTGCCATGGTCCTGTGGGCAAGATGAGGGGCCCTCACACATGCAGAGAGCAAGACCTAAAGGTCCAGAGCACCTCTGTGCGTGGGCGAGGGGGCTTCTTCTCCACTCCCCAGGATGACATTTTAAGCTATGCAGGGCAAAGCAGAGCTGTGACATGGTCCTAGTGTGACAAGCGATCCAAATGAGTTCAGGTACTGCAAGGAAATGGCACTCAGGTGTCCTTTATCTGCTTGATGTGAAAGGGAAAGGCAGAAGCAATTGCCACCCTATCCTGCCAGAATGCTGCTGCCAGGGCTGTGGAGTGTGCTGGGTTAGTGCATAAGAGATGCTTCCTGGTGCAGGAGAATCCTTTAGGTGGCTTTGCAAGATGTACCTCTGCAGCAGTTGTGATTAGAGTGAAAGGTGAAATCGAGGGCTTAGGTGAGGTTTGAATATTATCTTTTTTTTTTATTATTATTTTTTAAATTAGAAACGTGAGTGTCACTTTGAGTTCAGGGTCTGGTTACAAGGACTTACCTCTATTTCACAGCAAGAAATTTGTCTTGACAGTAATCAATGCAGGTTATAAAAGAAAAGAAAAAAGAGAAACTTCAAGCATTTACAATGTGAAGGCTACAATATGCTGTAATTTCAGCTCCTTCTCTTTCACCTCCACAGAGAATACAAAAAAAAATAGTTCTTTTTGATATCTCCAGTGCAATTATGGAGAGAGAAATGAAACCTATGGAAATGAAAGTTGGTGTGTCTTAGGGATGCCAGATTTTGAGCACAGAGCCTCTGCAGAAAACATGCAAGTTCCCTCTCTTGATTTTTAAGATTCTGCCCTGGGGTGATAATTACCTGTTGCTGTTATTGCCCCCTGTAAAGTCACAATGCCATGATTTACTTCCACTGTTTCCATAGGAAATATTGACATTTCAGCAGGAACTTAAAAGTGCTACTGTTTTGCTTCAGAGGAGCAGCCACGACACTGCAGGCAAGGGGGAGCTTGGACATGTCCTTACCTCTTGCTGGGAATCCCCATGAGAAATGGTGCTGGGGTTTATGAAACGGCTCATTTTGCTTTGCACAAGTTTAGTTTTTCAGCAAGAAACTCCCGTTTATTTCCCCCTGGAAGACAGACCCTTCTCATGGGGTACCACAGCAGCAGACCCCCCTTCAGTGCTGTGTCTGCCTTACCAGGGGCTGAGGGCCATGAGAGCACCTCCAACCCGACTTCTGGAAGTCCCCTGCAGATCTTGTTGGACACCACCAACCTTCTTTTATGAATGAAAAGCACTGCGAGGTGAATGCTACCTTCATAATGGCTGTGATATTTTTAATGCTTTTTCCAGTCAGATGGGGTTTTGTGACATTGCTCATAACGTGTGGAAAGGGTGTTGGGTGAAAAGTGAATTACTGAGCAAGTAATTCCTACAGCCCTGGGAAAAGTCAGTGGAATGCCAGACGGGTTTGCAGGCTGTGGGTTTGCCCGAGCTATGGCTTTGCATTGCCACTAAGTGGCAGCCGAGTAAAAAACATGGTAAAACGAAACTTCCCTGAATAAATGTCAATGCAAGGTGCAGAATCAGAAAGGAAAATTTCTAAGCTGGCGTTCCCCAGCTCAGCAGTGCCCTGCTGTTTATCCTAGGAAATTAAACCTTGAGAGAAGGCAGTGATACAGATATTGTAGGAATATACGCAGGGAAGCTGAGCGTGCAGCAGAACCTGACTGTGCAAATGAATGCATTGGGGACCAGATGAACAGTTCAGCCAACTTCTACCTCCTGATTTGGCCAGCGTGATATTGAACATTTACAGAAATCATCCAAAAAAGGTTTGGGACATCAATAAGTGGCATAAAGGTGTGCAGGGTGGGAGTAAAGGCAGGGAATCAGGCTGGTAGTGCTACCTACCCCCAGTAACTACAAACGATGCCATCCACAGGTAAAACTGAGCTTCCCCACGTAGCCAGTCCCTGGGTAATGTTTGGCTCTGATGCATTATTAACCATTTTAATTTTTAAGTAGTTTGAAAGATATTCAGGTAAAGCTTCCTGAAAGCAAGGCAGAACTAGGTCAGACACTGTGCTTTGGCTTTAATTAGCACTTGTGCAGATTTTTTAACCTTTCGTAAAATTCGAGGACCTCCAGTACCTCCGCTGCTCTGCTCTGGAGCTGAAGCAGAGATGACCTCTTCAGGGAGAAACAGTAATTGGAAGTGTCAGTTATCTCAAACTTTTATCCAAAAAGACAGGATCCTGGGCACTGTGCCAAGGTTCTTACATTTCGAATATTTTAAAATATTTGAAGAAAGTAGCATGCATGGCATAAATTTTAATGTTCAAAGGACTCCTGAGATAACTTTTTTTTCCCAAGCATAAAGCAAATAGTAGAAAGGGAAGATAACTATCACAAAGTCATCTAAAAATGCCAGGGGGCTTCCGTCTTAGACACCAACAGAATCTGATGCTGTCGATCTGCTGAATTTCAACCAAGGCCAGCCCAAATCCAGGGCTGCAAATGCTGGTTCTGCATATGGTTTTTCTGCTCCACACTTAATTTGAGTTTAAGTCATGCAACATCAATCTTGAAGTCAGGGAGGCAGCTTCCAGTTTTCCCCAATGCGAGGACCCTGGAGATGCTGCAGCTGACAGCAGTGTGGATGGAAGATGTCTGGGATACAGCAATGCTGTCCCTGATAGACCCATGGTGAGCCAGAGCAGTGGACCTAAATAGGTGTGGGGTGGGTCAGCGTCTCCCCTTGCACAGGATTTCCTGGGGTAGTCCTGAGCTTTCCCTCACCTGAGGGGCTTTCCCCCCTTCCCAGAGCATATTTGTGTTGGAAGTCCCCTGGGGAGGTGGTAAAACCAACCCTGTCTCCCTGGGACCTGTGCCAACCTAGAGCCTTTCTGAGGCTTGTTTTTCTTCTTTTTTTCCCTGCACAGGGCTGAGCTCGCTCCCTTGGATGTCTCACCACCTCCAGATGCTGGTACACAGGATACACTTTTAGCAGGAGATAACCCCCTGCTCTGTGCTTGCTGGTGGATCTTAAACACTCTTTGTGGGGTCAATACCCATCCAATGGCCTCTGTCACTCCTTCCTCCCCTTCTCACCACCACTGCATGTTGTTTCCCTGGGGTAAGTTACACATGGGGTGACATTCTGGCAGGGCACTGCCCCATATGACCTAATTACTGCAAGCAGCCCCAAAGGGGCCAGGATTTTCACATTCTACCCAGGATGCTATTTTTTTTCAAAGGTCACACCAAGTGACCATGCTTTCACCTTTGAGCACACCCATTTCCAATGCCACCATTATTTACCCTTTGGAGGGGAAGGGGAAAAAAATTAACCTTGCTCCAAATGTGATGTTTTTGGAAAAAATTAAGTAATGCAAGACAAAAGCTTGGCTGAATGTGCAAGATGTGCCCAGGCGTGTGAGCTGGGCTTCCCCAGCGGGGATCAGGAAGCTGTGAGATTTGGAGTGCTGTTTTCTCCAGAACCTGAATGTTTCAAGCACAAACTTGTGCTGCTTCCAGCCTGCCCTGGAGCAGCAGCAGTGCCTGTGGGATAGCCTTGGCAGGGGACTGGGATGGGTTGCAGCACATCCAGGTGCAGTGGGAGGTACCTGCTCCTCAGGGGGATGGTGCTGGCATGCTGCGGCTGGCTCTGTGGAAGTCCTTGTGTGTGCAGTGGTTTGTACAGCCATAAGCCTCGGGTTCAAAGTGCTGGGCAGGCATCTGTGGGAGCATTATCTGTGCTGTGCAGATGCTGCAGTGTGGTCGGAGCCAAGCACTGGATGACAGCAGCATGGTGCTGGCAGGGGACTCGTCACAGTGTGCTGCTGGACAGCCCGTCCTGCCAAAATACCTTCTGCTGGAGCTGCTTTTCCTCAAAACCTGGCATGTTTTATTCAGGGAGCAGAAGGGCCCATTCCAGTTGGTGATCTTGAGCCCCTCTGCTTTCCTAAGGGCTTTTTCCCTCACCTGCAGTCTAAGTTTGCAGCAGCTTTTCCTCTTTTTGAACAGAAACACTGTAGACCAGACTAATCTATTTATTTTTGCTTACTTCTTTTCATATGCTGATTCAGACATCAGGTTTCCTCTGCAGTTTATCTCAGGCTCCCATCTGGATTCAGTCAGATGCTGGGTACTGCTCCCCGTCAGTGAAACAGGCAGTGGTGGTTCTGCTGAAACAACCTGAAGACATCCAGGTAAGCACAGAGAGTTGTTTGGGATGTGCTTTTGGAGTGGATGGCACCCCATTTCTGACCAGTTGTGCACCCAGGATTTAGAGAGGAGAGTGGAGCTGTCTCAGGGTAGATTGTCTCCAGCCTGTGACATCTCCTCAATCACCATTTCTCTCGTGAACACGCCCCAGAAGCAATGAGCTGTCCTCAAGCTCTTCGCCTGCACTGTCAGGTTCTCCTTTATCTGTTGAATGCGTTCGTTTCCTTGGAAATCAAATGCTTGGCAAATAACAATTTAGCCCACATTTGAATTTCTTCTGTTTCCCTCCTGGTGACTGTCACCAGTTGCAAAATCAGATTACCAAATACTTTCTCCTTAATCAACATCTCAGTAGATGTACATATGAGAAAAAAACCCAACTCTATTCCAAGGGTGACACAATAAATTTTTGACTGTTTTAACCTTGTCAATGAAGCATCAAATGGATTGGCTGTTGGAAAGCCTACAGCACTATTCTCTGTTGCTGAGCACAGAAGGGGAAATTGCCTTCCACTCTTAAATCTGCAACTTCTGCCTTTTGTGTGATGGTGAATAGAAATATTACCAGATCACCTTTAAACACAGAGGTATTAAGGACTGTTTTTCCCAAGAGAGGAAGAGACATCTAACTTTAGATGTGTGATTGCGCCATTATCTTCAAAGACAAGGACCTGTAGCTGGAAGTTAGGCATATCCTGAGGTTCCTTGCTGAAATAGAGCCTGACAACAGAAGGAATACGAGAGGCTCAGATTTGCTGTTACCAGTGCTGAGACTTTCCTGTAAGCAGCTGGAGAAGTGGGTGCACACAGGGGCTGGTGCTGCGGTCCCTTTCCAGACACAAGCTCAGGGACACTCGCCATGAACAGAGGGTGAGTACACACACTCAGATCCTCCACTAGAAAATTTTGAGGTGTTCTGCTGACCCCACTGGGTTTACATTGATGTATATCCAAGAAAGTCTGGCCTTGAAAGCTTCCAGGAAAGAACAATCTACTGGTTTTATATATTTTTTTAATTCATCGAAATATCAGTTTGGTTTTGCACCTTCATATTTCTTTTCAGTGCATGTCTCCCAGCTAAATGGCACTAAATGTTGCACTGTTACTTCATGCAGTTGGATTGATTTATATGGGGTTGCAGTGATCTCATTAATAGCAAGGTTTGTCTCCTCTGTTAATACTCAGGGTTAATTTTTGTGCACACATGTGTGTAGGAGATAATGATAGGGAAATCTTGACAGGGAAGAATGATTTCTATAAACACAAACATATCAGAGAACTCTCAGAGATCACGTCAGCTGACAGCAATAGCTGATCAATCACATAAGGCAGAGCATTTCCTTGCTGAGGAAGGCCCATGTTGCCCCAGAGACACAACTCCTTTTGCTATACACATGCTCAGAGTTTACTGGTGCCCTGAGACATGACAAGGATGAGATGAAGAACAGTGAATATTCACCTGCATCTAATGGTGCCAGCAACACAAGGCCAAGCAGCTGCTGCCCAGCAAGAGACATCTCAACATACATACCATAATGGATGCCTGATCTTCAGATGATCTCCTGCTCCTTCAGGGGTACACAAATATGAGTGGTTTGGGTACCATCAGGGTCCCCAGGCCAGCTCTAATCCACCTGACCTCTCACCTTGCTCATGTATCCCCATGTTGCAGGATAGGCAGTAGGGAGAGGAATGCACTATGGTATGTGCCATTTTGGGGAGCTATTGCTAAGATTTAGTGCAGAGAGTTACTGTGTAATTCAGGGCTTCAGAACCAGTTCAATTAACAGAAGTTTACTTCCAGATGCTTTTAAAGTGAACAATGCAGTTGCGCTGCTTGTGCTGCTCCCACATGGCTTTATTTTCACTTTTGCAAGTTAGATTTACAGATTTCCTTTCTCATTAAAAGTAGTGGCAATATTAAGCCTGGGAATCCTTGATGGATTTCAGATTGAATATTGTGAGTCTTGTATTAATGCAGCCTAGCTGCAAATAAATGAGGAAATCCATTAAGCATGTGGTGTGCCTCATAAATATTCCATAACACAGAAGTGTTAATGTAATGATGAGAAAGGAAGAACAAAGGTGTAGGAGTCAGGAAATGCCAAGCACTGAAAGACCACTCTGATCATCTCTAAGCTCTGCATTAGCAGCCCTTTAGATGATGAGGGCCATGCTGGACCCCTCATGAAGCACTGCGAGCATTGCATTTTTTTTTTCCTGATGAAATTTTGGAATCCTATGCAAAATTTTTTTGTAACAGGCCAAGTTTGAGCGAGATAGTAAATCAAATGTAGCACTGAAAAACAAGTCATTGTGATGTAAACAGTGATGGCTTTGGTGAAGCTGTGCTCACTTTCTGACCATGTGCTTGTCCTTTGATGCACAATTGGGTAACTGAAGCTCAAATATCGAGCCAGAATGAGGCACCATGCTCTGTAACCACAAAAAATACATGAGAGCTATGGTGAAATGCAACTAAGTCTGTGCCTTGTGTTTACATAGAGACCATTCCAAAGTGTAGGTGATTATGAGAGTTACGTTACAAATCAATCCAATGCATCTGTCTTGGAGTCTAAAAACACTGAACCGAGCATGTGGAGCCTTCAGAACAAACACAGAGAAATGCAGCGTTATCACTGAGGTGTGGATCCTCTCTGCCAGCTACAGAGACAAATGTTCTGGTTGGATTTTAATAGGCACATCCATTACTTGTGCAGTGATGCATGCCAAGCAAGGACAGCCCAGTAAACCTGCACCCCCAGAGAGCCCTGTAGTGCCCAGGCACACCTGTGTGGCTCAGCCTGCAAACCTCCTCATTGCCAGTATTCCCCACTTCCTGCATCGCCTGGCAGGAGCAATGCTGTGCTCTCCACCCTGTGCACCAGAGGTTTTTCTTCTGGGTAATGTATAGTGGACTCTTTTCCAGGTGTTCTCCTGCAGCAGATTGCTCTAGTGAAGAGGTTGGCTCCTGGTGCTCGCCCTCTCCCTTCTGTACAGTTTTGCAACCTGCATTGTCACCTGGCTGCTCCTGGAAGGCCCCCTCGTCCAGCACTCACTGTTAGCAAGGCAAGGAGGCATTTGTGGTTATTTCCAAAATCTGTAATGATGGAGGTGGGTGAGGAGGTGCGACCAGACCTTTGGCAAGCAGCTCCTGGCTGTTGAGATGTTTCTCGAGCTGGCAAGCACCACACAGAGGAGAATTTGGCCAGTCAGGGGGGCTGGTAGAACAGATTGAGTGTCTGGCTGTGAGACTCACAGTTTTTATCAGCTTTCTTCAGCTCCTGGGTCTGAGCAGCACAAGAGATAGACTCTTGGCTAGGGTATGCGGGTGTCACTCGAAGCTTCCCCAAGTGCCCCAGCAGCAATGCTCCTTGGTCCAAGGTAGAGATCATAGAATTCTAGAATCATAGAACAGGTTTGAGTTGGAAAGGACCTTAAAGATCACCTGCTTCCAACCCCCCAGCCATGGGCAAGGGACACCACTTTGAATACCTAGGCAGAGTGCTGTGGATTTTTGCAGGCAGTGATTGGACTTTTGGACAGGAGCAGGTCTCTCTGCTGCTTGCTCCAGGGAATATTTTCAGTTTGGTTTCAGATCCAAGCTGGTGGCTGGGTGTCTCTTTAGAACCGGGTGTTTGGAGTGCTGTCTTACTTGGCTGAATGAACTTCTGACATGGGGTTGGTTGGGGAAGGCCACGAAAGATCATGTCATGTTATGCTATAGATGATCTGAGACCCAAAATCATCTAAAAGATCCGTCAGCAAGCCTGTGATAACTTACTGCATTGCGTCAGCTCAATTTTGGGTCCAGTGGTGTGGTTTTCTGCCGACTGGGAGTTCTTTATCAAACTCCAGCAGAATGGGGTCTTCTTGTTTTGGAGCTTTTGTTCAGGGACAGTGTTGTAAGTGGAAAAGTCGCCTGGCATGGGGGTAGGTGGAGATGCCTGTGCTTTAAAGGACCTCTTCAGAGACAACACAGTGGAAGAGGAGAGCCCATCCTCAGTGCTCCCTCCCACTGTGTGGAACTGCAGCACAGTTTTATCTGTGTATCAGGCTTGCAGAGGGAGCCAAAGTATTCTGGAGTCCGCAAACCTCCTAGTGTTTAGTAAAATTCAGCTGTCAGATGAGGAGAGTTCTGTCTCTCTGAGTCAACAAGGCACAGTTTTGAATATCCAGGAAAAATCCCAAGGAAGGAAGGTAGGTATTTACCCCCGCTCTCTATACGTGAAAGATGCCTTATGGCTCTGTAGGTGCCTGTGGTGAGATGTGCTGGTTGTCTTGGCCTGTCTCAGCACTTCTGGGCACCCTGATGGAGTTGTGGGAACGTTTGCTGAGGGTCTGGTGTGCTTAGCATCAGGATTTGTGGAAACATAAATCTGAGTAGAGGGGGAGCAAGGGGCTGTAAGTGGTACATCCGGTTGTGGTCTGATTCTGCCTGGACAGGCTGCCCACATACAGCAACAGGTAGTGTTTGATGGATGTTAGCTCACATGTACATGGCAGGCACGTGACATTTACCCTGACCTTGCAGGGCAGAGACCCTTTGCAGAAGATGTCATTGAATTAGGGCAGAAGCAGGTGGCCTTTTAGTCACTTACACAGCAGAGATGCCATCTCTCTTCTGTAGCTTTTTTCTCCAATAAATATTTATTTCAGTCCACAAAGCAAGCAAAACCTGGTTTTCCCTGCTTTTCCCTTTGTTGCCATCACTCTGTGGCTTTTGAAAGTGCTCTTGCTTGCTGGATTTAGGACATTCTAGTTTTCAAATGTCTTGAGGTTATTGAGAATCAAGGGATGAAAGATGACCTTTCCCTTGGGGATGCTCATCCCAGAGCACCATGTCCTTTGCTGAGGCATACAAGGCTCCAAGTGCTGTCTCTCTTTTGTACCCGGTATTGTGTGAGGGGCAGGAGGGCAGGTGCTGCCCTGGCCACGGCAGTGGCAGAACAGCAGGAGGGGTGAGTTGGTGTATGAGACTCTTTGAGCCCTGCCTGTGACACCAGCTAGTTTCTGCTCTTTTCTAAGATGTCTTCATAGAATGTAAAGGAATTCTGTACAGCGAGATAAAATGGTCATATGTCCTGCACTCTCGAGTGAAACGCAGCTTCAAACACAGCTAAAAAGATGCTGTGAAGTGTGATGGATAGCTATGATACATGAAATGTGACATGTTTCTTTGGCAATAACATTAGAAATCCTTGGTTTGTTGGTATGAAACAAAAGGAAAGAATAAAAATCCATCTATTGCAGAGTTTTCCAGCAAAAAAGTAAGTACAGCTTTTACCACGTTATTTCTACATAACTGACACTTCCTTTCCCAGAAGCTTTCATGTCTTGGTCTTCATTCTGTGCCCAGAATCTGTGAGGAGATCTCATCAGATGTTGCGTCGAAGTAACTGAGTAGTAGAGGAAGAGCAAGGTTAAAACAGGGAAAAGTAACAATGGTCTGTTAACTTTGTAGAGTGGAAGTTGCTAATTTGTAGTAGATCAATTATCAAATCATCAGGAATGGGGATGCTCCAATCCAGTTTGCTAAAAGCCAGCCAGCGTCCAGGCTCATCATATTTGTCTCTCTCTGACCCATTTAGATTCCTTCCTCTTAAAGGACGTTTTTCCAAATGACAGTGTTTAAGTAATGCAGAATTCCTATGTCTGAAGGACAGTCTGTGATCCAGTCCATTGACTCCTGATTTCATTTAAACTGCAATTCATTATTTTGTTCCTGTGCTCTTTCAAGAACCCATTGTTCATTACTCTTTCATCACTCTACGATTGGAAAAATTTGTATCTGTCGTTCTTACATTGGCCAGATAATGAAATAATCATTTGTGCGTCTACACTATGTTTTATATTTATTTTTCACAGTGTAATTCACTTTGTAGGGTCACTTTATCATTCTGGAACAAACTGTGGTTTTGTTTAAGCATTTGCTAGTTGGTAACAGTCTGCAACTGCCAACATCAGGAAGTATACTGGGATACTGCTGTCCACAGACAATGGTGGTAAAATTATCGCTGATCCTCCAGCTAACAAAACCAGCCCGCCTTCTAGGAGGAAGGATTCTGCTGGCCAAAGTACACTGGTTTTAGCGAACCAAGTCCTGCACTCTTTCCCAGGGTTTGGGTCAGCTTTTCAGAGAGAGAGATAATAATAAGGGGTAAGATTACCTTAATAAAATTGAAACTAGATGATAATGCACCCAGAGCACAATTATGGTGCTATTCAAATGAACTCCCATTCTCAAGGAGGTCAGCAAGGTTATGATTTCCAGAGGGGTCAAGAGATTACAAGAATAAACTAATTCTTCTGACATCAAATAGATAGAAAGGTGATTGCTGATTGGTTAATCCATTTTTCTTCTGTGACTCTATTTCTGTTCAATTAATTAAAATGACATATATATTATACTCTCCAAATATCACCCACGTTATTATGTAAAGGTTGAGTTAGTGATTACATTGGAAAAGGTCAGGGCTTGAATTTAATGCTGGAGGGAGATACTTTCTTCCATTTACTCATCATTATTACCATCCAGTTCCTGCTCAGCTATGGTTTTCAATGGACTTCCTTATCCTAGGAATGACTCCCATTTCAAGATCCTTGTGAAGGTGATGGTCTTGGTGCTTCTGCTTAATGGGTATGTGGGGTTGGGTTCAAGGTCATTACTCCAGGACTCTTCTCTATTCATGGGCTCTTCCTGCAGGAAAAACCAAACCTACAAGTGGAAAAAGTCAGATGGATATTTACCAGTCTTGTAAAACAGCCACAGAATATTCCAGGTTACTATCACATAAATAGTTTAAACATTTGTTTATGCTGTTTGCAACAGGAGTGACTGGGGAGACACGTGGCCATGGGATTTGACAGTCAGTAAACATAAATCTTTGGTCGCATTTATAATTTTAATGCCTTATGGGAGACATTTGACTCTAATTTTAATGGTATAGAAATGCTTTTTTTTTGGTAAATATATTAATTCTTCTTAGTTATGCTCCATTAACTGTTGTTTAGTTAACGTGCATGTAGACTGTATCAGCCCTTTTAATAGGACAAGATGGGGAAGAAATGCTTTAAGACACAAGCTGGCATCAGATTTATCTGGAGAGAGAAAATATCAGCAGAAACAAACTGTGGCAGGATGTTAAAAAATCACCTGCTTCTTAGGGGAGATACAACTGGGTAACGATCCATGGAAACATGAACATTTCAGATTGCGTATCTTCCATTCGAATTTATGAGCAGCTGTCAGGGTGCTGGTGCCACTCGCTCCACGAGAGGGATTGCTCTTTGCCAAACCATAATGAGCAGATTATGGGTGGCGCTAGAAGAAGTATGGGACTCTCCGAGAAATTGCAGTGCATCATATTAACTTCTCTCTGATGTTAGCAATTCCCTGTCATATTGTGTTACCAATCACTGTCACTAATATACCATGAAATTCAGATGTATAATGTAGTGCACAACTCAACCTCTCATTTCAAAGGTTTGTTACCCATAATCCTGCATGAGTCATTAGCAATGTCACTGAACAGAGCAAAACTCATCCACTTCTTACAGTGTGTCCTGGTTTGAAAGACAGGTGTCTGCTAAGGAAGGCAGGAACCTCCCTTGGAATAGAAGATGCAACCCCCTTCCCTCCAAATTATTATAATTTTGAAATTAAGGGGCTTTCAGGCAAAGATATGAAGAATAGGAATAACAGTTCTTTACTAATATATATATATCTGTATAACAAGGCAAACAAACCACAGTAACTATGGCAGTGATACCGAACAGAACCAGAACCCAGTGACCCCTTCTCAGCTCTCAGCCCCTTTCCCCTTCGGTGCAGTTCCGCTCACGGCCGGCAGGGGGCGCCGGCGGCTCCCGGTGCGCGGGGCGGGTGCGATGTTCCCCCGCGCCGGCAGGGGGCGCTCCGCAGCGAGCTCGGCACCACGCGGCAATGGCGGATGAAAAGCTGCCTCACAAACCCCTGGGCAGCCGGACCTCGGGAACAGCAGCTGGAACAGCACGGACCAACACAAAATCCCGGGTGGTACACGAGATGTATCAAACTCCGGAGTTGCAGGGAGAGCCCCTGGATGTCTCTGCAGGCAGGGGGTGAGGCGCTGCAGTGTAGCGAAGGCTTGCGGCAGTGGTGAGGGAACAGCAGAGGAGGCAGGGCAGCCTCGGCCGGCTCCCTGTGAGGCAGGGAAAGGCGGGCTTGGGATCCTGGGGCTTTTCCTGAGGCACCCCAGCAGATGGTGAAAAAAGGTCCCTCCCTTTAGTGAGACAGGGTATGAAATAGGGTCCCCGTGCGATAGCTGCTCCAATGAGCAGGCTCCAGTCACGGTAGAAGGAAAACAGCCGGACGCAGGAGCCTGCAGCAGCGACAAATTCCCTCCACCATGAGGGGAAAGGATCTCCTCTCTTCCCTGAATGCTGGGAGAACAGGAAGCTAGGGGCTGTACCCAGTTCCTTTTTGCAGCTCAAATCTAACGGTGACTCTGCCCGACACGAGAAAACCCCAGGCAAAAAAGCCAATCCAGCTGGACTCCTCCCACTGGGGCCAGATCCCTTAGCAACAGCATGGGAAAATTCCTTTAAGAGAAAAACAAAAGAAGAACTCCTAAAACCCCAACATAATGTTTCCCCTGCTGGCGAATAACTGACATATTACACATGGGCACAATGCTTGATTCTCCAGAGAGGTTTGATTGTGGCTTTGTGGAATGTGGGCCTCTTTAATGGGCAATCAGGCCTCCACTCCCCCCAGTCTATAAGCCTTGCTGGATGGCTAAGCAGCTGGGTACTCTCATAAAGCACCTATTTGCTTTTCTTTAAATTATTTATCTATTGAAATGTTGCTTATGGTATTTTAAAGGCAATATCATGGTAAAAGGTAAAAAAATACACTCACCAAAAATGAAAGAAATGAAGGGTAGGGTTAAAATTTGGGAATGAACTTTGATTTTTATAAGACTTGGTCTCACTTTAAAAAGGTTTGCGGTCCAAGTTTGGGGATAAGGGTAAGTGTGAATGCTAAAAGCCTGACTGCAGAGAGATTTCTCAGTTTCTAACAGTGTCTGTGTGAAAGCCTTGCTTTCTCACGGATGCTAAAGGAAAACAATTGGAAGAATGTATAAGCTGTGATACTGTTTTTCATAGCAAAGGGAAAATTATCTGAGGTATGCGTATTGGATTCAGCCAATCCCTCTGAGGGGTGGTTGATCAGGGAACCAACAACCTTAATGTCAGTCTATGTGCTAAGGTATAAATGAGTGAGTTTTGTAAATAAAATAGGTTGATTTATTCTCGTATCTAATCATCCATGTCGCTTTGTTACTCGGTCTCTGCTTGCTAGCGACAGGTAAGCACCCAGGACCCTCAGGAACCAGCAGCACTGGGCCAGGAGCGAGGCACAGCACCATTCATCCAGAAATGAGACACAGATGAAACCCAACTGTCAGTGGAAAAGCTCTCTTAGTTTTAATTGCAGGGACAATCTCTCAAGGCAGGCACAGCAGAAGGTCTCACAAGGAAGGGGACTGCCTCATCTTCCAAGTAGAAAAGGGATGACTTTAAGGACCCTCAACCTATTTGTTGGGTTGTGATGTTCCATAGGTGGATTTACTGACCTTCACCATGGGGATGTTGTGTGAGTTTTTCTATCTGGGGAGGTTACCTTGACCTGTGATGCTGTTACCCTGAGTGAGGTGCCCCTTTCAGCCATGTATTTGCAGTTTTGTAGGTGAACTATCCACCCTGACAGCAGAATGATGGGCTACAGGACAGAGCTGTGATTGACACTGAGCTGCTGATAATAATTTTGAGAGTGTAATTTTGAGGTAAATTTTCACTTAGCTTCCATTTCCTCATTTTGCTCATGTGAAAGTTAAATGGGACAGTGTCATAAGCCTTCCTGAGCCAAGATGTATCACATCTACCGCTCCCCTTTGTCTTTGTGCTAATTATCTTGACAAATTGGTTTGCCGTGATTTACTTGGAAATTTTGCTGGTCGCTTCCCACCTTCTTATTGCCAGACTGCACACTTAATGCTTGGTTGTTTTACCTGGTCTTTTTGCAGGCAATGGTTTGTCCAGAGGGTGTGTGCCTCCTGCAGTCATGGGGCATCATCCTCCATGGAAACACAGAGAACAGTGCTCCTGGGTGAACTTCAGAGCCTGCTCCTCTCACAGTAGAGAAGGTGGGCTGGCAGGTTAGAGCTGATGGTGGAAGAGACTGCTCTGGATCTGCAGTCTGTGTCTGCTCAATGCCAAGGTCATGCTTCCTTCTGGTTCACCTTGTATCACAGCCGAGATAAAATGTCTGGAAACGTCACTCTCTTCCTGACCTCTAGATTAGAAATACATTAATAGGTTGCCTATTTGCTCAGTTTTGTGTTTAAATTAAGTAATTATTTTTACACTTTTTTTTTTTAGTAACATTTAACATTTTTCTTGTATGCTTTTTTTTCACCATTCTTGCATCAAGACCAAGGTCAGATCAAGACCTTTTTGGCTGGGAGGTCATTCTGTTCAAGAAGGCACTCTGACACGTTGACGCTGCAGCATTTGAGGCTTTTGCAAAGAAAACACATTTAAATGGCAGGGGAAGTACACTGCAGAATGAGTGGCAGCAGGGCTGTAAGATCACCCATCAAGGCATGGCTGAAGTTTCTTAATTTTGCCTGAGCTGGGTTGTGTGGAGGTGAGGCTGCAGCTCTAATCCCAGCAGCTCACAGCCAACGAGGTGCTTTGTCGATTCTCTCAGCAATGGTGTGACAGGCCCAGTGGTTCCAGTATCGTCAATTCAAGTACTTATCCTGCCATTCCCAATTTATTTCATGTAGTCTCTCCAATCTCCACATTTTCTCATGTCACGATGGTGATGAATCTATTCTTGCTCCTGAAAGGGTGCAAAAGAGGGACATTAGAGACAGCGCAGCTCTGTTAAATACCTTGTTGTCAGGTCATATCAGAACTCCAATCTGGTTTTTAAACACAACTTCCTTAGAAATCTATTTAAGAGAGTACACAATTATTAGGAGTGATGCTTGTGAGAGTAACATACATGACATTTTAGCTGTTCCTTTAAATGACCTGGCTGAGTGGTGGTTTATGACCTGATTTGCACACCAGTAGTTTTGCCTATACAATAACCAGGCAGCCAGATTCAAAGTGCAATTAAAAATTAGATCCAAGCTGTTACCAGTTTAAATCAGAGTAAAGACATACCAACCTGGGAATGATAAACCATCAGTGACACTATCAGTAACTTACAGTAAATTAACTTTTGCAGTTTGGCCTGGGCTGAATGTCACAAAGCAGGAATGTTTTATCTGGCAAAGGCTGTGATCGCACATCTGGATGCTGTGTGATATGGAGGGATAGCCAGAAACTTTCAGCAAAACAATTACTCATCAGAAAATATTCGTTTATCTAGCCCAAAACTTTTGGAAGGGAATTTGAGCTCTGGCAAAGGTTAAGGCATTCACCAGCCATGTTTATTATCTAAACTTGATTTTCTGAAGCTCTGTGTGAGTGCTCAGATTTCTGAGACCCAGGCTGCACTGGCTGACTCTCTCTCAGTCCCCTATTCTTCAGAATTCAATTTTAACACTTTTGAAGTTTTGGATCTATTTCTGGCTGCCTCTACCAGTGTATCCCTCCTTGGTGTTGCAATGGCAGGAGGAATAGCAAGGAAGCCTTCCCTTCAAATCCCAGTTCAGCTCAGCACTTCTGTAAATTTGAGAATTTGCATAAAAACATCAAGTCTCTGCCACGGTTTCTAAATTGGGCTTTAGGACAAAATGATTTAAAGAACCTGAGAATGGAATGGAGGGATGTCTACAAGCCTACATACATTTCACATCTACATGCCTGCTTTTTTTGCTAAAATTTTTCAACTTTTTTTTTTAATTTTTCAATTTTTTCAAGATGCTCAGAGGTGTTCAGATAAGCCAGATGTTTTGTCCATATGCAGCAGCTGTGGGGTCCAGAAGAAAGTAGAATGAGAACCATGCCTAATTTTTAGTCATTAATATTAATATGAGTCAAGTTGGGGTTCAAGTCTCATTCTTCCATCTAACAAATCTTTCTGCCCTAAAGTTGTGCTGGGGCTGGTAGATATATGGGAGGCCACAAGGCTGGGCTTCCTTTGGAGCTTGGAGACCAGTAAGGCAAGGGGTGCCTTGGCTGAGTGCACCGGGGTTATGCAGAAGAAAGTAAACTCAGCTGCAGCTGGGGACCTCACCAGCACAAACCAGTAAGCTGTTCCCTCTCCCATCATGTTCCACTGTGGCACTCATTACTGTGGGAGGCTGAGGTGGCCAAATGCTGCTTAAATGGTGCAAAAAACAATTAGATTAATTCATGGCAGAGAGATGCAGCGAGGGCTGTTACACACCAGGAGACTGCAGAAAATCTCTAAACCCAGATTACTGGGGCCCATCAAAGCACCCCAGGCAATTACTGTGTGTTTGTCCTGTTCCTAAGCTTTTCTGCAGACATAAACAACTATTTGGTCTTAGAGACAGGATGCCAGGCTAGAGGGACTGGTGATCAGAGCCAGCCTGACCATTCTCATAAAGCACAAGGAGATGGCTTTAGACAACTCTCAAAGATGTGATGTCTGTAGGATCTCTTGGGTAAGTGATGTGAACTCTCAGTGTGTCTGAGAGCTGTTTCTGCTATAAAGAACATCAGCTCTCCATTAGGAGACACTTCTGAGGAGCTGGCAGTCATTCCGGTGTCCTGCTGGAGAGTATTGTGTCTGTGCTGGGCTCTGCATTGGCTCACGTTAATGTCCTAGGTCACAATGTAAGATGTAACCAAAAGCACGTATTCTATCACCATCTCCATAAGCTGTTAAAACAGGTGGGACAGTGTTCATTATTTGCTACCATGACTCACCCTTGATAACTCCCTCCGGGTGCTATCTCTGTCTAATGGGCAATCAAGGACCCTGCCGCATGACTCATAGATAACTCCTACCGACTGTCTCCTCTTAATGGGCCCATCAATGCCTTGCCTCGTGACTCACCATCCCATTGTGAGATGCTCTGCCCAGGAGGAGGAACTGAGCGTTCCCATCTGTATATAATCAAAGGTTTGGAATAGCACAGACAGCCCTTACCTACGAGACTCCCAGAGGACAAGAGCTACACCACTGGACCTTCAGGTGAAGACCAGACCCTTTTCTACAGGATCACTGCTTCAACAGAACCACATCCATCACTTCAGGAGGACTGTAGCCACCATTTTATCGGACTGCTACCGCCACCCTGACCAACAGGGTGTCAGGTTGTATTCTGACTCTGTCAGTGGTTTTCTTTGTACTATTGTATTTATTTTACTTTTTCCTATTAAATTGTATTTCTGACTTAGAGTCTCTCACTGGTTTGCTTTCAAACCTGCACAATTAATAAGAAGAGGGTAGAAAGCTACAAAAACCAGCAGAGGATTATTTGGCAATTCCAGTGTCACCAGGAGCTGATCCCAGAAGTTCAACATAATCACTGAAAGAGGAGAACATCCGGGAGATTTCACTGGAACTGAGCAAGAGCTTGACAGCTGGCAAATGCTAATGTAAGTAGGCAGCTGGGAGCGAGGGGAGGGAGGGTGGTGTCGTATCACTTACAGAAGTGCCATTTAAGTCTGAAGAGAGCCTGTAGAAAACATGTCCCTTTCTGCTCAGCTCCCCTGCCCTGTCACACGTATCTGCCTGCCTAGTCCTGCTGTGCTGGTGGGCATTTTGGTGCTTGCAGAGTTCATCTCATGCAAAGCATCTCCAAAGCAGCCTCAGTTCACCCAGGCCAAGGAAACCTGCCTCCTCCATGGCTGGCTGGAGTGTCAGCACAGAGAGGCTTAAGATGAGCAGGAGCATCAACCTGCTTTTGCTGATCCACTGGTTTCTGCCCCAGGGATGGGGATGTGGAGGAGAACCAGTGGCTGATGCAGACTGGCACAGAGCAGAGCTGGGTGTGCAGCCTTAACACACCAGCATGTTTTTCTCCTGTGAATTGCTGCTCAAATAGCCAATTTCTTCCAGGGGAGTAAAGGCTGGTAACATCTGTGTGTGGCTGTTAGGCTTTTTCTGCTGGCAAAGTTTCCTGGTTCTAGCCAGTCATTGGTTTTTCTGGACACTCACCATCCAATTTCACTTCTGTCTACTGCCCCTCTGGGCTTCTGGCAGGACATCGTCACCAAATGAAGCCAAATCTTCTTTTGGATAGTGGCAAATGTGGCCATTTTCATTGTATTAGAAGTATAATTCTCACATGAACATCAAACCCAAACCAATGTTCTTGCAGCAGCAAGTCAAGCATCCGTGCTGCTCTGTAGACAAGGTCTCCCCAGCTCAGTCCATGAGTGCATTGGGGGGTGTGCACAGTATTCATCCAGCAATATCCTCTTCTGCACCTGGGAGCATTTTTCTGGCTATTCTTCCTTCCTGTACAATTAACTATTTAGCATTTGACAGCTCAGAAAAGCTTGATTGTACTCCAGTGATGGTCTATGAGCACCTTCCACAACTTAATGTTCCAAAATCGCTCCCTGGCCTCCATTTCCAGCAGTATTCTCCAGAAACAGTTGGGCCATGTTTCATTGTAATGTCAAAATTGTACTTTTCTGCATCTAAATAATAATAATTTTGTTGTCTAAGGATAAGGGTTTTTGGCTTTAGAGCATGCTGCTGATCATGTTAAATATCCATGCTGGACACTGTGCTTTCCTAGAGGAAAAGAAAAGATAGTGAAGGTTGCCACTGCAAACCACATTCCTTTCTCATTTCCTGAACAGCATTGTGCTATCCACAGTTTCAGAGGTATCGTTTCCTATCATAGACCATATGTACCATGGAATACACTCCAGTAATTCTCCATAGAGGCTTAATATTGAACAGATAAAAGTAATGTTAAAGAATCATATTTACAGGAAACTGTTTTGCTTTGTTGGCCATGATAATAATAAAGTTCTGCAGGAAGAGAACATTTGGGTTTCTGTAATCCAGCCTGCTTTTGTGCAGGTTACTTTTGGTTTCCTGGGAAATGTTTAGTCTTAAAGATCTTGATGATGACTTGTATTTGGATGTTTCTGCAGTTGTCCCTGAAGCAACACCTTACCAATGACAGGCTTCAGGAGCTCGTGGGTGTGTTAATTTGAATTAATTATAGCAGCTTTGACTTGCCTTTGCTATAAAATTGACTTGCTTAGTTCACCCACTAGACATTGTCACTATTAAATCCAGAAGGTTTATGAGGATAAAGTTCTTGGGATTCTGGTGACTCTCCTAAACACTTAATCAGAGTAGAGCTGAAATCAGTCAAACGCAAAGTCCCATGCCTGTATTTAGGGTTGATGGTCATCCATAAATCCAGGTGCATGCAAATCCCAAATATGTTATTATTTGATATTATTCTAATTCGGAAGGTAGGGAGGTCTCTGCTCTTCTGGAGAACTGCATTAACTATGAGTTTTCACTCTCTCTGTTTCCAAAACCAGCAATAAGTTGTCCTGGCAGGGAGAAGAAAGATGTATGTGATAGCTATCACTTCACTAAGTGAAGATCCAGAGGGGATGGCAGTCAGTGTTCATGTGAGGAACACATCAAGCAGATAACAGCAAGAGAAAAAAAAGAAGCAATTAAAATATTACCATAAGGAAATGTATTTTTAAAAGGAGAGAGAGAAAACCATGGACCCTGGTGGTTAGAGATTTACCTGGGTGGTCCAGAGAGGTTAGATCAAGAGTCTCGTGTGCTTTCCCTGGGCTATGCTGGCAGGAGTGTGCCCTTGCAGATCCACCCTTTGTGCTGGAATAGTCACCCAGCTCTTGTGCATCACTGGGAAAGGTTTCCATTCCATCCTTCCACCCATTTTTTTCCCTACCTGAAGAATAAGTAGAGCAGGAGAGATGAAATTCTGTCAGCAATTCCTGGATGAGCTGTGAGGCTTTCTACCTTTCAGTGAGAATGGGAGAATTATACACTGCCCTGTCAAGCCAGGCTCCAATATCCTGCCCACACAGGTATATGGTTAATTTCTCTTTTTATATTCTTAACATTAGGACACTTCACCCCAAGATTAAGACTGCTAGTAAGTCAACTTCATTGGTGCCTGGAACACTGCACTGTGTAAGCTGAATTTTTATACCTAATATGTGAAAGAAATTTTTTGTCTTTTCACATGTGCTTCTCTAGGGCTTTGTCTTCATTACCTCTAAGCATGTCTGGGATGGTAAAAAGATCCACTCCTCTTTCATGAGCACAGCCAGGAGATTTTCACACAGGCCATGCTGCAATTTTGCGAAGAGCTGATTTCTTCTTCAGAATTAAATGTTTGATTACCCAAACATGTTAATTTAAATCCAGTTGGAAATTAAATAACAACTCTAATGGGAGGCACGAAGTGCCATTTCAAAATACATAAGAGCAGGTTTGGGGATTCTCTACTGTAGAGAAGACACAGGGGTTTGCACATGTGATGTGT
Organism: Falcunculus frontatus; assembly: GCA_013398115.1. Taxonomy (NCBI): domain Eukaryota; kingdom Metazoa; phylum Chordata; class Aves; order Passeriformes; genus Falcunculus; species Falcunculus frontatus. Next base: position 1,207,948 of record VZRV01009347.1, read on the forward strand.
TGCTCCACAAGCCCTCACAGGTCACCGGTGCAACCAGCTCATCCTCAAAATGGTCAAATGATCTATGTGGCAGGGACTGTGCATAGAAGAGATGGGCACAATCTAAACTGAACAAAAACTGGAAACAGCTTATTAAATCCTCAGGCTCTTTTGCATGTAATAAGAAAACTAAGGTAAGAACAAGATAATCTGTAAATGGGTTAATTAGAATAACTTAAACATTGTTTAAGCTATGTTTTCCATAATAATATGTGGTGTTCAGTCAATGTAGAGTTGAAGAGTTTGGCTGCATCCTGTTTTAAACAATCATCATGGATCAGCCTGGAATTAAAAGACAAATAAGCTTTGGGGAAATAGAATCAAGAAAAAAATTTCAATTAAGTTCACTGAAATTTAATTGACTGAGAATAGCATGGAGTGATGGAATTCAGGATGGATGAGATGTGATAAATAGGAAGAGCAGCCCAAGAGAACTCACTGAGCTCTTGCTCCTCTGTTGCAGGGACGATGCAGACCTGAAGGTATATCAAGGGATAAGTTTGCAGGAAGCTATTCCAAATTACAGTTTTTCTTTGAATCTTGCTGTACCAGTTAGTAATGATTTGTGGTTAGAGTAATTCCATATTTCATTTGTTGTGTTTATTGTAGAGGGCAGTAACATACCAAGTAATGAACCTAGAGCAGCTGAGTGATGTGGTTGAGGGTTTGCTCATGTGATAAAGCTGGTTGGTGATCAATTATGTTTTTGTTTTTCAGGAAAATGCTAGTTTCTAGGAGCATTCTCTTCTGTGTGCGTAGTTACAGTGGAAAGCAATGTGCTTTAAAATTATTGCATTCTAAGTAGTTCTAGAAGTCCCAGTATTGAAAAAATGAAGCCTAAATGTTATGTTTCCTATGGGGTTTTACAGTAATTTAAATCATATTATTCTTTCTTTTAAGGAGCATCTCTGTGGTGCTCAAAAAACCCAGAAATTTATATCATCTCCTTTGACTACAAGTTTACATGGTAGGTCATTAGATACAGAATTTGCCTGTTTCTTTATGAGATTTAACACCCGACTTTGTCTTGGCCTTAAGAACATTTTCCACAACTCTGCACATAAGCACAATCCATTCCCTGCTCTGGGCATCCTTCAAACCTGTCAGAAATACACATAAAAATCAGGCATCAGATATGTCAAGATCAAATCAAATAACTCCACAACCACATGAATGCAATTAAGATAAATGTGCTCACAAACCCCCAACAGATTTCAGTCAGCCCAGCCAATCTTCGGGATGATAATTAGTGTGAGAGGTGGGTATTTGGCTGTCGTCTGTGTGTTTTATAAAATTACTGAGGTTTTCAGTTTCTGGGGGTTTTTCCTTCCGAAGTTCTTTTAGGTGTTTGCTGTGCACCAACTAGTTTTTTTTCTTGCCTTAGGAGTTTTATAATTTTGCATGTATTTTTGGCTATCTGTCCATGAGCTCCCAGGCAGGCACACATCCATTCCTGATGAAGATCTTGTTTTCTTTAGGCTCCCCTGCCAGCTCTACCTTTGGCTTATGGAGCACGTGTTAACTAACCACCCCGCTGGCTGTAAGAGGAATACCCCTGCAAATCCAGGCTGATAATCCACATGAAGAAAAACAGTGCAAAGAAAAGCTTATGGTTACAATGAAGGAGACTGCAACTAAAATTTGGTTCACAGGAATGAAGCAGTGGTTTAGTTAATGACTAATTGCCAAAGGAGCTACACATATACACATAGATGAGAAAAATCAATATAGATGATGAATCCCCTTCTATTTTACAGTCAGGGATAATTAATTTCTAATGACCCTCCGTATTTATGTGTGTAAGCATCAAATAAGAGAAAGTACACTAACTGTCCCAAAAATTTGGCTTATGCAGAAGATGAGAACACCCGTTTCTTATTGTTGGGGCTTTCTGAACTCTTGGAAGTGTAAGACAATTTAATAGAAAAATTGAATTGAATACACAGTTGAATTGCAAAAAGACTATTTTATGTATTAAAAAGTGCTTCTAATGACATCTATTTTCATAATAGTGTTTTGTGGAATGAATGGATTGGACAAAAGCACTGGTAAATCACCCGAAACAAGACTGCCTGACACTCGAATAGCTGCTAATGGTAGGTAGCTCCTTGACTTCTTGTTATATTTCTTTCTTGCATTTAATCCTTCTCAGACCATTATGCAGAAGGACGCTGCTTTGCTTAAAGGATTATCAATGTCACCAGGCACTGGAAAAGATCAGGAGACATTTTAGCCACCTTTTTGCAGATGGGATTCACATGTTGTTTTGAGAGTACACAGAGTCTCATTGAGGTTGGAAAACTTCAGAGGTGATCCCTGGAAATGCTTTTCTACTACTTGATGGTGGTGAATCTCCCTGGGGGAGTGGGGTTATCACCAGTCAACCCATCACTAACCATGCAGGACATTTTCCATTTTAATTCCTATTTTTGCAACTTTTCCAGGGAAATGATATTTTACAGAGTGGGAGTTAAAATCTCCCTTAATCTTAACGGTATCTTTGGGCTCTGCTTCCCCTTGTCTCCATTGGGATTTTCTATAGCAACTCCCCAGGGAGTTTTCCTGTTATCTGGGTGAAGTTAACTGGAAACAAATAAATATACTTGAGATGAAGTGGTGTTGGGGAAGACTGATGAGGCCTTCAGAGCATGATCTTAAAAAAAAAGCTGAATTACTTGCAGAACCCTCCTCACTGTAAGAGGCTTGAAGTTCCTGCAGTCAAAAATTTTGCCTAAAGTACATTTGCCCTCTGTTGTGCCAGCGCAGTCCCAGGTACAGGAAAATCTTGCTGCATTAATAATAAGGTATATGGAGCTAGAGGTGCCTTGCAGGGAATGGGATTTTCACAGGCAATTTGAGAAGATCTATTGTCCCCATTCCAACCAAATTATAATAAACCTGGTATCATGTCTCATTAGCAGGCATTTCTTTGTGGTTTCATACTCTGTGGGTGAGATCCATCTCCCAGCTCATCCAGGGGCTGCAAGGGTGAAGCAACACCTTTACCACCATCCATCAGCAGTATGGGGGGGCCAGACCCAGCACTGCTGATCAGAGGAGGTGGAGGGTGGGCCTGGCTAAAGGGATGCTTTCAAGAGAAAGAGATCCTTTCTGCAGCTTTCTGTAAGGAGCTTGGTAGCTGTTGTGGCAGCTTTTCTCTGAATGAATAACCCAGGTTATACTGAGTCAGAAGATTTCTGTCCCGGTTGAAAGCTCACTCACTTCACTCCACCTCCTGTTTCCAGGCTGCGGACCAGACTTTTCCAGGCTGGTGTTGTAGATAACATTAATGGACTTTTCCTCTGCATTTTAGACAACCACAGACCAAGCTGTCGGCAGGCCAGCAGCTGTTTGAGAGCTGCCAGACCTTTGCTAGATGGTGAGCATCTCTCTTTGAGCTTGAGAAGCATCTGCTGTGGGGAGCTGTGACCTCCTGCTGCTGTCACCCCAGGGAATGGAAAACCTGCCTCCTGTGCAGCCTGAGCTGCAGATACCAGCCTGCTCCTTCCCCCACTTTAATATTTTGGATACCAGCCGTGTGTTGCTTACCATTGGTTCTGATCCCTAAAGCTGAGGTGCTGATTCTTATCTGCAGCTTCAGCCAGGCTTAAATCTTTATCTTCACTCAGTGAGTCTGAGCGCTGAGTGTGCAGAGACATTATTAGATTATTAAATCAATGACACTCCGGTTATTAGTCACACTCATCTGCATTACCTGACACTGTAATGATGTTCTATTTTTATTTCCAGCCTGCTAATGTCCCAGAGGTACTGAAATTATGACCAGAAAATTAATTTCTATACATTTGAACAAGAAATAGAAGTATAGGAAATAATCCCACATCAACAGTATAAATCCTAATGGAGCTGTTTAGAAAAGCAACAGGGAAAGGGAGAGGGTGGAGAATGGTGTCTCCCTCTGTGCTGCCATGCCAAACTCTTATGGGTATGATGGTTGCTAGTAACTGGGCCAGACTATTTTAGCTTGTAATTCATTTGGGGCAATTAGGATTTGTGAGCTGGCATCAGTGATTTTCCTCACTCAGCCAAGACTTTCTTGCCGAATCCCTCCGCCAGAGTGGTGAAATGGGCTTGTTTTTTAGGTGTGAAATCAAACCCTGTAAACAGAAAAAGGCCAGCACAAGGCAAGATGTTGTTTACATTTTCAAAAATGACTCCTTAATCGCAGGCAAATTATCATCCCAGTCCCCAGGCTGAGGTAAGAAGTGAGGTCCAATCTGATGACTTCTGAAGATTGAATTTGATGTTATTTCTGCTTTGCATGACTAACCATCTGCAAGCTGGGAGGAATCTGTTACTGTGGAAAAATACCACAGGAAATGCTTGAAGTCCAGCCACGCCCTTGTCTAGCAGAGCAGTACCAGCCTCTTCTCGCCCCTGCAGCCAGAGAGAGGCAGAAATGTGGCTCTGAGGGCTCTGCTCCCCACTTTGAACCCCTGAGTGGGAGCTGTAGGGGGCTGTGGGTGTGGGGTGTTGCCAGGGTGGGCTGGGCAGGGTGCTGGCATGGGGACAGATGCCCGAAGGCAGGGGGGTGGCTGGAAGAGGCAAGCTCTGCGGGGGTACCACAGCACCTAGCCAGCTTTCAGCCATCAGGGACAACTTCTACGGGGAAAACAGTGGGGAGCAGATGGTGAAACACCCCACAAGGGAGAGCCGTTCACACCCTTTCCCCATGCCGCCCACAGCCTCAGATACTTCCAAGTTCCCTGAGTTTATTGATTACCAGGGACAAATCTCCATATTGCTTAATTATAACTTGGTTTTAATGCATGTCTTCACACTGTATTTATTTCATGTTGGCAATTAATTCCAAAGTGCTCACTGTGCCCAAAATGGAGCAGGATGACTTACTGAGATCTTCCGCTGAGAAATTGCTGCTTAAAAATGGAGAAATACATGCGAGTAGGGGTGTGGGAGTAAGTATTGGTAGTACCTGCTAAATGCATGTTGCAGGATGCTCTTGAGAGCAATATTTGTAGTAGAATTATAATGAGCTGAGTTGTTTAGGTGTAATTAAAAGATGGGAGTGAGAACTTGCGTGGAAATCCTTTTTTCTAAGCTTTGGGAAGCCTGCTAATAAGACATAAACATTTAGCAGCTCAGCTGGAGTATGGTGTGCTCTTTGGTTAAACATTAAAGGGGCATTGTCGAGTGGTTTTAATTAATTAGCTATGTTTTAAATGAAATCAAATCAATTTGAAGGAGTTAGGCTCAAAATTAATGTTGTTTTCACCTGGTGGGGAATGTCCTTTAAATTATGAACATCTTAAAGACAATGAAAATTAAAAATGCCTCTAAGAAATTGCATCCACATGATTCCCTTTTCTCAGAGAATGGCCAGTATTCTGATGATCTGGCATTACTGTCATTGCTAGAATAACAGTAAAATTAGAGCCTTTCAGGCTCCGTCTGCTACAACCAGCATTTACACAACATCTTCTAGACACGCAATGCCCATGTCAAACCTGGCATGTAGAATCTTGAATATACTGTTTTCCTTTTTTATTACGACTTCATGCAACATAGCACTTACACTACCAGGTAAGGAAGGTGGGCAAGAAAGTGGGTTTAATGTGCTTGCTGAACACAAGTGGGGTGTGGGTATTGTACACTCAGCCTCCAGTACCTGTGAGATTCCTGGCCAGTTTTAGCCACTTTGGGTAATGGGACAAAGATCTCAAGGTTTGTAGAATTCCTACAGGTGTTGTGAAAATTCACAGCTAGGACAGGGAAGGAGTCCAAAAGAGTGCTTGCACTGAAGGGAGATGGAGCATAGTGAGATCCAAGGGGGAAGCAATGGATGCAATCCAGCTCTCTGGTTTGGGGAAGAAAAGGGTTTCTATTCTTCTTCTTGCTGCTTAGATGCCTTGTGTTAGATTTAGTGGGGGGGAATCAACACAAACTCCCTGTGACAGAATAGGCTTTAACTGCTGGAAGCTGTTATGTGCTATTATGCGAAGCCTTTACAGTCTATTGAGTAAATAATCTACAGATTAAAGCTTTCAAAGTACACAGTGACTTGATAGGTAACCAAAGAAGCCACTATGATATGTCATGTCAATAAGAGGAGGATTAAGGTCCCTCACGCTTGGTGCAGTGACAGAGTCTATCTGCTGCCAACCTCTGTGAAACAAAAGCCATCGCCTTTCAAACACCCTGCAGTGCAGTTGTGCTCTGAGGCTGGGGACCAGTGATTTGGACAGGGGCAGCTGCTTCTGCCCTCATTTATTGCAACCCAGGGATGCCTGTGCAAATCAGTGATGGTGTTTTGTCTCCAGCTTCCCAGGCTCACCTGCTCCTGTGCCACGGGTGGCTGGAGCCAGGGCCATCTGCCATGGAGAAACGAGCAAACCAGTGGGCTGGGAGTAGCTCCCAGTTCTCTTTATGTAAATAACACAGAGTGTTTTCTTTCTGAAATCTGGGAGCAATATGCGCGCAGAGCCGGGCTGTGAGGCAGCAGGACAAGAGGATGTAAAGCCCTGTCAGCCCCTGCAGAGGGAGGAATCAGGGTGCTGGGTGGGAAGCCAAGGGGCTTTCCTAAGGCCAGAGAGATTTCTGCCTTTCTTTCATGGATATCCATCCACCCACTCACCACCCTGACCACCCAAAGCTCCCCTCTCCTTCACTGCTCCCAGCTCAGAGCTTCCCCAGTCCCCAGGGCACCCCAGTTTGTTGGGGACCCTTCCCAAACCTCCTCCTTTTGCAGGGTCCTCCTGGCTAAGGCACATCCAGCATCCTGCCTCCCCCCACAGCATTTAATTACTCCAGGTTTCTAGTTGCTCTGGTGAGTTTAATATGAGCTATGTAAATTCCTCCCAAGAATGATAGGATTTTGACAGCCTGATTTGCCTCGCAGGCATCCTCAAACCAGCTCATTTTCTCTTCTCTGGAATTTTTGAGTGGTCGGGTGGCATTTGATTATCATTGGCTGGCATATCTGAGCTCTGGGGTTGAGCATAAAGATATTTTAAATTTAACAGGTTTAAGATGTCATTATTTCCATGCTGATGAATTTATACTTGTAACCAGAGAAAGAGCATTTAATGAACTTATTTAGATATCATGGTGCAAGCTTTAAACCAAATCCCCAGTATAAAATTAAATCATATTGGATAAAAACTAACACCCAGAAGCAAAAACTGAACTGGGTAAATGGATGAATTTCAAAAGACAGAATAAATACAGATATAAGGCACCTAGGGGACAGATTTACTAAGAGTTTTTGCACTATTTTCAATGGAGCTTGTAATAGCATAAAAGTATTAAATCTGATTTAGTGGAAGGGATTTGTATAGTATTTCACTGCCTGTTTCCCCGTGCCATAGCCCCTTCCCATCTCTCCCAGGACTCTAACAGGAACTGTGGACACAGCCGAGCACTCAGTGGAGTAAGATCCAGTTTTGCTGAGGAGTTTGAAAACAGCCAGAGAAGAAAATAATGCAACCATTCAGTGATCCAAAGGAATTAACAATGTGATTCTATGAAAATCAATTCTCATTCCAAACAGGTCAATATGGAGCAGCCCTGCCAGGCCAGTTGGGAGGTGAATGGTGAACACTCACCCGTGGGAGAGTCCTGCCCACCTGCCCCGTGCTGTGGGGGCTTGGCTTTACCAAGGCAAGTTTGAGATCTCCTCTCCAGCTTCCTCATGACGAGGCTTTTGTGAGGATCTTTTAAATCCTACAGACTTTCAGAATTTGTGCAAAGGAAGTGTCCCACCTTTAAAGAAAGACTTCAGTTTTCACCATGGTTAGTCATGTCATGTGGGGTGATTACTCACAGAACAGGTTTGGAAGTGCCATAAGTGTCCCTTTTTTTTTTGGTGGGGGGGAGGGAGGACCAATTAGAGAGCCCAAGTGAGGAGAATCAGCTCTTGATTTATTCCCAAGGATCTCATTTGAGATATAAGTACTGATGAGCTGCTCTAGTACTGTCTGTTATTATCAAATTCAGCATCCCTATGGAAAAACCATGCTACCACAACTATATTTCATTTTAACCAAAGAAGCTAAAGGAGAATGAGGAAACAGATTAAGATGAAATGGGAAGGGATTAAATTTAAAAGTTTAAAATAAACCAAGACAAGTGACCTTTACTATACTACCTACAAGCCGAGATTGCTTATTTAATGCTTCCAAAAGCAGGCAAATGCACCAGGAAGCAGCCAGCAGGGCTAAAGCACAGAAGAGAATCACTGAAAGGGCTTAATGGGACTAGATTTTCCCAAGATTAATCTTCTATGGACTGATTACACGTAGGAAACAAGGGCTAGGAAAAATGTGCTATATCAATTTTAACAGTGTGTGGAAATTAGAGTAGCAATCCTGCAGGTGCCTGTGCTGGACACTGTCAGCATATTCTGAAATGACCTGGAACAAAGAGACAAGTAGTGAGATGGTGAAGCTTGCAGGTAACACAAATTTGTCCAGAGCAGCCAGACCTATAGCAGAGGTTTGCAGAATGATCTTACAGAAGTAAGTATCTGGGTGATGTGAACTGGCAGGTGAAATTCAGTACTGATAAGTGCAAATTAATACCCTTGTTAACAGGTCTGCCTACATACACAAGATGATGGGCTTTGAATTAGCTCTTGCCCTTAAGCAGGAAAATGTGCGGGAGCCTTTGCAGCTGCTCCTCTCCAGAGGCTGGCACCATCCTCATGGCCATGGAGAGGATGGAGGAAGGCTCCAAGAATGAGGAGTATCATTATGCCAAGGCTAAATCCCTGCACACCCACACCTCTGATCCTGCCTGCAGGTCTGATTGCCCATTGCAGAAAGGCTGTAGGAGTACAAAAGAAGGAAAAGGGAAGGCAAAAAATCTTGGACATAGGAACCAGTCTGTATGACAGGAAAAGCTCCATATGTTCAGGGCTCTTGCTTGGAAAGGCCATGACCGAAGGGGAAAGAGTAAAGGCCTGCACCATCCTGGGTGATATGAAGGTGGATAGGGGTGAACATTGCTTGTAATACAAGAGGGAGAAAGACAAAGTCCTGTTTGGGGAGGAGAGGGCTTGTTTATTTATTTATTATTTTATTTGGAAGTTCAGTACTCAGAGCATGTCCAGAGGAGGGAAACCAAGATGGTGAAAGGCTTTGAGGGCAAGACTTGGAGGTCACTTGGTTTGCTCAGCCTGGAGAAGAGAAGGCTGAGGGGGACCTCACCACAGACTACAGCTTTCTCAGTGGAGAGAGAGCTGCTGACCAATGATAGGACAGGAGGAAATGGGATGAAGCTGTGTCAGGGGAAGTTCAGGCTGGACATTAGGAAAGGCTTCTTCACTAAGAAGGCAGCCAGTCCCTGGAACAGGCTCTCACAGCACCAGGCCTGTCAGAGTTCAAGGAGCATTTGGAGGATGCTCTTAGTCATATGATTCAGTGTTAGGTAGCCCTGCAAGGAGCAGGGGTTGGACTCAATGACCCTTATGGGTCCCTTCCAATATTATTCTGTGGAATTATTCTACAATTCTACGATCAGCAGCCAGTAAAGTGGGTCAACAATTTTCCATCAGAGTAGTTTTTCGAGTTACTTTCTGTTGGAAAATGCCGATTCAATGGTATCAAGATGCTCTGTGGGAACACATCAATGCCATCAAAGCCAACAGGAGAAGCCAGACATCTGCCTGGCCTGCTTGCCTGCTGCTCAGCTGGCTGCCTCCCTGGGACAGCTGGGCCCCTGCACTGCAGCCAGCAGTCCATTTTATTTTTCTTTACTCCATCGTTGTTCTATTTATATTTTATTTTTTTCCTACATTTTAATCTTTAAATTTTATATCCAATGTAGTTACAGCATTAAAAAATCCTGTTGCCTATCAGAACATCAGGTGTCAAAATCAAAGTGCAAGTTACTCAATGAGAATAATTTATATTATAATTTAAATGAGTTTTAAACATGCATTTTAAGGTATAAAAATATACAAAAATAAAGAACACATACAGTAAAAAGTTAGGTTTGGGTTTATTTGTATATCATACCACATCATATATTAACATAAAGTCATATTTTCTGTACAAAGGTTGAGCCCATGAAGCCAAAAATGATACTTTATATTTAAATCTCTTTCTAACTCACTGGGCTAAAAGGAAATGGCATTTTTGTAGTATGCAATTTCATAATTTCACTCCCTGGGCAATTTCAACATTTTGCAGTGTTAGGTTGCTTCATTTCACAGATGTTTCCATAAAGAACAGGAAAGACAGAATGGATGTTCTCCATGTTTAAATGAAAATACCTGTTCTCAGCCTGAATTAAGGGTAATGTATTGCACAAAATGATGAGCCAGATTTTAAAGAGAGGTGGAAAATCCCATATATGGGGTCAAATGAGCAAGGAAAACCCTTTTCCTGGTCATCACATCACTGGTCCAGGAGTGGGAGAAACTATGTAAAATACCCGTATTTGTAACCCAAGATCGTAAGAAATCAGAAGAAATAGGTCACTTTGTAACTTGGAATGATTTCCAAAATTTTTGTTTTGCCTGTGTGTTGGGGTTTTAGGAGTTCCCCTTTTGGGTTTTTTTTCTCTAAAAGAATTTTCCCCATAGGTGTTGCTAGGAGACAATAACGACTGGATACTGAAGAGAGACAAAAGAGGTGGCCACAGCTCAGGGGAGGGGTCCAGCTGGCTACTCTCTTTTACCTGGGGATTTCTCGTGTAGGGCAGAGATGCCGTGAGATCGGGATTGGGGAAAAGGGGTTGGGTGGAGCCTCTAGCCCCCTTGTGCTCTCGGCATTCAGAGGGGAGAGAAGCTGCAGTCACTGCGGGGAGAATTCATCACCACTGCGGGGTTCTGCCTTCTGCTGCCTTCCTTTTACCGTGAGTGGAGCTCTGCTTGCTGGAGCAGCCATTTCATTGGGACCCTATTTAACACCCTACCTCACTAAAAGACAGACTTTTCACAATCTGCTGGGGTGCCTCAGGGGAAAACACCAGGATCCTGAGCCCGACCTTCCCTGCCCCGCTGGGAGCTGGGCCGTGGCTGCCCTGCCCCCGCCGTTCCTTTGCTGCTGCTCTGTAGCGCCGCACCCCCGCCCGCTGAGACCTCCGCCATTCCTGCTGCAGCTGTGCAGTTTGATACATCTCGTCTACCACCCGGGATTTTGTGCTCCTTCCTGCCATTCCAGTTTGCTGCTCCCGAGGGTCCTGCTGGGGCACGGGCCCGGCTGCCCCTGGGGGTTTGTGACGCCTTTCTCCCATCCCTTCCCGGCTCGGCCCAGCCGCCATTACCGCGTGAGGGTACCGAGCCCGCGGCACAGCGCCCCCTGCCGGCGCGGGGGAACATCGCACCCGCCCTGCCCGGCCGGGAGCCACCAGCGCCCCCTGGCGGCTGTGAGCGGAACTGCAGCGAAGGGGAAGGGGCTGAGAGCTGGGAGAGGCTGGCGCTGCTCACAGGCTCTGCCTGGGGTCGCTGCCACAGTTATTGTTATTTGTTTGCCTTGTTGTAGATATATTTATATATTAGTAAAGAACTGTTATTCCTGTTCCTCATATCTTTGCCTGAAAGCCCCTTAATTTCAAAATTATAATAATTTGGAGAGAAGGGGGTTACATTTTCCATTCCTAAGGAGGCTCTTGCCTTCCTTAGGAGACACCTGTCTTTCAAACCACACATACATCAGAAACCTTCCCCTAGGTGAATGTTGCCCCTGCTATGTATTGTCTCTGGCTGCTAGTGGTACAAGCTCCCCCATGAAACCAGCCTTTGCTCATAACCAGGTAAGCCACTCCTTTTTGAAAGGCTCAGCATGCTCATTTTGATTGGAAAAGCCTAAATTTGGCCCATACAATCACATTAATGATTTGAGAGGTTGATTTAGAGGTTGTTTTATTGGAGAGGTGGTGATGCTGGAGCAAGCTAGTGCAACTCCTGTGTGCAGTGAGCTACAGGATGGCCTCTGCCTGCTGTCCTCCATATGCTTATGAGACTCCTCTGCCCTCAGGTGTTGATGGTAATGGAGATGGTGTTTCAGGTCATATATGGTAAGCCACCACACCACTGTCCCCAGAGGTGGTGGTCACCACCATAATTTTTCTCTTTCTGGGGCAATTATTTTCAATAAACTTGAACAATAGGCTGAGATAACTTCAGCACAGGGAGCTGCTGTTCCACAGGCCACCATTAGCAATTAAAATTAGATGAGCAATTAGCCCGTGAACTTGGCACTTGGACAACTGCTGCCTCAACAGCCACAGGTACACCCCAATGTTCTTGGGATCAGAGCAGCGCTGGTGGGATGGGATGCAGTGGGATGCCTAGAGGAGATGCCAGCATCAGTGAGGGGACTCCAGGATATCTAGTATTATTTATTATGCCTTCAGTTGATTTTTCTTCTCCCCTTCTTTATCAGGGCACTGGAAGGAACAGGAACATGACATCTAATTTCCTAATTTTCCTGTCAGCTTTCTGGTTTTCAAAATGATTGCAGCAGAAATCTATAAAATGAGGATGAGGGAAGAAACCTTAATACCATTGTAAATCTCCAAAATGGATGCAGAAACACAGTACTCAAATAGGAGTAAATAAAAGCAAGGAGAGATTCATTCCAGTTTTCTCCTCTGTAAACCTACTGGCAGCCCTGAATTATTCAGAAAACAACATTTAACTGAGGAGAAAAAAAGGAACCCTGTAAAATAGTAAAGATTGTACCGTAAAGCTAAGTACCCTCCATAAATCATGGCTGGGAACATTGCTAAGTTATAGGAACCTGCAGATGGCTGCCATTAAAGGGAAAGAGTCTCTCCCAGCTTGGCGTGCCGTGCTGTGTCCTGGTGTACAGCTACAAATCAAGCTGCCTTCATGGGGGAGTTGCAAAAGTGGTTTTAAAATAGGAATTTCAAGCAGAAGCTGTATGAGCTGTTCAGCAGGACTCAGGCTTATTGCAAAACCACAGTGGTAATTTCAGGCCCGATTTACAGGAGATTCTAATAAACCTCCCCTATTTAAAATGATATGGCAATACTTTATCACTAGTGCCAGTCTGAGGCAAGAAGAGAGAGTGTGGGGCATGTTGCCTCCAGTTCCCAGCCTGGCATTATCTTCATCATAAACAGGGACAGCCCCTGCCTGTCCAGAGATATGTAAGGGCTGCTGGACCAGGTAAACTGCAGGGGGTTCTATCTCCCAGCTGGTGTTTGGGAATGAGTCAGGACAGAGCAGCAGGCTCCTTCCCTGCTCTGAACACATTCCTGCGTGCTCACCTGAGGCAGCGCTGTTTTTCCCTTTGGGATGAACTCGTCTGGGGCTTCAATGCAAGAAACAGCAGGAGAGATGCTCAAAACAAGCCTGCAATGCTATGCTAAAAATAGCATACACCAGCTGCTGCTTCCTTCAAGATAAAGATGTCACCAGGTGAGCTCTTTTAGGATTATATATTAAGCCACACCATGACATAGCATGAAGACACTCTGCAGCCCCAAGCTGAGCATCGCAGGTGTGTGGGGATGTCTGTGCCAGTGCTCAGCCACGGGTGCTGGGGGGTATTTGGGGGAGCTGGGGCTGTGCTGGGTCCCCAGGAAAGGCTTTGCCTTGCTTCCCAGAGGCAGATCACACCATCTGCTCTCTTGCCAGGGCCTCTATGGAGACTTAATCATAAACGCTACCCTGAGGCACAAGCACTCCCTGCTGTGGTCCTGCACCAGGAGGTTCAGATGTAGGTCTGGCAATTAAAATATCCAGCATGTAACAAGACCTCCAGGAACCTACCCTTCTTTAGAGGTTAGAAATGTTTTGCCCCAATCAGCCACACTTACTAGGACTCATGGTTTTTCAAGGTCACCATCTCTACTAAGGTCAGGAACCTTTCCTGATACAAAATGGTACAGCAGCTGACGGTATTTATTTTAAATATCCCCCACCTCCAACCTTCCCATTTCTGTTGCATCATTCTGATTTTCTCAGCATTTCTACAGGAGCATCATATACCTGCAGGTGCTGGCTCAGACTTGCTGGGCTCGCTGTTCACCAGGCCAAGGGCTCTCCCAGGTGCTAACGAGATTCCCTGCAAAAGCTGTAGTCAATGCTTTCCAAAAATGTGGCCAGGAGGAACTGAATCCTACAGTATAATTTTTCTTCTCTGTCTCTGGGTGAATTGAAGAACTGCTCACTGCGTCTTTAACAACTGTGTTTAGCTCCTTGTCACGACCCTCTTTGTACATCAATAGAAAAGGCATCATCAGCAGATGCAATTTCTTTCAGCGCTGGAATTGTATTTATTTTACTGGAATTGTACTGCATTTGTCTGGTGGCAAAGGGACTAAGCAATTTATATTGGCAGCACTGAACGTACTGAGATTGGCAGTGCTCCGGCACTCATGGCTTGTTACCCAAGGAAAGTTCAGAGCATACTAATTTATCCCACCATGGAGCAGCAATAGAAGAACTGTACAGATGGTATCAATCAGTCTTACATTAGTAACACTGTAAACATTTTTTTAGATGGTAAAAGATCCAATAAATCTGCATTATTCTGTTTCATTGTGAGGTCCAGTTCTTCCTTTCCATCATACAAACAACTTTCAGGTAATGGAAGGGATATTGCATTCGCTATTCACAAATCACAGTTTGACATATTATTTGTAATTTTCAGTGCCTGCCTTCTTATGCAGTGTTCATAAAATGAGATTAGAGTGATTAACAATAGTGAGAAATGGAACAAGACTAAGAAGAGATGTGACTCATTAGGCATAATCCTGAGGCTGTTGGAAGGAGCCTGCTCCGCTCAGGAAGATGTGCTGAGATTTTCCAAAGCAGTCTAGGGGATTTAGATGTACCTTTGAGGGCTTTCAGCGCTGAAAACATGACCCAACAAAATCCGCCAGCCCTGATTTTACATTTAATAGAATCAACCAAGAAATTCAGATTGAAAGCTCCCAAAACTCCCTTCTGACACTGTGGTCTCCTTCATGATATTGCTGTAAAATAGTCTCCCTTAAATACTGTCCCACCAAGCTTTTCAAAATTAAGAAGATATTTTTATGTGCATTCAACATGGGGAAACTGTACTTTGGGTGTAATTTACAGTGCTTCAAAATTATCAATATTAGTTATGGCTTGAGTGCTTAGCTGCTGTATCTGGACTTAAGAAAGAGCTTACTTTCCCAATCCAAACCAAAAATCATCTGTCCCGTTAACAGGTATGAATTGGGCTTCACCAAGCAAATTAACAAGAAATAGGGAGAACACCCAAGGGTTTCTTTTAATGAGCAAGGAAATGAACTCCAGCAGAAGCCAGTCCATCTCCTGGAGTCATGGAGAGTGCTGGGAACAGGTGGCTGGGCTTGTGTTGGGCCATTCAGAGAGTGCTAATAGCCCCTCTGGTTTAGTTTCTCCTGCTGCTTGGCTTTCTCTTCTTGAGCGCCCACTTATTTCTGCCGAATTGTTTAGTGCATCTCCCTAAAAAAAAAAATTGCTTGTCAAGAAGCAGTGCTTGCTTCTGCTCTCTGGGAGCAGACAGTATCTGTAACAAATGACTCACATGCAATAATTACAGTCTATTTCTTCCTATCTTGCATTGATTATTCAGATGTGGAAAGAATAGTTCTCTCTTGAATAAAAAAAGCTCTGAAGACCCAAACATTGGATCGGTGATTTTATATTTTTTCTGGTTTTTCCCCACTTCTGTGCTTTTCAAGTAATGTTTACAGACACGGAATACTGACGAGATGAAACGTTTATAAATAAAGCCTCCTGTCAGAGTACTTGTAGTTTATGTTTGCTTAAAGGACAATTTTCTGTCACCTCTTTGTATTTTAATAGTCAAAATAAATTTTGCATAATAATTCGATTCCTCTCTGCTGCCTGTAATGACTATCTGCATTTTTCTGATGGATGTTTGTATGTGTTTCCTATGATTTACATGACCTGACATCTCATATAATGAGCTTCCCAGTGCAAATGCCATTTGTGATACTCCGTGCAGCACTAATCTATCATTTGATGACCTTGCAAGTGCTGGGGTCATGGATTCAATCAGTAAAATGTTTCAGGGTGTAATTAATTAATTTCCCCCTACCCACTCTACAACTGCTCACTTAAAATTTGATGAAAGCGATGTTTTTCTGTAACACTTCTCCAATACATATAGTTTGTTTGTGTAATCAATCACACTAAGTTGGGAGGTTCTTAGTATTTATGGCTTTGTCTTGCTCGAAACTTCCAAATGTTTATTTTCTAGCATAATTTAATAGTTTAATTAACCAAACAACTAGCTACTGTACTTTTTAAAGTACACTCAAGTTGTGATTTAATGGCATGGTTTTGTCTTTCCTAGAGCTGGGCTGGATTGCTTCGCAGAGGCTGTGGAGCTGGTCGGACTGTGAGTGACACTGCTGAGCTGGCTGTGTCCCGTGTCAGCCTTGCAGGACACTGAGCTGTGCTGTGGCCTGTGGCAAACCCTGGTGCAGCTGCTGGCTCTCTGCTTTAGGCTTCCCATCAAACAAAAAGGGGAGTTGTGGTCTTGGTGTTCAGCATCCTTTGCCTGCACCTGTGTTGCTTAAGAGCTCATGCAGACATCAGGAAGGAGGGTTGTGGGTGATGGGATTTTTCAGGCCACCCTCTGGAGGTGTATAGCTCTTTTCCAGGACTCCATGTGAAACAGCTAGCAAAAGATAAGCTTAAATTCCCTATCCTGGAATTAGCATCTTAGAATCATAGAATCATTAAGGTTGGAAAAGACCTCTAAGATCTTCAAGTCCAATCCTTAACCTAACGCTGTCAGGTCCACCACTAAACCATGTTCCTGAGCAGCACATCTGCAGGTTTTTTGAACACTTCCAGGGACAGTGGGCAGCCTGTCCCAATGCCTGACCGCCCTTTCAGTGAAGAACTTTTCCTAACATCCAATCTATACCTCCCCTGGTGTAACTTGAGGCCATTTCCTCTTGTCCTGTCACTTGTCACCTGGGAGAAGAGACTGGCTCCTATCCATCCACAACCTCCTTGTATGCTGTGTTTTGTAGATTCTTTCTAATAACAGGAGCAGGTGTAATTTTGTGCATATGCAGTCATCTTCTCACCTAATAATGTGAGTTTCTACTGTATAAGTGGCTCTGGAACAAAGTCCTCCAGGACCCTGTTGGGAGAATGAGATGTGATCTTTGCCAGTAGCACTCAAGGCTAAGCCTCTGAGGCAGCTTGAAAGGAGCAGAAAGCCCTTGGTAGCTTTGAAATGAAATCCCTGAGATGTTCTTATTATGTTAACAAGTTTTCTTTTATCCTTTTATCAAGGTCTTAGGAAACCTTTCTATTGACCATTAAGGCAAAGCAAGAAAAAACATGCTGAAATTGAGGACTGAATGCTTACAGATGGAAATCCTGTCATGTTACGATTCAATTTCTTTTCAGATAAATATGATTGTTTCTGCAATCCTGCTGCTTGGCTTACTGAAAAAAAACAGCCCAGGAAAAAACTCGGAGGGAGAGAAGACACAGGCGTGAAGGAAAAAATAAAAACTGGGACAATATTACAAATCCACCTGATAAATTCGGTTTGGAAGAGGCACAGGTATTTCTTTAAGGAACAGCAGCCCTTTAGTGCAAATCTGTAGAGTTTGGAAATAATGCTGGTGGCATCTCCCTGAGTTTGGTGGCTTCTGTAAAGGGCTGGCCCCCTAGAAGCCTGGCCTGTGTATGGAGGAGGCTTTGGGAAGAAGGGATCATGGGAACAGCCTGGGAGGTTTTCCCTGACATGGCTTCAGCCACTGCTTTCACGACTTGCTAGAATGATCTTTCTCACAAATGATGTTTTCTTTCCATTGTTTTGAACACAGTGTGGGTAGTAAATCAAAGTAATGCTTGGTTGGAATAATGGACTAAAGTGGTGTGGCAATGTGTTTTGCTCATAGTCTGTAGCCATTCCTTTGATGAAAAACAGGTGGGGAATGTTCCCACGTGCTTTGGGGTAGCACATTAGACCCATCCAGCTCCCCAGTGTGGCTCATGTCTATAAACACACAGGCTGGTGTTTGCAGAATTAAGGCTTAATGTGTTTTTTCACAGGGATTTGGCTGCATGCAGCATGAGGCATGGTCAATGTTGAGAATAATACATGCATACAGGTCTGCTATACAGGCTATAGCCATTGCTACAGCGGAAGAATTGCTGCTGCTGCTGCACAGACTTCTTGCAGTGGTGTTTGGGATATGTTAGCTATGGAATGATAGAGGTCAGGAATGACCAGGCCCAGCAAAGAACTAATTGCCTGGAGCAAAATTTCTTTATAGTGAGACAATGTAGAAGTAGCATCTGAAACTACAAAAAAGTTACTTTTTGCTGTATCAGCAGACTTTAAAGAAATTTTAAGGGGAAAAAAAATTGATTCTTGGCTTAAAGCATGAGCTATGTTACTAATCTCTGCAAAGGAGTTTTATAATTGAAATGCTGATGGAAGAGAAGCTCTACTGACTCAAACGACATAACAGTGTCTAACATAAGCATATATGAAGCTGCATAATGCTGTCAGGATCATAAGAGTTCTTGATAATGCAGGCAGGTTGAAAACTAGGGCTTATACTCTTACCTAAATTCAGTTTCTTTAAAATTGTTTTTCGTGATCGTTATGGCATTTGTGTGACACCATAAGGACTCGGACTGTCTTGCAAAGACACCTGCTGCAGGCTTGTCTTTGGAAGGCACTTGGCATGGCTTATACTGCTTATTTGGAACAGCATTATCTGGTGCTGTCATTTTTATCAGGAATTTTAAAAAGAAAAGTGATTTTAGTACTTATATGGACAATTTCTCTGGTCTTAGCTGGACTTTAGGAAAGACAAGAGTGCTCTTCATACTGCTCTGCTCAACCTCTCAGCCAAACCGTGTATTTGAAAGACAGTTCCTCAGTCAAGTTAGCTTGAGGGCCTCTAAGCCAAGCCAGGAGCTCAGCTTTTCTCAGCTTATCCTGGTCTGCATATTTTATTTTGGGGTTTTGCTCTAGTTTGCACAGCCCTAAGGAAACCAGGACCTTGCAGGGCTGGCACACTTGGGGAGACCTGCTCAGATCTGCTCTCTGAAATGCAGACATCTAACGCTAATTTTTATTCTGGTTTCTCGACATTTTTGTCTTCCTGATGTTTAAAAAAAAGGAGCAACTGTGAAGAAAGAGACATATAAATTACCTGTCTCAGCCTGTGCCTTTCCATGTGTGTTTCTGATGAATACACACCAACATGCCTTTATTATCTCTGTTTTGTACCTACCCGTCAGATATGTAAAGTAACGCCACTATCAGAAAATCTCATCTTTTTCCCTTTGTTTGAAAGTAGGTGAATGTATAAGTGAGGTATATATATAAAAGCACTGTAAGAAATAGCTTTGGGTTTTTAAATTAAAATTTCCTTCTCCAAAATGGGAATGCCAGTGTTTAAGCAGACAAGAAGTGCATTGTGCATTCTCGCTGCCTCATATTTTTCATCCAGGCACTGTTGAAACTTTAGGAAGGTGAAGAAGTAAAAAGTAGATGGGGCAGAAACCCATCTTGGAAGGGAGAGCTGGGAGGCCTCCAGGGAGAACCTGGCTGGTGGGAAAGGCAGGAGAGGGCACTGCACAGGCAGGCAGGAGCTGCCATGCTCCTGCAAGCTTTGAAATAATGCCAATCATTGCTGGCATTGCCAGATTTCCACCTTGGCTGTTTAGACCTAGCACTTCTCCTCAAACAAAGCTCACGTTTCGTTTTCCAAGCAGATGCATCTCCATGTAAAGGACAGTGCAGGGCAACCAGACCTTCTGTGGTGCCACAGGGCAGCCTTGCTGTCACTGCCATGGTGTTTCCCCATGGAGAGGTGCTCTGATTTGGACTCCTTATGGGTGCTCAGAACACTTCCTTACAGATATTGAGGAGCCATCAGTGTGACAGAGACACACATTTTGCTGCTATCTCATGATCCTGAGAGCTTATGAAAAATGATGTCCTGGTTGTATCAACTGGTTTAATATTTTCACTTTATATTTATAGTACACACAGTTCTTTCTGTGCCTTTTAAATGTTACATTAAAATACACATTTCCACTATCTTTAAGGAGTTGAAGCACAAAAGCACCTTTCCTGTTCTTGTCTCCTATTGTGAGGAATTTGCAATGCTCAGGGAGGCTCTTGAATTACGGCTCTTCCTCTTCCTCATGATGCAAGGAGAAATTAAATGTATTATTAATCTGCCCACTGTCAGGGATCTCTGCTCTCTCTCTCTCTCTCTGTCAGAACACAAGGAGACAGATTGACAGGAACAGCAGACATATGCAGAATTGCCTTGCGTGCGCTCAGGCTGGTGAATCACCACATGCTCGGGGTGATGAGATGCTCAGTTTGAAGGGGGTTGTAGAGCCCTGAAGGGGTTTGGTGTAGGAAGGAAGCCATGATAAGGGTTTTGGTCCTGAATAAAACAGTACCCTTCAGATGTTTGCAAGAAGCTCTTCTCTTAATTTTTAATTTTTTTTTTTATTATTAAATTTTTTGAAGCCTACTTGTTTGAGGACAGGTGGCTGCACCACATTTTCTGAGGACTTTGGAGAACAGCCTGTCTGAAGTGTGTGGATGCAGTGCCTGGAGGGAGGAGAGGGGGAGTGCGTTAGGTGCAAGCCCCAGCACTTGGTAGTAATGCCAGGAGCAATGTGGCCTGAAAAAGCTCAGGAAAAGGGAACATCCTGTCCCTCCCTGAGCTGCTTGGTGTGTGCAGAGCAGCACGGTGCCCCTGCACACCCACCGCCTGTATTCCTCCCAGGACTCTGCCCTCTTTTTGCTCCCGACCAAACTGTGTGGCTCCATGCCACTGCCTACATCTAGGAGCAGGGGGTTGAATGTGACTAGGATCTCATAAGGGCTTTGGAAAGCAAGAGCCAAGGTAGGAATCAGCAGATGGGAACGTGTCTCCAGGGAGACTCAGCCCCTGCGGGATGGATTCATCTTTCCCCCAGGGAAGCCCGGCAGCACAGAGTACAGCTGCACATGCCTGTATCTTGCCAACACTCCTGCTGAGCTCTGCCTTGGCTCCCAAGTGAAGAGGGATTTAGTGAGGATGTGTAAGCATGGGCTTTCCCACAGAGGCTGTGAGGTGCCTCACCTAAGAGGAGGGGTTTTGCTCACAAAGGGAAGAAACTTGGAGAAGCAAAGAGTGACTTTCTAAGGTGAAAACCGATGGCTGGAAACTGCCATAGCTGTTGACTGATCTCAACACCTGCTGGGTGCCCCCACAGAGAAGAGAGCCCTTGGCCATGCTCTGCTTGGACTGTCCATACTCTTTACAGCTCAGGGTGCTGAGATGGGGTGCTGACACTGCCCAGTGATATCTATGGGTATCATAGCATAGGGGCGTTGTTTGCTTGCTCTTCTGTCCTTCTTCCTCCCTGCAGGGTCCTCCATCTATGCCTAGCTCCAGTGAGAATGGTCTCACTCTTAAGTGATACTCAGAAGGAACTCTTTTTATATTACATCACTCAGCTCCTTGGTGGTTTGCTTTTTGCAGCTCCCTGAGTTTAGCTGCAGGGATTTACAACTTCTAGAAAAACTAGATCTATCTTCAAGCAGTATATCTCGCCCCCCTACTCCCACAGATTGGAATATTTTCTATCAAGAAGCCTCTTGGAGTGTCTGCATGCAAAGCACCACCATGCCATGGCACCAGAGGTGACCACGTGTCATACCTACAATGTGCAGCATGAGGGCAAGGGGCATCCAGGGAGCTTTAGCATCTCCCAGTGCCTGTGTAGCAGAGATCCTACCACCTTCTCAGCTCTCCCCTTCATCATACAAGAGTTTTAGCTCACGATTCTGGGTTCCAGCTGACAGGAAATTTTGCCTTTCCTGGGCCTGAGGCTCAGCACAGGACAGTGGTTATAGTGAGTTTGGTTGCAGTGGGGTTAGAAGAGCCAGATGTGGTGTTGTGTCTTGCCCACTGCGTGCAACCCTGAACAAGCAGGAGGGAGAAAAGCTGTGCTTGCCATGTGAATCACTAATGCCACTTTTATGGCTCTATTTTAGTGTTTTCGTGTCCCAGCCGTGTGTCCTAGGTCACAATGTAAGATGTAACCAAAAGCATGTATTCTATCACCATCTCCATAAGCTGTTAAAACAGGTGGGGCAGTGTTCGTTATCTGCTACCATGACTCACCCTTGATAACTCCCTCCGGGGGCTATCTCCTCTTAATGGGCCCATCAATGCCTTGCCTCGTGACTCACCATCCCATTGTGAGATGCTCTGCCCAGGAGGAGGAGCTGAGAGTTCCCATCTGTATATAATCAGAGGTTTGGAATAGCACAGACAGCCCTTACCTACGGGACTCCCAGAGGACAAGAGCTACACCACTGGACCGTCAGGTGAGGACCAGACTCTTTTCTACAGGATCACTGCTTCAACAGGACCACTTCATCTGGACTGCTACCAACACCCTGACTGACAGGGTGCCAGGTTGTATCTGACTTTGTCAGTGGTTTTCCTTGTATTATTTCACTTAGTTTTAATTTTTCCTATTAAATTTTAATCCTGACTTGTGATCTCCCACTGGTTTGTTTTCAAACCACTACACCGTGCCAGGGTTTTGCTGGATGGTGAAATGCTGCAACCTTTCCGAAAGCGCCTCCAGAATGAAACCACTTTTGGCAGGGTCACTTTACACACACTCACGCATTCACACACCAGCTAGCTTCTTCGACAAATCTACAGCAAAGAGACAGGAAGGACTCCCGTGTAGAGTTCCACAAATGAGGTTTATTCAACCACAGAGATAAAAGATTCCAGTGACAAGAGCGAAGAAAGGGGGGGGAGGGGGGAGCTAGGTTTTTATATGGGGGTGGGGAGAACATTGGGGACCAATGATCTGAGGGCACAGGGGCGGTACATAGGCGGGGCTGGGGTAAGGGAACCAACAGGGAAACTCTTGAGGGAGGGACAAAGGGATAGGGGCTAATGGGAGAATGGGGAGGGGAGAACGTTCTGGGGCCTTAACACATAAGGGAAAAAGGGGCAGGAAGGCCAATGGGCCAATCAAGGTAACAGAACTGAGGTTCATTAGCATAGTAGAACAAAGCATCCTGGGAGATGCCATCCTGTCACCCTAACCTAGAGATCTCTCAGGGTCTGTCACTTTAGTGGACTGGTGGTGTTTTAAGTTGGGATGTTCAGTAGTTCTCACATTTTCAGTTTTGTGTTATTTTTACCCCTGTTTTGTTGTTTGTGTTCAGTGGTTAATGGGGCTACCTGGTTTTTCAGTGTGCACAAAGAAATTGCTGTTTTCCTTTAGAAGTTCCAATCTGTGTTTTCTCTTTGTTTCTGAACTGTTGTGGGGGGAAGTCAGGGTCTGTTCCTCTCCCAAACACCACAGAGTA
Organism: Falcunculus frontatus; assembly: GCA_013398115.1. Taxonomy (NCBI): domain Eukaryota; kingdom Metazoa; phylum Chordata; class Aves; order Passeriformes; genus Falcunculus; species Falcunculus frontatus. The sequence goes on from VZRV01009347.1 coordinate 1,231,317, forward strand.
TCGTGAGGGAAGGTTGTTTGTATTTGTTATGAGCAAGTTAACAATCTGGAGACATGTGCTGATGCTAATTGATTCCCTGTCTATTTTCCATGTCCAAATGATCAGCTATATCACTGCTGTAAATATCAATAACCTCCTGGATGAAAAACGTGGCACAAAGTTGTAGCCTTGTTGCTGCATGTGCAAAGGGCAAGAGAAACACCAGCTGCTGATCATCTCGTAGGTCACGTACACTCAAGTGTCATAAGAGGCAAACAAAACTGCTGACCCTGTGCAAACTGAAGTTTAAAAGGAATGCAACATATGAAGGATGCAAGAACACAGTGTGACTTGATGTGAGCTGTCAGTAGGTGGGTAAGGGTGAGAAATGCCTGGGCTTTTGATGAGACCCCTCTTGATAGTTTGGTCTGCTCTGGAAATCCCATGGAGAGGAAGGGTCCTTCCACTGAGTCCTGCATTGAACCAGATTTCTTGTGCTTGGCCAAGAAACTACTTGACATCTCTTGAAGTAGAAGCTCTAAGTTTTAGGGACACACCACAGCCTTTGAGCTGGCTGGTAATGACTTTCCCTATTAAAAATGAGGCTCTCGTGGTTTAACCCCAGCTGGCAGCTAAGCACCACGCAGCTGCTTCCTCAGCCCTCCAAGAGGATGGTGGGGAGAGAATTTGAAGGGGTTGACATGAGAAGAGTTTAATAATTTAAATAAAATAACAATAACAATTATTATGGTGATGATTATAGTAACAAAATTTTAGTCAAAAGGAAAATAACAAAGAGAGAGAAATAAACACCAAGACAAGTAACGCAAATGAAAACAATTGCTCACCAATTAGTTGGCAAACCCTCTGGCAACCTTGCCCTAGTTTTATTGCTGAGTATGACATCTCATGGTATGGAATATCCCTTGGGTCAACAGTCCTGGCTGTGTCTCCTCCCAGTTTCTTGTGCATTCCCACAGTTCAGCAATAACTAAGTCATGCCTGTATTATCAACACTGCTTCCAGGACAAATCCAAAATACAGCCCCATACCAGCTACTATGAAGAAAACTAACTAGCCTAGCCAAATGCAGCATGAGGACTTACCTTCCTAAAAAAGGGAGAGTTTGGGAAGCTCTGATAAAAACCTGTGCTCTTTTCATTTTGTTAACTTCTTTGGGATCACGCAGTAGAAGTGAAGATAAAACTTCTTCCTAAATTCTCTGTCAATTAGCAGAACCATTTTGACAATTGTAATAACAATCCTACATCTGATACTTATCTAATTAATGTTGAACAGATTTTCTGGCAAATAACCATCACTGATTAAATATTAAGGGAATTCTCTTCTAGGAAGTGGTCAAAGGCTGTTCTGTCAGAAACAGGCAGGCAGTGAGATGGTGCAGGGTCTCCACCAGGACAGCTTTCATGAGACAATTGCATGACTGGCTGTTTAATTTTGCAGTGTAGGAAGGGTCACCAGAGGCTGATCCAAACCTAGGAGAGATATTTTCACACAGATGTCTTCAATATGGCACTCCTGATTACCACAGAGTAAGATTATACTGGAGGAGCTGGGATGTGTGGAAGTTACATCTCACTCTGATGGAGGGTCCCAAAAGGAGCTGTATTTTGCAATTCTCTCAAAAATGTCCTGATTCATAAGGCTGAACAAAAATTATTAGTCTTAAAATCAGGGACAATTTGAAGAGCCTGGAGAAAAGCCTTCATCTGTCCAGTGTCCAGGGGAGGTAAGTGACATGGACTGGGGCTGACATTTGTAGTCAGAAAGCAATGAAAGGGCAGATTCTGGTGAATAAAGTCCTGAAGGAAGGTGAGATAATTCATATCAGTCAATGCAGGGCTATGAGAACATTAACATGATTTTGTTTCCTCATTAGATTATTCCTGCGATCAATAAAATCAATAGTATTGACCTAGTATACGTAGAGGTCTGTAAGCATTTATGATTTTGCAAATTCTTAGTATCGATCAAGAATTATATTTAATCATTAGGGCACACATTAAATGGTTTAAAGAGTGATCAGCCAACATCAAAAATGAAAGTTTTTTATCTAATTTCTTATTCCTAAAGATCAGCTCCTGTTCTTATGCTTTTTTTTGTAATGTTTTTATCTATAGTATGGAGAAAAAATATTCTGAAAGTACTGATAACTCTCCCAAGTGATTTGAAGATTGGTAATGTGGTAAACAAAGAGAGACTCACTGATAGACAACCTGGGCAGCTCACTAAGCCAAAGACAAGCAGGCAAATATGCATTTGAAGACATACAAATACAAGGTCAAGCACTTACAAACAAGGAATGCAGGTCAGGCCTGTGGAGGAGGGGGCTGTCTCAGGAAGGAGAAACTCAGGAAGGGGATTGTGGAAAACTAAATGCATGTGAGTTCCCGCTTCTGGCTGCAGCTGAAAGATCCTGGATATATGGCTAAGTATAGTAGGCAGTAGGAGTAGGGAGGTTGTATTACCTCTGGGTTTGGCACTGGTGCACAGCTGCTGGGTGCTGTGCGCGTTTCGGGTGTCCACGTTTCAGGAGGTATGGAGAAAACTTGCAAGGAGAGACAGAAAGATGATCAGTGTGTTGAGAAACTGCTCTGTGGAGTTTGTGAGAGTTGTCTCATTTCATTTATAAACTGAAGGTTAAGGAGTACTTTGAATTACCATCAGTAAATGTGTTGGAGGAAGGCAGCTAGGTGCTGTAGGCAGAGTGACACAGGCAGATTATCTGGGAAGTGGGATGGTGTGCCTGGGATCAGTCCTTGGTGTGTGCTTCCTTAAGTGTACATCAGCCTCCCCCACCATGGTCCCTTCACTGGCTGATTTGACTCCTAGGTATTTTCAGCTGTTAAAATATCTGTTTGCATGTAATTTGTTTTCTCTTATCAATTCATTCCAGGCCCACCTTACACTTTTGAAGAAGTTATTTATATAAAACAACTTCTTTTCCCATAGGTCTCTCTGCCTAAAGCAATATTGTAACCTAATTCCCTCAGGTAAGCAGTCTTATCTAGACTTTCTGTATTCATCTAAAATCCAGCAGTATAGTTTTTGGAGATCCGAAGCACCAAGATATCATGCTGGAGCAGTACAAGAGATCAAATATTAAAACAAATGGGTCAGGGTACAGTGTGTTGTGCCACCAAGGCTTCTGAAGCTCTCTGCAGTGCAGCTGATGTACAGAGACCACACTATCAGATCCCATTTTGCTGCACGTTTGTAGTTATTGCTGCATATGGTCATTATTAAGCCTTGGGTTTTTGGTTTGCCTTTCCCTTACAGTGTTTCTGCACTAACATCGTGTAAAGAGCATTGCCAATAATAAATAACTCCTAGTTTTAACACACTGCTATTTCAAAGGTTAGGTTATCTCCGTGGCAGCTTGACATTCAAGGATCACAAAGCTTCCCCGTAACAACAATGCATGGAATGATCTAATTGTGCTTTGACAGGTCATCCCACAAAACAATTAGGAGGGACTGGAGATATTTTATCATGTTGTTGTGTGTGCTACATGTCAAAGACATGACGGTAAAAACTTTTAAATAATGCTTTCAGGGCTAACAGTTGCTCCTGGGGTAATCTGTCTGATTCCTTCCCTTGCTTCCTCCCACCCCTGGATGTAGACTGACTTATATGAGCCTAGGTTGTGCCTCTTATAAATTCTGTCCATCTGCTTTTAGCTATAGCAAATTATTTAGGAAAATCCTTTTAGTGACAACAGAATTTGGACCAAATGCACCTGGGGCTGCAAAATGCAACAAATAAGTTTCCTGAAATCTTAGATGGAATTTGCCTTGGTGTTCCCCTTTGACACGCTGCCACACTCCAGCCTTACTGCAGTGGGTCTGGCTCTCTCCTTGCTGGCTGTCTTGGTTTGAAAGACAGGTGTCAGCCAAGGAAGATGGGAGCCTCCCTTGGAATGGAAAAAAAAAATTATCCCCTTCCCCCCCCCATTCTTCGCTCTTGTCACTGGAATCTTTTATCTGTGTGGTTGAATAAACCCACAGTTTGGCTGTAAAGGCAAATCCCTCTCACTGCTTTCATCAGTGGAATTCCTTCCATTGTTTCTTTGACCTCTCAGGATCTAGCTTTTACCTATCAGCAGACCCACAGTTTGTTTGTAAAGACAAATCTATCTCATTCCTTTCAAGAAATTCTCATGTTCTTGGCAATAATTACATATATATTACTATAAAGGTCCTGTTGATTAAAAATCTAGAATGAGTTATTTAAAGTAGTCCAAATATTGTTTCCATTCAGATAAAGAGATTATTTACTATAATAGAATGCCGCTGAGCATTTATGTGGCACTCTTTCTCTTCAAAGCACTTTAGCAATGTTAATCTAGGGAAAAGGTCTTCTATAAAAACTGGAAGAGAGCACTGGGGTCAGGGGGACAACTCTCAGAATTTAACATTTTATCACCATCTGCTGAAAGCCTGGAACACTTTAAAAAGGCTTTCGAACTAATATTTTAGAAGAACTTTCCTAGTTTCATATGCCTGCTATGCAAGAAAATGGTCCAACATTCTGATCAACCTTCAGGATAAATTGTTGCCTATTTTAGAGAGTCTGTACACCAAAGTTTGGTTCCAAAGTTTGGTCTCTGCGCATTTGGAAATGTGCCATAGAAGGAGAAGCACTGAGCAAGAGGGCCATAAGCTCTGCAGCACCTTAAAAAGGCATTGAAAAGCTTAAAAAAAGGTACCTTTAATTGCTTTTCAAATTACTATCCTATTGCCCTTGGCAAATGCCAGATTAGAAGATGCTTCACACAAGAAGTCATCTTCCTTTTTGAAATAAAGGTTAGTTTAAGTTTATCAAGAAAATTAATTGCCATTGCAATGTACCATGGAGAAAATGCTTTCGCTCCATCCTGTACACAGCTGTGAGACCATAATTCTCTTTCTGGATACAAGAATAAGTTTTCTGCCAGGGTAGTAATTATCTCAGCATCTGTCTCTTTCTTTCTCTCCTCTGACAGAATCGAAAGCCTCTGACAAGGTTTGCAGATCAGCAAACACGGGGGAATTCTCAGCCTCTCTCCCTAAGGACTGACATTTGTGTGCTTGCACTCCTGTATGCTCTCTCCCTTTCCTTGGCTCCAGAAACAGGACCCTCACGGGTGTTCCGTGCCCACAGCTGAAGCGCCTTCCCCTCTCTGCCAGCCCCAGCGATGGGAGGGTGTTTGTGAGACCCCCTGTTCCATCGCTGCAGAGCTCAGATGGCTCTGGGGTGGGTTTCAGCCCTGCAGGGCTCATGCACAAGTGCAGGCAGGAGACATGTGCATGTGGCTCTTCCAGAGTCAGGAAAAGATGGGCTTTGCCCTCCAGGGGGTGAGGAGGAACAGAAAAAAAAAAAAGGAGAAAACTTGTTTTATCTGAAGTCTTTTGAGGAATCGGCCTAACCAACAACACCCTTTCTCTGTAGGGCTCTCCTGCAGCTCCCGTGGTGTAGCCAGAGACAGCCCTGGTGCTGGTGCTTTCACCTTACACTGTGTCATGCTCACCCGAATGCCAAAATTGGATGTTCTTGGACACAAAGGAGGAGCATGAAGCCCAGTTCTCCCTCCTTCTCCTCCACCAGCACCGTGCCCTGTCCATCCCATCTCTTGGGAATCCCTGTGCTCACAGGGCAGTCTCCCAGCTGCTGTGCCAGATCCTGAGGCAGCTAATCCTCACTGCTCAGCCTCTGCTCCATGCAAACATGTCTATATGTGGGTTCTTTTTACCTTTGATGTGTCATTTGTACTCTTCCCTATATGAAAAAATTAAAGTCTGCAGAGCTGGAGGATTTGCCCATTTCCCTGCTGACACCAGCCCATCTTTCCCCCCTTTGTCTGAGGTCTCTTTGGCACACCCTTGCAATGTGCCTTTCATGCACAAGTGCTGTGCTTGAGGGCTGAGTTTGCTCGTTATTCATCTCTGTTTTGTTTTGTGAGATCACTGAGACAGACCCCGACTGGTTGCTGTCCCTACCAGCATTTCATGTGCTCTTTGCATGCACCTTGTCCCAGTCCCAGTGGAGAGCATCATCCCACCTTTTGATGGCTCCTTTGTGATTGTTTTGTACCAAGAACAAATTGCATTGCTGGTCTGTGCCTTCACCCTTCCAGGTTATTGATCATTTAAATTAATTAAACGGATTCCAGTACTGATCTCAGTGGCAGTCTATATTTTGCAACCCAAACTGCTCTCATTTAACTACTCATTCTCATCAATATCACAGCCAGCTCTTTCTCCACTCCAGCAGCTCCATCTATACAACAGCCGATATCCTCGTAATGACCTTCAAGCACACCCTTTTCCAATTCTTCCTCTTGTCCAAACCCTTTTCTACAGCTTTCTAGGTTATGGTCACTTTTTCTTGTGCTCAGAGCAGAAGAAGAGGGGGACTACAAAGGTTTTAGGTATGGAAGTAATTGTGGCTGGAAAGAGGGAAATCATTCTCTGTATCACAACAGCTTTCACTTTAAAAGGCAGCACTTGTGTATGCTTATTATGGTGCAGCTTCCCAGGGCAAAGCTCCCTGTTCCTGGGAAGCAACAGGCAGGATCTCTGGAGATGCCACGCTTCTTCTCCTCGAAGGATAAGGCAATATTTGTCCTCTCCGATTGCACCGACCTTTTATTGGCAATCACCACGCTTGTGCTTGGCAGAGGTATCAGTCTGAATTCGTGTAACTCCCAGGAGTTTGATACATCTCTCTTCTCTCACTTCATAACTTTAAAAGAGTCTCTCTGCCTGTTTCCAGTTTATCATGATCCTCTGCCTTGGGACTGACACAGCAAGATCTATTAATTTCTCATTGCTCTGAGTTTAAAGTGAAGACCCTCTTGTAACCCACTCATAACCTTCATGGGAGAGTGGAGTATCCTTGCCAATTATCTCAAAGATAGCTTTATAAACTCATTCCCTCCAAATATATTTTACAGCGGGAATAACTCATATGAAAAAAGATTCACCTTCCTTTCAGCAATGTCATTGGAGTCACAGCAGATTCAGAAAAAGTTGAAACACTAACCAGAGTCATGTGAAATCACACACGCTTCTTCCTTGCTTCTTGTTTTCCCTCTGCTATCCCTCCTGGCTGTCAGAGCTCCCAGTGATATCTTGAGCAAAAGAATCTACATCTCTAAGTCCTCATGCCCTTTGACCCAGTCAATTTGTCCTTACCTCCCTTTGGACCAAAAATAAATGTGAGAGTTCTTCATTATCTTCCAAATGAGATGTGAAACTAAGGTCCTGACCACTTGTGATCATTAGAAAAATCCCATGGCACTTCTTGCAAGAACAAGACCATTAGCCCTGATGTCCTGGCAGAACTCCAGTCTGGGTGATTATAATTACATTTTGCCTGCTTTTGTAGCTTCAGAGGGATAATAGAACTTCCATCCCTTGCTTTCCCAAGCTGTCATACAGGGCAGCAGTGCCAGAAGCTGCACTTCCCCATCCATGTGTCCAGGGTTCCACTGCAAGGGCAGGTTAAACACAGGCTTGCTTGGGCCAGGCCAAGGGAGAGACAGGTCATGGCCTGCCATTGTAACTGCTTCCAGTGGGTGGCATAGCTGTTGAGTGAAACTCTAAGCCTATGAACAGCTTGGCCAGAGCTTGAACCATACCAAGAGACAGGGGAAAAATGGATGAATTATTCTTCAGAGCTGCCTTAGTGGGAATTCAGTGTCTCTATTCCTTTGCAGTTGTGTTTCAAAAGCATTCATGGGGCACCGTGAGGAAAACATCACAAAACTGAGTGATGCAGCTGACACCTTGTTTGTTGGCTGTGTCACAGTGTTAGGAAGGGAGCTTTAGGAAACCCAGGACATCCCAGCTAGGTATTTATTTAAGATTTTTCTGCAGCAAACATCAACTTCTCTGGAAAAAACCAACATGTTAAGCCCTGGAGAGTCAGTGGTAGCTGGGACCCCAGTGCATCTACAGCCCTTCCCCTTTGGAGGGGTTGGATGAGCAGCTGTGCTGCCCTGGAGATGCTGCACACCTACACTGGTGCTGTGGCTGTGGGGCAGAGCTTGGAGCTGTGGATCTGCTGCCCTCTGGACATGCTGGGAAGCCACGCATCTCTTTAAGTCCTTTTCAATTTTCGTTTTAAATCCGGAGTTGGTCTGAGTTCATTTGGTCAGAGACTCTGGCACTTTTTTTCTGTGTTTATTTGCCTGTTTGGCTGTCTCAGTACATGTTTTATTTCCCCGGCTCCTTTGGCATTTCTTTGAAGTCTGATTACAGTAAATATGCAAACCACCTTTCCTAGTGGGAAATTCCTTCTACAAACACAAGGGTGCCAGTCTGGCTCTGGAGCAGCAAGCCCAGCTTGTCTGGGGGAGTGGGCTTGGGGGGGGTTTATTGCTGCCACTCCAGAGCCATGCACGAGCCAGGACCCGCAGTGCCCATTCCCATCATGTGCAGACTCCTGTGCGGAGCCACTGTCTGCATCACAAAAATCTTCCCAACAGCATCATGTTGGCCATTGAATAATGTAGGAATGAGCAGCAGCTATGCTGGCACCCAGGAGAGTGCAGGATTGGGACGCAGAGCTGGCTCCCTGGCTCAGAGCTGGCACAGGCTGTGCTGTTCTGCATGGGCTGGTGAAGAGCGGCTTGCAGTGGCTGCATCCCCGCAGGAGATGAACCAGCATTTCAGTAGAGGCTGCCTCTCACTCCCCCAATCCCACTCTGCTCACTGAGGTGGCTCGTGCACCCAGATCCTGCATCCCAGCCTGCCACGGAAAGGGTGAGTGTGGAAAGTCACAAGGAATCTTCCATCAGGCTTGGGAAGCCGCTGCTCACATTGTGCATAGACATATTTTGGCATTATTTCTCCCTGCTGCATCCTGGAACAGCCAAATACTGCAACAGAGAAGAACTTGTAGAAACAAAAGATATTTCTCCCTAAGCCAAGTGCCACTGGAAATGGTTCAGGCTGCAGCAAGCTTTTGCTCTCCTATCTCTATTTGTAATTAAGCTTTGCATTAATACCAGATGAAATTAATGCTCTAAGCTTGTTCCCTATTAATGAGGAGGGTGGTTGCTTTTGTGCATATGTTTTAAAGCAGAGTTATATCTGCTGGTCTTGATGAATGGGTCATTTGTGCTGTGAGTTTTCTCTGAAAATGAGGAGGAAAATACACAGCATTGGTGCTGATAAGGGATGCTGTTATTTTGTGTTCTGTAGCCATTTCTCCAGGAAGCCGTTGCTTCATTTGTATTGCTTTTTTAACCTTATATGCTCAGTGGGCCCAGGCAGGGCTTCTTTCTTCTTGAATTAAATGTAATCAGGCTGAGCAGCGAGGAAGAAATGATGAATGAGGACACCATTTTGGAAAACACATATCTCCTGACTGCTTATCTCAATGACATAAGAGGACTTGAATACAGTATGGAAAATAAATGCAGATGGGAGCTCAGCATATCATGCTGGAGCATAATAGCTCAGACCTGGCCAGAAACTATTTATTATTTAGAGTTTTGCTCTTGTAATTTATAAAGGTTAATCATTAAAACTTTAATTTTCTTACAGGAAAATGGTTGAAGAGCTCTGGCATTTATCATGCTTGCAGGAAGAAGGGACCATGGCAATAAAAGGAGCAACCTTGCATGGGCTGACCCACCCAACAGGGCATCATCATGCTTCCTACCTGCGAGCAGATCCAGTCCCAACCCACCATGGGAGTCATTTGGGGTAAGGATGGGTGGAAGGAAGGTTGTGTGCAAGGAGGTGAGGTGCTAGTGATGCACAAAATGACTTGCAGAACTGCAGTTACAGCAAGGAGCCATTGTCCTTAAGGGAGGACATCAAAAAGTCTCCTCACTTCATCTCCTGGCCACCCTCCCAGACAGGCAGCAGAGAATCAAAAAGTGCCACAGTGACATGAGTCTCTAGAGGGCAAGAGGAAAAAGGGACTCAAAATAAAACTTCATGAAGTGGAAGAGCATTGAGGTTGTCTTATCTATTCTAAGGCTACATTTTTAGCCAGGGTGAATTTGTTAATAGCCCTATAAACCAGGTGAATAAGGAGGAGAAGAAAAGGGGAATAGTTGCTAAATAATTTGCTTCTCTCATACTGCAATCTAACACCGAAGTTATTTATTTGTGATGTGACTTTCTTTAAATAGAATAGATCTGATAAAGTCTGGTCATGCTGAGATAAAATAGCCTTTGAGCTGGCTTGTTCAACACAGGTCGGTGTGTAATTATGGAAACATCCAGAGTTTTGTCTGAAGCAGAACAGGCCACTTTGCCATGAAAACAAAGGAGCTTCTTTTTGCACTGATAACCAGATTTCTATAAGAAACAAAGTGACTTTGCAAATTTGAATCATCAGGTCATGGCTCTGTTCTGGCAGGGGAATGCTGCTTATTACAAGCAAAAGGAGTATGGCACATCCCAGAACAAGTCCAGGGAGAGTCTACGTTAAGGGAGTATTAAGTATAATAAATAAAGACAGAAAAGCTGGTGTTTAGAAAATAATGGAGGTCTAGCACAGCTCAATTGTGCTCAACCTTAAACAACCCTCAGACTCTGAATAGCTGAACTTTGAGACTGGAGACTGTCTTCAGTGCTAATTGAAAAAAGCTACTGAATGTAGCACAGCATAGTTTACCTGACCTCCATATCAAGCATATTTCACTGCAGAAAAGTCCTGGAATGTCATGGGGATCCTGCAGCCACCAGCAGGGCTGCATGGTCCAGCAGTTTACATCGCAGCTCATTGCCCCAGGAGCTGGCAGATTCCTCATGAAGCTGAGGGAAATGCCCAGCCTTGCTTGAAGTTTTGCTATAATCAGATGTGAGGGAAGAAGAGCTTTGGTTAGCATTCTGAGTCCTAAATGAATTTAATTGAATTGGTATTAATTAGCAAATCTGTTTGTTGACATTGCCATAAGATGTTCCTTTAATTCAGAGTGGCTGTTTTGCCTTGCTCATGAAATCCAGGTATCAGGGCTCTCCAAGTCCTGGGATTCAGCCCTTTTCAAGAGCACCCCTCACACCACTGGTGTGCAAAATGCACAAATGCAGCTGATGGCAACAAGAGGGAAACAGCAAAGACAGTACTAAATTCATGTATTTACTGTTGTTGTTGACCTCCCTCTCTCCTGGGAAGTGTAACTTAGAGCAACCCCAGCCTGGGGGTGTCTTGCACTAGCCTGTGGTGCTACGGGGCTGATGCAGCCCAAAATAATGAGGATGTCTGGATGTAACACACTGATTTGGCCACGTGTAGACTTCAAGCTTTTGTTCTTCCAGGGAACAGGGAGTGGGATGGGGTTGAGCTAGGGAAAGACTCAGGAGCACTTCTGTTCAAGGCAGCAGCAGCAACCATCCAGAGCACTTGGCATCCTTCCTGATTGCCGCCCATGAGGGACAGCTGGAGGATTTCATTCAGAAAGCCTGCAGGTCCCTAACAAATGGATGCCTAGGCTCATTGCAAAATGATGGATCAAGGTTTAGCAATGCAAACTGAAAACTGGCATTGGACCTGTTTTGGAAATCCTTCAGTGATGTCCTTAGTGAAAATGACAATTATCCCGGTGATATTTTTTTCTCCTCCTTTTTATTTTATTCTTAATTTCACTTCTAAAACATGTGATTTCCATTTTTTACTAGGTCGCCCCTTGTTTCTGATTTACTTCAGCAATTGTCTCTAAGTAGGACTGCAGTGCCACACAACCGAGGTGCTCTTCTGCCTGCTGAAAAGCCACTAAATCTTGGAAATTGACCATGAAATCTAAAAACAGAACAGAGATGATGGCTGGAGCAGCACTTCCTTGAAAAAAGGGTTGTGGAAACATCAAGCACAATGAGCTCTTTGCCTCTCAGATGCGTGACAAAGGAGATGGTACAGCACGGGGTGATCCCAATCTGCCACCCCAGGCTCAGCGGTGGCTGCTGGCTGTCAGCATTGTCAGCACTGACATTCAGTGCACGGAGATGCCCTGAGAAAGGTCATAGAACCATTAAGGTTGGGAAAGTCCTCCAAGATCATCAAGTCCAGCCTTCGCGCAAATGCCACCATTCCCACTAAACCATATTGTGAAGTGCCACATCTCATTTTTTGACCACTTCCAGGGCTGATGACTCCACCACTTCCTCAGAGAGCCTTCTGATGCCTTCTCCCTGCCTCTCTTTTTCAGCTGTCAATTGGGAATAGAGGTAGTGCCTGCAAATTGAAGCTGGGCGGGGAATGCTTTCAGCAGTATTTATTTCGAAGACCACTGCAATGATTTCATGGATCACACAATAAATTCGTTCTGTGTGATGAAGGGAACCTCTGGCCTGTAAAACAACCCTTTTTGGAAGTGCCATAGAAACCTGTCAGTGCTCATCCTTCAAAGGCAGCTGCTGTGTAGGCCAAGGGCTCCTCACTTACACGCAGAACAAAAACAGTATCTGTGAGGTAAGAAAGTGTGAAGGGGAAATAGTCTTTCCCTCCATATTTGCACACTGGTCTTTAAATTGCATCATATAAATCAGCCCCACCAACTAAATGTGGCGTGTTCTGAAATATTGTATTTGCTTTGGATCAGTTCACAACCAGATTGCTTTTATTTTGTTTCATAAGAAGTTGAGATTGGAGATGTATGGACATGTTACTCTTTATGTTTGCATCTGCCATCCTGGCAGGAGAAAAATGGTTGCTTCAGTTTTGCAAATATTCTCCACTTATTTTCCCAAAATAGTTTGGATGAAATACTGTTGGTTCGGATAACTAGCTGAAATAATAAACTGGAAAGGGTTTGGTTTTGTTTGCTTTTGGAAGGAAACGTACTGCAGTGAGCTCAACACCCTATAGTGCAGTTGGCACAACCTGTAATGCCATGATGTGAACACTTTGAGGTGGATCACAGCCTGTTCCCAGCCCTAGTGATGGTCCTGCATGGAGGGACCTGAATTCCCACTCTTCTGTCTCTGCTATGGCCATGGGTTGTCCTTTCAGCTCTTGCAAAGGCAATACTGCTGGGATGGATGGGATATCCCTGCAGAAAAGGGTGTTTCCAGGAAGGCAAAGGGAGCTGCAGAAGAGCACAGCGTGTTCCTATATGCCAAACATGCCACCTTAGGTTCACTTTCTTCTTTTCTTACCAGCATCCTTACCCAGACAGACCAAAAACTGACTTCAGTGAGTGCCTAAGGACAAACTCCTGATGCACACAAGCAGAAAGGGGTCATGTTCCTGATGTGCAGCTATTCATGAGCAGGAGAGCCCTGCACCAGATCCAACACAGTGGGCCAGAAATTCCTAGCATTTCAATGGGCAATTCAGTTCTCTCCTTAATCCTTCTTTCAACCCTTGAAGGAGCTTGGTGATTTCATCACTCCCCTCGGGAGGCGGGATGGGTGCACTGGGCACATTTGGATGTGTTCCTTGGGGCATCTGCAGTCTTCACACTGCAGCATCTGCTGATCCTGGGGAGTAAACAGAAGTTTCTCTGTGACGCATACAAAACTCTTCTGCTTCCATTGCCCATGTGTATTAAAAGAAAGCAAGTAACCATCTGAGCAACAAATGCTGCAAACTACAAAAATTTAATTTTGAGTCAGCTTTCGAAAAGATGTGTGGGGTTTTTAAATGCCTTTGAACCTGATAGTACCAATTTTTATCCCTGGCCTCTGTAGCAACCCTGCCTCCTATCCCACTTCTCAGCACACCCTCCCTGTGCAATAACCTCTGCTCCTTCATCCTGTATGAGTTGTGTACACTTGAGTAGTGGATCAATCACCATAACAGCTGTTGTCTTCAAGGTTTATTAATGCTTTCCAACTGAATTCCTGTTTTCCTGCTAATAACCCTACCAGTGGAACACTTTTCTGGACACAATTATTCATGTGGCAAACTTGCCACCCAAATGCTGGTGGGAAATTAGTAAGCCTTGCATCCAACTGGAAGCAAGTAATTTTTAATTTCTGCAATGGGCTTGAAGCTAGGAGTATTTCACTGCAGGTCTGTCTTCAAGCAATGCTTAGGAAGGAAGAGTAGCTGATGTATGTGGAGGGATGAGAGTGGCACGGGTGCTACCCATAACAATTTGTTTGGCCTCACAATTCTCATTAGCTTGGATTTGCAGAGTGCATCTGGAAGGAGGAGAGGTCTCAAGTGAAGGGGGCAAGCAGAAAGTGAGGGTTTGGCCCAGCTGCTGCTGGTAGGAATAATAACAGCTCTGTAGAAAGAGACATGTAATGCTGCTGGAGCAATGAAATTCCTATATGGCTTGTGTGGGTCAGACTCTTTGGCAGTAATGGGCTGGAGAAAGCCACAACATGAATGCCTCTGCAGCAGCAGTGAGGAGTTTGGCTATGGAGAAAGCCAGACTAGGTTTATTTCTGCTGCTCTTGTTTAAGCAAAGCTGCAGGTATCATTTCAGTAGCTCAGCTAATAGCTGCTACCTGTTCCCAGCAGGTCTCCCTAGTCTTTGGTAGGTAGGCAATGCTCAGGACTAGATACCACTGCTAGGCACAGCTCCAATTCCCTGTGGTAGAGACAGAGATAGTATGTGGTCTTTTGCATTGTTATGCTTTGTCATTTTAGTGTATATTGTATTTGGCAGTCAGAATAGTTGGCCAAGCTGGGAGTCATCTCACTGCTTCAAAACAGTGCAGCTTGGCAGTTCTGTTTCTCTTTTACAGATTGATTTTAAGGGAAGCTAGAATTTAAGAAGTTTAAAAATTAAGAGTGTGATTGCTGTAAAGTATGGATTTAACTCGTGGCTTTCTTTTTTTTCCTTACACTTTCTTTATCGGCCCCAGGCACGATAACAGAGCTATCCATACAGGCAGTGTCAGTATTTTTATGCCGACTGTAAAAATACTCTGAACAATTTACGCTGAAAAAGCCAGCACCTCTCTCAGATGCAGAATTGCTGGGGCCAACATCTTCCTCTTCCAGACAACTGAATATTGAAAAGAATGCAAAACACACTGAAAAAGCAGAACCTGTCAGTCATCCCTTGGCGGTTCTCAGCACTGGAAAGGATGGATGAAGAAGTCAGACATGGCTATCTACATCCAGTCACTTGCATGCCGAGCTTAGAGGTAACTCCTTGGGAGATGGGATACAAACTTTTCTCTGGGATGTGCTCTGAGTGTCTGTGGCTCTGCATCTGAATGGACATACTGCTCTGCTGCAGTGCATAGCCTGTGCTTGACGAAGTCCATGGCAGGATGCAAGGAGACAGGAGTCCTGGGAGCCCTGCCAGGGCCCCTCAACAGCAGTGGGACACCTACAGGTGATGCAGGAGCTGCATGCAAGGTTATCCTTGGGGAGCTGGGCATTCCTGGTGCTATAGTGCATACCTGACTGTGGCTTCTGAGGAACTGTGTGTGCTGGACCTGACCCCATCCTGTGTGAGGATTTAGGGGGTGGTGGCTTCGGCTCTTCACAAGCAGGACTGACACTGAGCCAGGTGTCTGTGGCAGCAAGGGGCTGCTGGCAGTGGTTTCCACTTTTCTGCCCCTAACACAAATCATGCCAGAGAGTTCTTGCAGAGCTGCAATGACCCACCCTCTTCCTCATCCCTCCCCCCCAGCGTGAGCAATGCATGACAAATGCAGAGCCCTGTGCGCATGGGTACAATCCTGACTGTTCCACAGTCAACAGCGTGTGCCCATCAATCCACTGGAGTCACTTTAAACTGCTTTTATTCTATTTGTTTCATTATGCTGCTACGGCTCTCCTCAGACACAGTGCTAATTAACTCAATCCCATCCTAGCAAGTCCTGGCTCCCACATCATCTCCAGGCTTTCCAGTCCAGGGAATTGTAACAGATCATTTATCCCAGGGGCTTTAAATGGATGCTTTTCCATGATGGAGCTGTAGGCAGAGGGACTCATAATTGCAGAGGTGCATTCAAGTCTCTAGCTCAGTATGCAGCATCAAAATTTGTATAGATTTTAAATAATTCATCACTGGGCTTTGGTATATTTAGTCATTCAAATTAGGAATCTAGAATTTTGTTCTGCAGAGAGCTGGTGTGTGTCATTGTCAGAGGTTAGCTCTGCTGCCTGTGTCCATGCAGAGAAGTTCAGGCAAATTAAGTCAGAAGCAGTGACTGGCAGCAAAAGATACAGCAAAATCTGTGACACATAATAATGCCATGAGGGCCTCCAGGCAGCTGTGGGCTGGGTGATGCTGGCACACTGTCCAGCAGGATACACACTGCCGAGGTATTGGGAAACTTAATTAGCAAGAAGCGCTGCCTGGGATTGCAGATTATAGCCATTTGCATGGTCTAGGTAAGGTCTTTAGACTTCAACACATAAGCTACCAGCAGTTGGGGATTGTCTTCATCTGTTGCCTGCTGTTCTGTATGTGCATTGCAAAACAGTGGAGGCAGGGAGATGCTCTTGCTCTTTGCTATGTCCTGTGACTGTAGCACAGGCAAGTGGGTGCTCGTACCCATTAGCAGACATGGCAGCAGTGCTGGACTCAGAGTCACAGCTGGCAGAGACGTGAGGTTTGGCAGAATCCCAAACCCACTACGGCAGTGCTGAGTCCCTCTGCAAAGGGGTGGTTTAGAAACAGGGACCCGTATCTTCATTTTATATCTTCATGACCTCTGGCCTGTCTCCCTTTCTTGACTCAAAGGAAGTCTTTGAAAAGGCGCTCCAGTAGAGATGACTTGGGAGGGGTCTGTGTGCAGCATCTCCCAAACAATGAGATCTGCTCAGGGTGTCCAAAGTTTTCCCAGCCACAAAGCACAGTGGAGCTTTTTGTCCACAGGACAGTCTGTTTCAGGGAAATGCTGCTGTTCAGGAGGGGGTTGATTCTGCAAGGTCTCAACATCAATTCACCTTGACAGGAGAGAGCAGGAAGCACTCAGCACCTCTCCCTAGGATCTCAGAGCATACACAGTGTTGAAGCCTTGTTTCTACCTCTTATTTTTATGCATTACAGTCACATTATAAAGAAGTCCTGCAGAACATTCAATTACTTACTTCCCAATTATAATCATATTTGTATATCTATAAGTAGGTCACCAGTCTCTTAGGTTAATCAATTATAATGGCGTTCACACCGGTTTCTTTCATAAATCACTGACTTTTAGTGTATCCACTGAGATAATGGAGGAAAACCATCTAATTTTGATCTAAGTAGAATGAAATCTGAATGTGCATAATTTGCTCTTACAAAGTGTATCTAATGTTCTCTACATCTGTATTTATTTGTGCTGTTTCATGCTGCATATCGTTTAAGTGGCAAAAAAATACAGAGGCTGCTGCACTTAAAATTAAATTACCCAGAGTAATACAATTTATCCGCATTTATTTTACATTTTTCATCATGAAAGATATTTTAATAACCCAGTTCTGATGCCTGGTGCACTCATTACCAATCACACTGAAGTTTGAATCCTGACAGCAAGATTGGTGTGCCACAGGAATATTTTGGGAAGCTGTTTTGCCATGTAAACTAGGAAGTTAAGTGGAAAGGGAGGGCTTTAGTCAGGCTGGAGATTGAGAAGGCTTTAGGACATAGCTGGAGGCCACCAAAAAGTGGGCATCTACTGAGCCATTGAGGCTGTCGAGGCTTTAATGCCTGCCCAAGCTGCAGTTTTCAGACAACTCAGTGAATGGGACAAATCATAACTGAACGGTTTCTCTTTTCTGCCTGCTTAGCATGGGTGCCTTGGCATTGCTGTTGGAGAATATGTGTGGGAGAACTCTGTGCCCCACTCAGTGGTGTCCTGAGCAGGCTTTGCTTGGCTGGGTTGAAGGGACTGGGATGTATGTTGTGAAGTACAGACCAAGACCTAGACCTGTGCTACCAGAACTGGCTGATCGCAGTTTGACTTAAGAAACTGGAGAGAAGGGAGATTTCTGGGGCTTGGGATGCCCTGCAAGGTTCTGGCTGATGTGCCTTGGGCTAGCTTAGGTTGGTGAAGGAGTGAGCTAAGAGCAACCTACAGCTACCTGCAGAAATGATGGAGCCAAACTCTTCTTGGTAAAGGCAAATGATGTTACAAGGGGCAACAGCAGCTTGGGAGACTCAAACTGGAGATCAGGAAAACTTCTCTGTGAGACAGATGCATGGTCATCCAGTGGGATTGTGGCATCCACAGCCTGGAAGGTTTTCATGCTCTGGCTAGACAAAGCCATGGCCAAGCTTATTTAGTGCTGGTGATAACCCTGTTTTGAAGAGGAGGCTGGATGAGAGGCTCTTCCCACCAACATTGCTGTGACCCCATGCTTCAGGATCCCTGAAAGGGAATTCAAGATGTGTGACACAATGGGGTGTGAACTCTTGTCTTCATAGCAAATACACCTTGAGTTTTGACATCACCTTAGTGAGAGACACAACTCTACAGGCAGTGGGGGCAGGGAGGTCAGCAGAGACCATTCCCTGCCTCGAGCATGGTGGAACACTCATTGCAAGCAAACTGTGAGTGATGAGCTCAGATACTTTGCCTGGATGCAAACTATTGTTCTCCATCCTGCCCCTCTTGGAGCAAATGTAAAGCAAACCAACTTTAGATTTCTGCCTGCAGGAATATCTGCCTAAGCATCCCTTTGGCTGTCAGCCTGGAAAACGCCAGTGTTGGAGAGGTGGTGATGCAGGGACTGCATCCTGAACAAAACCAGTGTGCAAATTAAATGCAGAGAGGGCTGCTGGGACTCACCTTGGGCAGAGTCACCGACTACTCTGGAAATGAGTTATTGGTTAGGAAATGGATTCTGCTTAAGCGCTGTCTGTTTTGCAGCTGTGGAGCAACTTTGTGTTGATTTCCAAACAGGACCTGAAAGAGCAGGAATGCCTGAGCTCAGCTTTGTGAGACGGCAACTCTGCAGATCTTCCCCATCTCGCAGAAGCTCCCTAACCCAGCACTGGGAGCTGCAGGTTTGCTCTGGGCATGCCGTGCCATGCTGAGAGCTCCGTGTCCCCACAGACCCACATGATTCCCTGCTAGCTAACAGCCCTGCTGTCAACCCCTTAATCCCAAAGCAGCTCATGAAGGGGAGCTGACAATAGAGCCTAACAAAATTGCCTCTTTTTTTTTGGACCCTCGGATGCAGCCTTCTACTAAAAGTCTCCATCTTTTCAGAAGAAGCTGCTGCCTGAGGAATAATCAGTGTTTTCAAATCCTCTTCTGAGGGTTTTTGTGTGTGTTTTGCAAAAAAAAAAACCCCAAAACCCAAGAATTTTTATACCTGAATTGTTTTATGCTTTCCTTATGGAAAAATAGCAGTTTTCATCCAAGGGATTTTTGCTGCATGGAGCTGTTTAGTTTTGACAGAAAGTTGCTTTTTTTTTTAACCTGAAATTGTTTAGCAAAAGTGCCCCAGCTCTCATGGCTTGGCCAGCTGGAAGGTCTGGCTCGTTATTAATGTAATAATATACTCATTTGTTGTGGTAGTAGCAGAGCCCTTGGCCCATCCACGTCAGCCTCAGGCATTGTGGAGGCATGGAGGCTCCCATGCAGATTTGGTGACTGTCTGGGGTGAATGGGATGAGGATGGCTCCAGAGAAGCATTTATGAGGATTTATGTGTTGCATGAAAGCCTTGTTGCCTTTGTAAAATCATGGCTCAGGCCTGTACCTTTGGCTAAGCAGAAGAGGACTGTGGGAGAGTGACTCAGCTGGGATGGGGTAGAAGAACATGCTGCGTGCCCATCGTGTGTTCACATCATGGTATATGGTGGTTGGTTGAAATATGTTTGTTATGCTTTAAAACTGTGTAAACTCATAACCTGCTAACTGCTTAAAAAGGCCGGATTTTTGCAATAAAGTGGCTCTCCTTTGCACCTGCCTGGGGACTCTGCGTTGCTTCTTATCGCAACAGATTTGTGTGTGTCGGACTCCTATTTTTGAATGGAAATCTGTCAGTACATCATAAATATTGTGAGTGATTTACATTCACCAGTTCAGGTGCCTTAGCCCTAAGAGTAGATAAATTGTGGTTCAATGTGTTATTTACGCGCTCAGGAAATTTAGTGTCTTTGGAAAGCACTGGGTGGAAGGTCCTGGAGGGAAGTTGACTCCTGGTGGGATGGATAACCAGTGGGAAGGGTTCTCCTCGATCCCAGATCCTACTCTGCACAGGGCCCTGTGAGAACTGTTGAAAAGCAACTTCTTAAATTGTTTTATATCTCTGTAGATGAGTTTAATCCCTTTCTATTTCTATGGGAGTTTGGAAGTGCTACACATCTGAAATGACAACAGGTAACACAATAGAGGGCTTAGCTGAGTTTTAGGTATGCAGATGAGCTAAATTAACAGTAATCTCTTTTAAATGTATGGCAGAGTAATACCAGTCTAGCCTATAGAAAGGTTCTTTGGGACTCAATAGTGAACTGGGAGTAATTAATTATGTAATAACCCATGGTTAAGCAGATGATATCAGCAAGTCAGTGGGTAGGGTTTGGATTTGCCATTTTCCAGCAAGGATCCTTTGTGTTTGCTCTGTGAAGTCAGTCTACAATGGTGTCTATGAGGGTGCCTATAGTCCCTGAAATTCCCATGTGGATCATGGGTGTAATAGCCCATCCTTCACTAAAGGAAAACTATTATAGCATAAAGCTTGCAGACTCAGAGCAGGTATAGCTGAAAGGGAGAATTGAGTATTTTGTTAAGGACAGGTAGTTGGCTTAGTACGTTATAAGCACCTATCTAAGCCCTGTTCAATTAATGAAACACAGTTTAAAGCAAAAAGGATTGGTACTAACCAAACCGCTGCAATGTAAGATCTTCTAATTATGCAATAAGATGATGTCCACCGATTAAAATTTTATTTAGTTTAATTTAGAAATAGAAAAAGCATTAGATTTCTAGTTCTGGAACACCTAAAATGACCTCACGGGGGGAAAGAAATTGAAAATCATTTGAGCATTTTGTGTGTGCTCACGTCTGTTGTTTTCTGAAAGACTTCGGCAAATCCTGGTGGGCTTGGGCTCCTGGCTTTGCTTGCAAGAACCTGTTTGGGGAGCTTGGGAGAACTTGGGGAGCTCTGGGAGCAGGGGCAGTGCACAAGGGTGCCCAGCACTCATTTTTAGTCCCAGCTGCCTGCAGTTCCTCTGGCTCTGCTTACAGAAGGCAGAAACATGCTGGTTATAACAGGGACTTTTGTCCTTTTTTGTTTTCTTTTTCCTCTTTCCTTTTCCCTATTCATAGATTTAAAGGCCAAAACAGACCATTAAGTCCAACTAATCTCACATCCTGCATGACAAAGGCCATTCCGCCCATCCCCTAATTCCTCAATATCGTGGCTGACCATGTGATTATATACCCTCCTGTAAATGCACTGGGAGCCTCTGTGTGCTCCAGGCATAGAGCAGGACCCCACTGAAAACACTCAGCCTTGATTTAAAGACTTTAAGTGGCAGATGATTTATCACATCCCTCATGAAACCACTCCAATGTATAATTAACACTTACAGTAAAATAAGTCATTGAGGCTGAAAGCACAGGGAGCTGTAACACGCAGAGGGCACAGTGCACAGTTGTGTTTTCTTATGAGGTAAGGAATCCAACAAATTGCTTTATGTCTTTCCAGGAAAGAAACAAAGACGTTTGAACCATTTGCACAGCATAGAAGCTCTCCAGCCCACCTCTTGAAAGGGCTGGAGGTTTGCTAAGGAAGTTTTGAGGAGATGGAGTAATAAAGAAAAGAGGGTTTTATGATGCAAGGTCAAGTGGGAAACTTATTGGAAGGGTTTGTCCAGCTCCTAGTAACCCATGGAGAAAGGAGGAGGAATTTGGCTGCAGTGTGTTTTCCTTTTGGAAGGTCAAAGCCATTCCATACAATTGCAAAGCAGCATAAGAGAGAAAAACTTATTCCTCTGTCATGGCTGTCAAAAATGGAGGAGGGGAGGAAGTCCCAAACACTACATTTCATCAAAGCCCTGAAGGTAAAAATGATCTGCTGTCTTCAAATTTATCTTAATGAGCAAAATCTAGCCAATGAAACAGGCTGCAGATGAAAGTGACAGATGGAATAATTTAAAGTTTGATTCTTTGCATGAAAGAAAATAATATTTTGGTAAGTTATTTTTCTTCTGGTTGTTACAGTGTTCTGCATAGTGTCACAGCCAGATTAATTCATCCTGAGTCTCTCAAAAATTCAGAGTGAGAGGGAACTCTTGGAAAACTGTTATATCACTTGGGACCTAGGCAGGTCCATAAAAGCTCTGTGCAGTAGGAGGACACATATTCTTGTAGGGAATGTCCTAAATTTTGATGCTGAGAGGTGCTGTCCTCCACCCCTTATTGAGCAAGGCCAACATTACGTGTTGCTTAACTTTAGTAGGGAAAGATGAGCAGGAAAATGATTGGAGACAGCCCCGTGCATTGTAATAATATCATCTCTTCATCAGCTCTTTGGACAGGTGATTCTTGCACAGTAACCTAGTGCACATCTGTGAGTAACAGTGGACACACACAGCAGTGGACCCTGTCCCTGTGACAGGGCAGGAAACAAAGCATTGACCCCCTCTCCTCTGCCCACTTAATTTCTGATTATATTGATGAGCAGTTAGCAAAGGTTCAAGACATAAAGGAGGTCATCTGGTGGCTTCTCTGATTTAAGCAGTGTTGGACTAGATGCTATAGTACACATAGTTTGACTATGCAGCCCTCAGCCTGGGAGATGAAGAACTCACACTGGCATCAGACAGGCACAGGGATGTTGAGGCTGTGGTGGGCTTGCTGCTGGTCCCCAGCCATCCTTTCCATGGATTCAGCATTCCCAAAGTGCTGAGCAGGAGGCTGAGACCAGGATGAGCAGCCCGTGCTGCTCAGTCCTCGCTGGGTGGAGTGGTGCTCACAGCATGGAGCGGGTACCCCACATCCATCTCCTGTCCAAGGCAAGGAAGGAAGGCTCTGGGCAGGGGACACAATCTGCATGTGCACTCCCTGCCACATGGCTCTGTGTCAGCTGGGAACAGAAGTAAGGGACTGCAAGGAATTTCTTCAGATGTATTCCAGCAGCAGATTAAAATAGCTGCTGCTATTTTGATCCAGTGAAGTGGCAGCTCAGGCACATGCAGGACTGGCAGCATCTCCACAAAGAGTGATTCCAAGGGCAGCCTGTGACTGTAGTAATGCAAACACAGGGCTGGCCCAGGGTGCCTGGGGAAAGCTGGCCCAGGCCAAGGTGGTAGAACTTAGGATCAGGAGGTATAAATTCACACTGCCCCAGTTTGCTGTGAGTTATTGCAAAGTGCTGTAATGCTATGAACCCTGAGTGGTTTTGGGAAACCACAAGAAATTGCTGTACTCGATATCTGTTATTTACATCCAGTCCAGCTGGGGATTTTCTACTGAATTGTGTTGTGGTGAAATTTTAAATGTTTGATTATATTTTTGGTTTCTTTTCCAGAAGTTTCAGTGTAATATAACATAAATACTCTGTTTTCCTGTGGACTTGGGGCAGCAATGTGTGTGTGTGGGGTGGGCTATGGAGGAAAGGGAGCTTTTTCTAAGAGTCTTTTTACACGTAACTGGAATGTGAAACTCCTGCTTTGTCCCTCATTATCTATTTTGTAGGGGGATGTTTGCTGTAGGCCTTTAGCAGCTGGCAGAACTAGATTTGAAGTAAAAGGAAATTTATCTTCGCATCTTCAGAAATTGTGAATTATTTATTTGCCATTCCTGGTAAATCTGCAGTTGCAAAACCTCACCGTGAAAGAAGAATTTCTTTGTTTCACTGGACTATGGGATCACTCCCTGAAGATTCATCAGCCCTGCTGCTGGAAGAAGCTGTCCTCAAAGCTTCTTTTATTATTATTATTTGGTAATGCTTGCGAGTCTTTTTGCTCCACCTTCATTTATTCTTCTGTTCATTTTAAAAACTAGGTAATTGCATGAAGTCATCTGAAATTTAAAACCTCTTCCTGAGATTTTTTTTTTTTTGGCTCCTGCATCTGATCCTCTGTCACATAGGTTAATTCCACTACACCGTGTTGCCCAAATTCAGCATCAGTTTCAACAAGCAAATATTTATACAGCATCCAAGATGCAGTCTGTACACGGGATGACACCAAATTAAGTTAAATTGATACTAACTACTCTAGGATTGAAGAGTGTCTGGGCAAAAGGTTGTACCAGTTTAACTAAATCTATTTTAAAACCAGTGTTGTTAAATTGGAATCATTTCACTGTGAAGAGCAATGTCTTGAATGCCTTTGGACCAAATCCCACTGCTTTCACTCCACACAGGACTACCTATT
Source organism: Falcunculus frontatus (assembly GCA_013398115.1). Classification (NCBI taxonomy): domain Eukaryota; kingdom Metazoa; phylum Chordata; class Aves; order Passeriformes; genus Falcunculus; species Falcunculus frontatus. The sequence continues at coordinate 1,255,491 of VZRV01009347.1, forward strand.
GAGATAGCGTGAGGTAATATTATGTCTTTTCTCAGTGTTCTTTCAGGGCCATGTGAAATGATTTCCCCCTGGGTTTTAGGAAGATTCAACAAATATTTGTATGAGTCTTTTGACAGCCTTTTTCTTCGGTGTAAAACCACTGTTGAAGACCACTGTACATTATCTTAGTCTCTTACCTACCTTAATCAGGCAAATGCTGCAGGTTTTGTCCTGAACTAGATCAGATACACCAGTTTTGCATTATATATCTTCAAAGTCGACACAGAGTGTCCCTTAGACCATATGGTCTGCAGCCCTGGGCTTTGTTGGCTCACACCCTTTCTAATTCCTTCTAATCTGCTCCAAAAGGGCTCTTCACACACCTCACCAGTAATCTCTTTCAATGCCTGGTTGCTCTTCGGATCTAATGCCAGATGGTATTAATATACCCATCACTGTAATTATCCAGACAAGCAAACAGTGGCAGGAGCGATCCCAGCTTCTCCCTTTTCCCACTGATTCAGAGGCATACTTGAAAGAGCCCATTCATCCCCATGGATCCTGTTCACTGGAGTTGTCCCAGGCTGTCCTCATCAAGAAGGAATTTGATGTTTCAGCAGTTTCTCAGGCAGTTTCACGCTGGGAAAGAATCAGTGGTGATGGGGCAGTATCATTTGTTCACCCTCCGACTGTTGCCCAAACACTTGATACACGGCCAGGTGCCAGTCCCACATCAGGTCCTCCTTTAAAACCTTTCACAGGACCAAGATCAATGTGTGAATGGAAATACTGCTGATACCTTGTAACTTGAAAGCTAGCCTGCCTTTTGTCTGGCTCCAAGTGATGGTGCAAATCCAAGATTTGCTGCAGTGAGCAGCCTGGATGGAAGGTTTCTGATGCCATGTGTCGGGAAGGAGGTACTCCTGAAAGCTTCCTGCACCCAGCAAGTTCTGGGCAAATACCTCCTGCCAAGTCCATCTTCCCACGTGGCATTTAGACAAAGTTTATTTAGCAATCAGTCTGAAGCAAAATGAAACTGTAAGGGATTATCTTGCTATTATCTTGCAAGGTGAGTCCCTTGAGTATCCAGGTCTTTGGCTCAAGCTCTTAAAGGCTGCCCAGTTTACCACATACCCAAAGAGCTTTGGGCAATGTTTGTATTTAGGGAGGCAAGATCTATAAGTAGAAATAAATGCAAGATCAGTTCAACAGCTGGAAAAAACAGAGCTCTTTTGAACACCTCAGCCTTTCCAAGACCCATCTCCTAGTATGGAGCAAGACATTACAATTGCATCAAGTGTACTTGGTTTTAGGAATGAGCAGCAGTGATGCCATAGTGACAAGAAGCAAGGCTTTGACGCCCACATCATAAAGAATATGCAAACTTGTATTATTCCTTTGATTAGCTGCTCTCTGATATGTCAAGTCCATGAATAATCAAGCCTCATTTTCTAATTAGTTTTACTCATCACCCCACTGCTCCATGTCTTTGCTCATTTGCATATCTTTCTTCTAGATAAGGGCCTTATTCTATGAGGTGGTAGCAGGGCTTCCATCTCTCTCCCACCACAGCATTTCTTTGGTCCTTTCCCAGATATTTCTTTGCTCTCGGCCTTGCTCCTTCTCCTGTGCAATGACCATCTCGTCGCTCTGTGCTTTTCCACTCATTTTAAGACTTGTTTCCTCAGGGAGCAGAGTGGTGTCTTCAACACTGTCTGTTTCCTGGTGATACCTTTTAACTCCATAATCCAGTTTTACCCAGTCTCAAAGGAGAAGTACAATTATCAAAAATACCACCTGTTGGTTTGCACATCTTATGGAAGTGGTAGGGGAGAGGTCCTTTTGGGGCAATTGAGGACAGGGCTGGAGCAGCCACTTCATCACTTTGAGGACAAATGATGGAAAAAGTGGTTTTGAATGCCCTGGCCACAAACCTGTTTAGCCATCAGCTATTCCAGACAAGATAGACAATTCCATAAAGGAAAGCTGCAGCAGTTGGGCTGGTGATGATTGTAATTGTTATTTTAATAAATATGGTATTTTCATGACACAGGAGGCTTTTCTGTGCTTATTTCATGTATCTTCTCCCCCTTCCTGCACAGGTACTATAAGATGAATCACATTACAAGGAGATAAAGCAAACTTAATGGCTCGTTTGCATTTCTTTTAATCAAGTTATTCTAATTGTGCTATTGTGCAAATAAGGTTTCCCCTCTCATCTGAAAAAGACTTCATCCTCCCAGCAGCTGTAGATGCCTCGGCAGCTGGGATTACCCCAGCCCTGGCCAGGGCTGCCACGGCCCAGTCCTGCAGCTCTGCCCAGGGGGTTCAAGCTGGCTGCACTCCTGCCTTTACCTGTGCCAAACAGTGGACACTGGGACCTACGCAAGCTGAACTGATATGAAACCTTGCTCCTTTCAATAAGCTGGAGGCCTTAATGCCTAATAAAGCTCTGTTTTACACACCAGGAGCCTGCTTATCTCAAAGCTGATGTGTGTTTTCTTTTTGTTGGAGCCAAGCAGTCACCATTTGCCAGCCAAATGCAGAGGTGAAATCCAGCTGTGGAAACAAAGGCTTTCAGGAAGTACACAGGGATGTGATGATCAGCCCCGACTGATGAGCTAACAACAATCTCCTAAAACAGTGAAGATCAATCTAGGGCTTGAGGCACACGGTGTTTTATTGATCTGTCTCTGGGCAAAGAGCCAGGGCCTTTGCATAGAAACCCCTGATTTTCTGAATGTTCCCATGGGTAATAAGAGAGGGTCAGCCCAAAATGAGATCCTTCACCAGCTCAGCTTGGCCCTGCTGTAGTGGAGGGAGGCAGCTGCTGACAGGGTGGGTGCAGAAGGGACCAGCCAGTGGCAGAGGATGCTTGGAGGTGGGAGAGAAGAGGAGCAGTGGCCATACCCATGTGCTCATCTGGACATGACCATGCACTGAGACATGGGGTGAGGGGATCCCCTGTGCCAGCAGAAAAGGGTCGTGTGTGGGGAGTGGGAACAGGTATCATGTGTTTGAGGTCTCTGGGGATGCTGTGTGTGGAGAAGGAGGTGGAGATTTTTTTTCACTGATGTTATTAGGCACTCAGTGTTTTTGCTTGACCTCTTAACTTTAACCAGCTGCACCAGCAGCCATCGAATCTTGTCTGTGTTATGAAACCTTAACAGCTCAGCTCTGTCCTACTTTTATCTAGTTTGAGGTGATTTTAATTTCTTTAGCCCCTAAGCAAACGTTTTGGGTCCCTAGATCAAAGCTCAACAGCATCATTTACATACTGTGAGTGAGAAGGCAGCAGACTGGAGACCATCACTCATTACTGAAAGGATGATCATTGTTTGTTTAGCCCATTCCAAAATAATGGCTCTGCTGGGAACACCAACCCAGTATGCATCATATCTTTTATAGTATATATTAATTTAGTGTAGACATTAGGCCATTGTTATTCTCACCATTTAATTCCCAGGTATTAGCATTCAGGATCGGTTTTAACCCACCACACATCTTTGTTATTTCATAATGTAAAATAAGTAAAACTGGAGGCAAACTTTTTTTTTTTATATGAATGACTGTGAGAGAGTGATGGATTTAAAGCACAGAAACATCTTTATAATTTTAAGGCTTGAATTTCAGAACACAGAGTTTTCATTAAATGGCGCAATCCATTCATTTTGCAGATCCAAACAAGCAAATTAACTCAGTAGTTCTCATGCCTAGAATCTTTATGATAAAATTGCCTATTATTGTGAGTGTAAATGTTTTCAAAATATTGTGGACAACTGGAAAAAATAGGAAAGACAGGAGAGGTTGCTCAAGGATGAAAACCATAAAGACATCACCTCCAAACACCACTTGTACCTGCTGAAATTATTTAGAGAGAATTACTTGAGAGGACGGAAAAAGGAGGCAAGCCTTTTTTTTTTTTTTTCTTTTTATGACAAATAAAGGTCTGGGAGACTGTTTACAAATTATTTTCTTTGCTGCCTGCTGTGCATATTAGAAAATTCTGCTCTAGGCTGATTGGCCAGGCAGATAAACAGAGGCATCACAAGGGACAGGGAAGCAAAAGCTGAAGTGCTGTGGTGGGGAGGGGAAGGAGAAGCTTAGACATTTCCAGCCCTACCTGAGATTGGGGGTTCCTGAAATGCAGCACCTCTGTGCAACATCAGTTAAATATTGGAGCACATCAGTCAAATATGCTGGGGGTGGCCAAACCCTTGGTCCTGCCCCAGCTGCTTTTCCATGAAGGACAGGACCCTGGGGATGGGGTGAAAACCTCCTTTACCCAGAAACCTCTTTTTTTTAAATTGCTTTTTTCTTGCAAGGCTGCAGTTCTCACAGGCATTAATTGCCACAGCATCAGTTGCACCAAGAGGGAAAGGAAAGCCTCGGGCTCACTGGCTGTGTTGTGCCAGGTCTCAGCACGTGGTGGGTGGTTGTCCCTGTGGAATGGCAGGGGGTGAACATGGGGTGAGCACCCGTGTGCTCCCACCCACGGGCCTCCTTGAACAGCCGCCAGCAGCTAGAGGGCTAAACGTCATTTGCATATAAATATACACAGGACTGTAATCGGAGATAAATCCACAGAGTCCTTGTTGTTATTGTTTTATTTACAGAACACTCTCGTTGTGCAGAGAGGTTTTGAAACATGCTGACAGAGATAGCACAGGTATTTGCTACCTGAATCAACAGAAACCACTTGAGGCATCAAGAGAAACAGCTGATGCCCTACCTCCCCACCCGAAAAACCCCAAAACAAAACCAAAACACTGGGTGTTGGTGTAAGGTGTGGACAGAAAGTGGACAGCTCGGTGCCCAGCGATGGGAGTGTGTGTGATGGACGGGCGAGACGGTGACACCGCAGACGTGCCACTGCCATTAACTGGGATGTTCCTTGTGGAACAGCACCTTCCGCCCTGCGCCACACGCTGCCAGCGGGCACTGGGGCGGGCAGGATGGGCACAGGGCCACGCACGCACTGACGAGGATGTGACGCTCCTCAGGCCGCCGCCCGCTCCGGCATGGGGACGGGGGGACGGAGCATCCCGGTGCGCCCCGGGCCGGCCACGCTCAGAGCACACTCGGTGTGCGCAGCGGCCGTTGCCGGCGGAAGCGCCGGTCCCGGTGCCGTTGCCGGTGCAGTCCCAGGCCCGGTGCCGGTCCCAGTCCCGCTGCTGGTGCGGTGACGGTGCGGTCCCAGTCCCAGTCCCGGTGCCGGTGCCATTCTCGGTACCGGTGCGGAGCGGCCGCGCGGGCCGGTCCCGGCGGGGGTTGGGGGGCGGTGCTGGTGCCGGTNACGGCGGCGGCGGCTCCTCTGAGCGGGGCGGCGGCGGCGATGCGCGGCGCTCCCGGCAACGATGGAGGACCGGTCCCACAAGGTGCTGCTGGCGTTGGTGATGCTCTTCCTCTTCGCCGTGATCGTGCTGCAGTACGTCTGCCCGGGCACCGAGTGCCAGCTCCTGCGGCTCCGCGCCCTCAGCCCCGCCGCCGCCGCCGACCCGTACCGGGCGGAGGACGAGACGCCGGCGCGTTTCGTTCCTCGTTTCAATTTCTCCGCCGACGACTTGCTGCGGCGGGGGGGGTTCAACAACACGGGGGGCGCGC
>VZRV01009347.1:1268364-1411518 GCA_013398115.1 Falcunculus frontatus
CCATTTTTGGAATTACCCTTGTAGGCTCCTTACATACTTGAGGGGATTAATGTCCCTTTCCCTTTTCAATCAGTTAATTCCCATTGCTGGATAGCTGCCTGCCCAGATGTAAATATGCAGGGAAGCAAAACAGTGGAGCATCCCCACCTGCTACCTTCATCCCTTGGGAGCCTGGTTCCTGGCTCCCAGTTTGGGGATGGAATGCTCACCTGAGCAGTGCCTGTGTGAGTCTGCAGCATCCTGGATGGAAGCAAAGCCGACCAGGACAGGAGATGTGGGACGCTCATTTTCTATGGCATGATGGAGGCAGNGGCAGCTGGCAAGCATGGATTATTGTTTGTGATTGACTTGCTGATGCTGGCAATTGTACATTGTGTTCTGCGAGTAATAGGGTAGCACCAAATTATTCAGGCGTTATTGAAACGAATCACATTTGTGATGAGTAATAGGTAGGAGACTTTGGTATTTATGAATAATTAACACAGTAAAGTTTTTCTTAGACATGAAGAAATGATTTAATTTCTACTGTGAACACTCTGTAAAATTAATGAAAGATAATTGCATTTGCTAATGTGAGACTAAGAAGCCAAAGCAATCTATTCTTTTGCATTTAAGTTCATACTGCTGATGTAAACAGCCAATGTAGAATTCCTTTAATATGTTTTCATTGGGTGGGACCCGTGTTTAACATCGACTGGAGTGGGCTTTGTGGAAATAGAAAGTCTAAACACTTAATTTGCTGTTGCCTTTTCCATTCACTCCCATATCTCTGGGTGGATAGTGAATATATGCTTATAACAAGATAATGTTTTTGAATAAGTGGCAATTAGGACCAGCTTTTTTTCTTCTTCCCTGACTTTAGTCTTCTTTCTCAGCTGTTCATGCTTTTAAAGACAGAATCCATTTAAGCTATTATATACAGCTTTGAGTGAAATCTCCTCTTTTTTAGTCTTGAAAAAAATCATTAGTCTTTAGAGGCCTATAAATCATAAGATCCATTAGGGGTGAGACTCAAATCATGTTACTTCTTGCTTCTCAGCTGCTTATCCAACTCTGAAGGAGCCAAACTTTTGATGTAATATAACTAAATATATGCAGCTACGAGGGAGATAATCTTGCGGCATAAATGATTTTGCACATCTTCATAAAGGCATGAAGAAGAGTATGCCTTTCATGAGATCCTTGTAGCAAATGCTCCTAATTTCCCATAATCAAAAGGACTGTGAAGTTTTGATGCTCTTAGAGGTCCAAGTAGCTGGCAGAATTGTCTGCCATAACTCCATTTTGTTGGCTAAGTTAAAACATTGCAAGGCTCCCAGCAATGGCAATCTGCTCATTCAGAGTGCTGTTTGAACTGTAAGATCCTTCGGCAGATGCCCAAATCAAATGACTAAAACACTCTCTGCCACTGATTATTTTCTCCAGCCTTCCTTGGGTTCAGAGAAAGCAACTATTTTAACCCCCCTGTTAAGCAAAACAATGTTTCCTTGGTCAGAGCCAGAGAAGCTGCTTTTGAGAGTTCCTTTTTCAGGGTAACTGAGGGGAGAGCATTTCCTTTTGCCTGTGGGAAAGTTAATCCCTGGAGCAATCCCAAGCCATTCTGAGGTTGCAAGTTTTTTTTGTTGTGGTTTCGGAGAAAGTTATTTGGAATAAGCTTATGTCCTGCTTAAGCAAATCCTCCCAGGTACTAATTTTATCATATTTTTTGCCAGCAGTTAACTCATCTTGATAGTGAAGGTGCTGCGGAGGTTCTCCTTCCCATGGAGGACTTAAATGGGGCTGGAGGTGGGAGGAGAGATCTGTCCCTGCAACACTTCCAGAAGAGCAGCAGTTTTTGTTCCTCCTGGAACTAATTCCACCAACTGTAGAAAGGGAGGAAGATGGCTGTGTGGCTTCTGCCTTTCACAGAGATGTTTGTTTTTCTGTGGGGCTGTTGGATCTAATCAGAACAGTGGTAGCATAGAGAAGGCAGAAGACAAAAGTGCTCAAGGAGTTGTCAGACACGACAGGATGTGCCTGCTGGATGGTAGCTGAGTGACTTGCAAAAACATAAATGGCATAAATTAGTCTTTAACTCATTTAATTCTCGTGTGCTGCAAGTCAGTCTCTGGTAAGAGAAAAAACTTGTGTTGGCATGGTCACCCCATTTTCTCTTTTCCTAAGTGCACATCTTTAGCCGAAACTTCAGTAGGTTTGGGTTTTTTTACTTTGGTGATTTCCAGTAACTTTAAGTCTTTAGGTCAATAAAATGTGGGGTAGAATTTTTGCTTTCAAATAAAGCTGGCTATAGAGGTCTGTTGTTTGGCTTTCAGGTGGCATGCTGCTGCTGGGGTCTGTATGCTTGATTCTGGTCTGCATGAAAGAAAAGTGGTACATAAACATGAGAGTGGGATTTGAGAAGCCAGGACGTTACACCTGGGATGAGTCCTGTCTTCATCACCAAGTCTGTCATCTCCTCTCAGCCACTGCCTTGTCTGTGTGATTCAGCTCTTTGCATGAGGATATCTTTCCATCTGTATGTAGCATAAAGGATGTTGGATTTCCTGCCCTGACTGCATGTAGTAGCTTTGCTGCCTATATGTGACTAGTCATAGGTAGAAGCACTGGAAATACTTATGTTCAGTTTGAATTTAGGGAAGCTGTAGTGTTTAAATAAAAAACCAATGTGCTGTAGTGATAGGTGACTCCAGCCTGCCATATATGTGCTGGTGTCCTGGGAGGGTTGTGATGGTCCTTCCTTTCCCAGGCAGGGAAGAGGGAAGCTCCCTGTTCACATGGCTGCTGGTGTGGGGTCACACCACTCGGTGCTTCTAGGCTAGAGCTGTTTCATGATCTTGTTTTCATCCCTTTTCATGGATGAAGCTGTGTACAACTTTGCTCTTTGAAAGGAACAGCTTAGGAAGATCCTAAGCCTGGTACAGTTGTCCTAAAGTAAGGTCTAATCATGCTCTAAAAGTGTGTTTGTGAACCTGGTGCTCTGAATTATAGAAGGGTATAGTGAAAAAAGCCAGGACCTGCCTTTTCAACAGGAGACTTTGGGTATTTGACACCAGATGTCCTGACTAAAGTCAGTAGGAACAAAACTGCTGTGCTTTAAGCTGTTGCTTTGTCTGGTGGCTGTCAAGGCTGCAGCTGCTCAGAGTGGAGGGGACTAGACCATCAGAGGGCACAGTGGTAGCAGAGACCTAGGAGAAGCTTCAGTAAGTTGATACGAGACTTCCTTCAGAAATCAGTTCCTTGTATCTCTTAAACTCTGTTAATTTGCAGAACTATCCTGTATTGCCATTTAAGTCAGCCCTGCTTCAGATAGACCCCAGGTGAGCCCATAAACATAACTAATGAATTTTGCAAAGTAGAGTTATGAAAGCCTTTTTTCATCCAATTTCCAGGGAAGAGGCAGAAAACAAATGAAAAGAGTAGTTGCACCTGCAGCTGCTTCTCCTGAGATGAGCCAGCCTTCTACTGGCTCACTTTCCATGCTGATAGTTGCATTTTGGATGTCAGCAGTGTTCTGGGTTGGAATATCAGCACTCAGAATTTTATGGATAGAGACAACTTCCTCACTGAGTTAGATTTATGGGGTAGTGCTGATAATACCTGCTGGAGATTGGAGCTCGCAGTTTGCTTGCAGTGATGCAGAACAGCTGAACAAGAGGGCGGTGGCTAGGGATGAGTTTTGACAGGGGAACAGTTCTGCAAGCTGCTTTATCACCCAATATTTTGTGGCATAGTTAACATGCTACCACGTGCAAAAAGAAATTGCAATTTTACTAGAAATACAGTCAGCAGAAAATACTGCACAGGAAATATGTTAGCATTGCCCTGTGTTTGGAATTACTGACCTCTCTTGTTGCTTGCAAGGATAAAAGTGTGTTAATAACCATCCTTGTCTGTGAGCATGGCTAAGTGCATTTGGCCTGGGGTTTGGTACAATACAGCTTTTGGAAAAATCTGCCATAAATATTTTTAAATTTATTTATTGGGACATTTAAGTGAAGGCAGGCACGTAGTGGTGCGGGTATTTCTGGAGATGGGATCAGAAGGAGGTTGTGCATCACTAGGTTTAAGAGGCACACAAGCTATGTCTTGTCAAGCCTGAGCTCTGTTGTGTTAACAAAACTACTTAAATATATCGCTTAAGCATAGACTCAAAGTGTTTAAATGTATTGCTCAGGGCTTTGCAGAATAGGGATCAGTAATGGTGTCAGCACCTTTTGTTGCCCTGGAATGGCGAGGTTTTGTGCTCTACAGACTTGGGATTCCATGTGTCTTTGCTCTTGTTTGGGATGCCAGCTTTCCCCTGCCGTAATTCCTGTTGTCTTATACCTTGGGGCTGGTCGGTGCTGCAGCTGTGTGAGCACCAAGACGAGCAGAGGGTGCAGGGTCTAGAGACTTGCTGAGACAAGTGAAAGTTGAGATTCCGTGTTAAAGGACCCAAAGACCTGGGGAGCAGCTTGGGTAAGCTGGTGCATCCATGTGATATTGTCCATCTTGACTGGTATATCGGGCTTGGGTTGGGGGTGTGGAGAACCAAAAGCAGAGCTCTTTCAGACTCTGTGTAACAGCCAGGCCTCTGCAGGAGAAGGCTGTAGGAAGAGATGCCTTTCCTGGGCAGGTTTGTTTGAGGGTATAGGCAAAAATGGGAGTTTTAGATCTCTTTTCCATCAGCATCTGAAAGAGCACACTAAAAAGGCCAACTCTGTTTGACCTGATTCCAGACCTCCCGTCAGCCAATCCTTTTTATAAAATTGGTCAGTGTATCAGGCAGCCTAGAGAAAAAAATACAGAAAGGACTTAAGAATAACTGAGCTCATGGTGAGATAAAAATTTCTCAGAGCCTGGCTTATGCAAGGATCCGGTTATTTGTAAAATATATAAGCAGATTCTCTGGCTTGGCTGCGGAGGCTCAGCAGTTGTGCTGGAGGATTTGGTTGTGTGCTCAGCCTATCCTGCTGCTCTCCCAGGTACAGCTGAGTCTGGAAATTGAGGTTTAAGGCTGATGACAACTTGTGTATTAAATGTTACAAATTAACTGTACTTTGGAAATTGCAATTATAGGCTTTTATAAGCAGTCTAAAGGGTAGGTTTTGCTTTTCTCATCATGTTATGTTATTTTTCTGGAATTAGTGGGACGTTTTTGCTTTTGCTTTTCCTCATGTATCATCTGATGTCAGGAAGGTGAATTGCTTCCTGCAATAAACCTCTGTATTCATGAAAGAGTTATGGGTATAAAGTGCAGTATCATACTTAATTTTTTCCCTTACAGTAAAAATGTTTAATGTCTTATAAAATGGTCCATCAAGATAAGTGATATTCTGGTCTCTTTACTCTTGTGATTAAAACTCTTTTTAAGGATATTTGTATGTCTCAATACATGTTGGAGTCCCAGTACTTTTAGTTGTTTATAATAGAGGTTAGGTTCGTTAAACCTGAGGCCTGGCATCTCACGATGATGGGCACTCAAGCTGAAATCTGATCATCAAGAGAAGGTAACATAGTCTCTGAAGTGAGTTGCTCTTTTTTGGCAGCAGGTGTTACCAAAATGCTTTCTGGTGACTTTCATGTATTCGGCTTCCTAAGAACCTGTTTCCTTACTGAGAGCAGCTTTGGGGTGGGAACCTCATCTGCTCCTACCAAACACTCAGCAGAAAGAAGTCATTGGACACACGAGCGTTTACAACTGGCTTGCCTGTCTAGGACTATACCTTTTAAAGCACAGTTAATCATTTTCATTACAGCAGGGTAATTTTACTTAATTTTCTATGGAAAGGGGAAGCAGGCGTCTGGGATGCAATATAAAGGCAGGAATTGCAGTTCTGGGCTGCCAGAAGTCATTCCTTTTTTGTATTCGTGGAAGTTTGTCTCGGGCTCTATTACAGGACTTGGGAGATGTGCTTTCTTTTGGATTTAGGTTACTGCAGGATTTATGGAAGCTAAAGAGTACATTTTGTCCCAAGGGCATGACCTGTGCTAGAGTAAGTGATCCTAAAATCTGCAGTGGGATAGCTGGTGGGAGCCAATCTTGGATGTTTGGAGAAGTGAGGAGCAGAAGACAGGCTTTTTAGCTCATGTGGACAACATCCTTTTATTTTGCAAGAGGTTTTTCATCTTTGCTTGAGCAGCTGAAAGAGATAAAACATCCTTTTCTGTTAAGGACAAAAGCAAAACCCTTCACTTTAATGCAGGTAGCAGGGCTGGGATGTGCTGCAATCACTTGGCTTTGATCCTTGGTTGTGGTGTAGGAGTGCACAGTACTATTCAGGAAGGTGTAGTGGTGAAGTGATTTTAAGTCCCTGGTCTAGACTGTCGCCTGTGTTGCTGGCCCAGAGTAAGCTGAGATCACTCCCGGCTGCAAGTGCTGTCGAGCTCTTTGGGGTCACCTGCAGCAGTCACATCCCAGCCACCTCTTCCTCACCACGTGCTCCCCCTGCACAGGTGCCCCCCAGGCAGGGAGACTGAAGGAAAACTTTCTGGGAGGAATGTCAAAAAGCTGTCCGTTCCCTTCCTGCTTGAAGATTGGGATTCTCTTGTGCCCTTTTATTTTCTACCCAGTTTTTGTGTTAAATGAGCAGCCTTTTTGCAAGCTCCACTGCTCTTTCAGCTGGAAGCAGGGTATCTGCCTAGCAGAGATTTTGTGGTAAAATTTATTGTGCTGTACTTGAACACTAACCTGAGTGGTTTTTCCCCTTCTCTCTTTAAAAAAGCTAAAACGCTTTCTTCCTTTTTTTCCCCCCCCCAGTAATGGAAAATTTCAACTTGTCCTTCACTTGAACACAGTTCAAGCTTTTCCAGGAAAATGGAATAAATCAGTAACGCTTCCCTCTTTTGCTTCTTGTATGCTTAGCTAATTGTATTATTTTTATTGTTGTTTTGATTGCATAAAGGCCTTCTTCTGGCATAATTTTCTGCATAAGAGAGGGCAGACAAGATCTCTAATGTGGTGCCTCTCCCTCAGGAGCTATGTTATCCCTTCAGAGTTTGGAAATCACAGCTTTAGGAAGAGGCTGAATCTGAACAAGGACAGACAGTTCTTACAGTGCGTTGTTCTTCTATGGACTGTGGGGGTTTTAATTCAGATGATGTGCAGGGATGAGCATCCAGGAGCACAGGATGACTTTGAGCTTACCCTTTGGCAGCAGGGAGAGGCAGCTTCCCTCCACAGCCCCCAGGCAACCTCTTGGTGCTCCTCATCTCCTTTGCCGCAACTCACTCTCCTTGCAGATCCCAGCACTGTCCTAGAGGTTTGTTCCTAACTGTTTCACTTTTCACATAGACTCAGTGCTCTCTCGATTGATGTCTTGAAGCATGAGTTTAAAAATCAAATAGCAAATGACTGCACTCTAATGGATGTTATTGCGTTAGACATTATGTTTTAGAAGTCACTGTGGTTAAGTAGAGTATCTCTGGAATCTTGTTTTTATCAAGACATTTATATTCCCCTCTAATTTTTGTGGAGAGTCATTCAGACGTTTTCCAGATTAGAGCATAATGGAACTGCTAGCTATAAATGTTCAGAGGAATCCATTACACATGCTGATTTAGTGGTTAGTCACAATTACTTTGGAGCTACAGTGTCAAATTTAACACCAACCTTCAAAACCATATATTGTGAAATCCGGTCATCATTCCTATGAGATGTTCCTCCAGCCTCTCTGAGAAGAAAAAGACATTTTGTACAGCAAGATATAAAAGCAATTTGGAGGGGACAGACTGATGCTGGAGGAACAACTTGGTGTAAGAATAAACCAGCAGGCAGCTTTTCCCTGTAGAGTTTTAGCCTTTTTCTTTCTGTTTAGTTAAAATCCAGAAGTGGCAGTGGGTTGGTGTGCTTATTTTCATGTGCGGGAGGTGCAGGTGGAGGCAGTGACTGATGGAGCTGGAGCAGGACAGTCCCGTGTGCTGCAAACCTGTGTCTCCTTCCTGCAGCATTGCAGGGTGCAGGGCTGTGGCTGCTCCCAGACAGCAAAGAGCTGGTCCCCTTGAGATCAAGACTGGTATTTCTGTTAATGGTAGTGGAAATGTTCCTGCAGGTTCTTTGGAGAAGGCACCATAGGCTGTAGAGCTGTGGTTAACAATTAGAGCGACTTTTGCATAACACAGGAATCAACAGACATTTTCACTTACTGTAACTATATATAGGTGTGGGTTTAAAAATCAAATAGCATCTGCTTTAACCAAAGCCTGCAAGTGGAATCTGTTGCCTGTTTTGCTTTCGAAACACCACCTTTTCCGAGATAACTCCCTGCTTGTTGCAGTTGGCTGCGTGTTCCTGTGTCCCACAGTTGGGAGTTGTGTGCAGTGTCTTGAGCTGTACCTTCTCTGACCTCCTGGGGTGGGAATTATTGCTCTGAATTGAATGACCTGCATCTTGCTGGGCATTATTTGCTGAGGGGAGGCTTATGACCTGCAGGACTGTGTTTCCTCGCTCTCAGCTTGTGAGTTGAAAGTGAGTTCATCTGAAAGTTGTAGCACTTTGTCTTGGGTTTTAAGCAAAGGGTGGAGGTGGTCAAAATGAAATTAACCTGAGATTTAGAGGATAAGCAAGTAAATCCCATTGAATTTGTGCATGTTACAGTCTCAGAACAATATTTATATTAAGGGATGAGCTTGTGCAGTTAGTTGGGCATTCTGAAGCTCTTTGGTTGCCTTTGTTGTCCAAGAATATTTCTTTCCACAGTGGCAAATCTAGAGACACTAACAGGATACCTGAAAGTTCTTCACTGTCGATAGTTTAATAGCAATGATTTAATAGCACATTTAAAAAGAACATTATTTGGTACTGTTAGAACTTGGCCTTAGTTTGGAGTTTCTTCTTGATACCTGGAGGAGATACTGAAATTCTAGGTTTATGCGAGCATGAAAGGGTCAGTACTCTAATCAATAGCTGAATTTACTAGTAAAGCTTCCTAAAACACGTAGGAATTTTTAGCTATTTCAGGTCAGATCCCCCTTCTTACCAGTTGCCCAGACATTAGAACACTTTAAAGACCCTTGTAAGACACAGATCACGTAACCCTTTCATTCCCTTGGGTTTAGAACATTACTTTTGTTCATAAGCACAAAGTAAGCTTTTAGAAGGGGTAACATTAGAGGACTTCAGTTCTGTGTTGAAATTAAGTTTTCTGGGAGTTAACAGCAAGGTTGCAGAGAGTTTGAACTACCTGGGGAAGGAGTTTGTACTGGCTGTTATACCTCTGGCAGCTCATCCTCAGCTTGCTCCTGGAGGCATCCACAGGGCATTGAAAATGTCAAAGCAGACGCTGTGCCCTGGGGTGCTGCCAGGTCTGATCTTGATTTGATCTCCGGAGCTGCCTGGTTTGGCTGCTGTGGAGCTGAAATCTGCAGACTGCCCCTCATCTGTGCCCTGAACTTGGCAGGGGTGGTGCTTTCACAGCCCAACTCATCCTTATTAAAGACAATGATGCTCATCCCACTGATTGCATGAAGAGCCTCCTTCCCTGGAGAGGCTGCCTGCCAGGAAAGGAGATAATTCATGCCCTGCATCAGCTCTGTTTTAAATTGGTTGAAGAACAGGATCTGGTTAGCTTTAACGATAAGAGCTGGGACTTTGCAGTGTCAGCTCTTTTCCACAGGGTTTATGCTGGGACCTCAAAACTCGCAGGAGTTGTATGATGGGATGAGAGGTTAAAAGCTAGTGTAATGGCCACAAAATGCTCTAGCCTTACAAAGAAATGTCACTGCATCCTCCTTGGATACTCATAATTAGTAATTCCTGAGTTGCTCTGGCTCTGTAGAGGAGTCTGCTGGGAGGACAAACCTGTGAGCTGCACTTGGCTGCCTGGCTCGGGCTGTTAAACCAGTGCTGTTTCTGACACTGTTCAGTTTTAGAACTGGATTTCCACGTATTGCTTTAACTGTTCTTAGCAATTTTCTGGGCTTCATTTTGGTGATGGGAGAGCACTTTGTGATCTCTGAAGCATTCGGAAGTGCAGCAATGTACAGCAGTGACAGTACATAAACCAGAATGATAGTATTGCTTTGTAAGTGTATTTTTTAAACTCTGTTTTCTCTTTAAAACTAATTCTTCTGGGCAACTCAGCTGAGCATATGTATTATTGTTAACATTTTCTTAAAATCAAATCCAGTACATGCAGGTTTTTTACTGTTGCTTTTAGAGGACTAATTTCTTTTTTTCTTCCCCAGTAGATTGTGTTCATCCTCATCTCATGACTTTTTTCCTGTTTAATTGCTTTAGTATTGCATTGAGTTCTGCTTTCACTTTTTAATTGGCCATCATATCGTGTCCATGGTGAAAGAGAGGGAATTTCACTGTGGAGTTGAAGGCAGAGATTTGGACCACTGTGTTTTCATTTAATGAGGAAGGTTCTTAGTATTTCTCTTCAAACTGTACCTATTACACCAACAAGTGGTGTCTGCTTAAGTGAAGCCTATCAGATATATAATACACACTCTGTAAAGAATGATAAATTAGAGCATTGATAGCAACTAATCAAGACTTTGTGGCATGTCACGGCCAAGGAGGAAGGTTGGTGCCAGTGTCATGGAAGGTATGGGCTGACATGGATGGTAAGGATGAGGCCAGAGGAGCCTTTGCTTCTCTAGTTCTCAGGTGGGAAGGGTCTCACCTTGACTGATGGATAGCTCTGTGCTCTCTTTTGTGCTCATGGACTTTGCATGGCAAGCTGGGCAGCCTCACCTTAGCACTGCAGTAAAATGGTATAATTGAGATGATTTCAAGGTTAGAAATTTCTTCTTCACAATGGGTTGAGATACCCCTGATGCCCTTATATTCCTCTTGTATGGAAAGCTTAGTTGCAGCTTTCATGCATTTTCTCTCTACTGGTTGCTCTGGGAGCTGGCTCAGTGTGGAGCTACACCTGATACGGGGCAGCAGAGCTGCTCAAACTTCTGGCCCTAGGTCCTGTTTAAACCACCCAAACAATTTTGTTAGCAGCTGAACACTTCAGCTCTACTGAGTTAGTGTATAAATAGCTTTTGTTAGAGCAGTTCAGCCTCTATAAATGCCATAATGTCTTGTCTGTGAGGGTTCCTGCACTTAACATTTTAGGGTTCTTAGGGTATGGCGCAGACTATTATTGATCGCTTCTTATAGGTGCCTGGAGTTAGCATAAAACAGGAAAGTACAACTTGAGTTGTGGGCACTTATTTATAAATATCTTGGAGCAGCCAGGAAGCATTGGAAGGCACAGGTTTTGCCCCATGGTGTGGGACTGTGAACTCGAGTCATCCCAGCTCCTGTGCCAGAGGGTTGGGAGCCAAACCCTCCAGCCCTGGCACCGGCAAGCACCGTGCACCTGGAGTTCACTGCCTGGGTAAGGAGACATGAAGGAACACCAAAGCAAGTTGTACTTTTGCATAATAACTATTGAGTCTCATCCTGCCACCTGCCCAGGCATTGTGGCTTTGAGGTCACATTGATGCAAATACGCTGTGCTGAGTGCTGGGAGAGCATCTTTACTGCTACTTCTCCCTTTTGAAATGCATGCCACACGGTCCTGGAATTCAACTTAATCAGAGGCAGGAATGTTTGTACCAGGATTGGCTGATGTATTTATTTTACCCAAGATTAATTTATAAACTCTATCTCTACCTGGAGAAGTTTGATTAGTATTATAAATCTAACGTGCAATGGATACTGAAGGAACTTGAGCTTAAAATAAAAGGAGATGGGAAGTTAAAGGGAGGAATTGGATTGAAATTGCAAGGCTGCCTGTGGTCCTGGAGGAGCTGGATATGGTCATGTTCCCTGAAAAAATGTAGCCTATGTGGAATGTACTTGTTTTATTTACTACAGATGTTCAAAACATGCTTAACCCAGATCTGGACATGCCTTAATTATTTAGAGGTGATAATAACAGAACTTTTTTTTTAGTTGCAAAACTACACAATATTTATTCCCTAATGTGACCAATGGAAATAAATATGTAAATCCCAACAGGCAGCTGTGATTGTGGTTTTCATTTTTGTGATGCACAAGATTTTGAAGCAGTGCTAGGACCTGACTGATGAAACCATGCCCATGTGAACATACATCTATCCTGCAAGCCAGATGTCTATCAAATGCTTGATCAAGCTTCTTGTGGCCACCCTGTGAACATCAGTAGAGCTGCTGCTTGCAGAATTTATTTCTACAAATTCCATAACATTGGGATTTTGCTCCAAGGGCAGACAAATGGCTTAGGGGAAAAAAGATCTTTTCCTGAAGAGTGGTGACCAGTATTGATAAAGTTTATTATTGAAATGGTTTGTAACTGCAGACCTGTTTGAGGGCAGGGGATATTTCTATAGAATAAGATATTTTTTTTTTGTGTTATTCCTCGAGTGTTGCTTCTTGTAGTTGCCTCTAGGATTTGAGAGTCATCGGGGGAGGTCCTGGTCTGATTTTTTTTTTGTTTTGGTTGCTTTCCCAGCTGTTCCCTACTATGTGCTAAATGGGTCTTGTAACTTAAATGGACGCAGTTCCATGGATGAAAGAAGACAGCAAGAGAAAGAGGAAGAAGTGAGGAAATATTTCATGAGGCAGTTGAAGTGAATGATTTTGCTGATTGGTGAGGTGGCAGGCAGCCATCTGCTCACTCTCTGCATCCCTTCCAGCTGACCTTAGCTTTGTTCTTGGTGAGTTTCTCCTAGGGCCTGTCACTATGGAGAGGGAAGACATTCACCACAAACAGATTCCCAGGAGGTCACTCCTTTGTCTCAGACCTTCTCTCTCTATACCAGGTTGCTAAAGCCACCCTCTCATCATCTGTCCTTATCCCAGAGCAAACATTAATGGCCCCAGTGTCTCTGTGCTGCTGACGCAGGCAGAGGGTCCTTGAAAGCAAGGCAATGACAGTGCAGAGCTGGCATTTTCCACTAGGTCTGCTAATTAATTGAGGTCACATGTCCCAGCTATTAGTTTGACCATTGCTTTTCTCCAATAAGGAGACAGGGAAATGCTAGGGAAGAGAAGAACAGTTCTCCCTTCCCCAGAGCACCACCATGACACTGGGATGATGGTCATAGGGTGCTGTTGAGCTGTGGGCACTCGAGCCTATTGATGAAGCAGTATTTGCCGCTTCAAATAGGAACATTTGGGTTATATGATGAGAAATTCTGCATGCTGGAGTGTTTCCCTGATTTTTCTAAGGGTCTGCTTCAGTGAAGGCTTGCTAGAGAGTGAGGTGTTACTAGCTAAGCTTGCTGAGTGCATGCTGGCAGAGCTGAGAAGCAGGCTTTAGTATTTTTAAATAAGCAATCATTGCCTTGCTTTAAAAAAAAAAATCTTTTCATCAAGACTTAATGTGGAGGACATTCCAGTGCAGAGTATGTCACCGCTGCAATTGTCTAGACAGGTTACCAGTGTCCCTGTTAAGCAACCTCATTATTTATTTATAGTTATTTATTATAATAAATGTGATTGCCTGCAGTAAGACACGAACTCCACCAAGTCATATTTCAGATCTCACAGCTGTGTTGGTTGAATTTTCAGAATAAATAAAACGTTTGCAGCTGTAAATAGAGCAGCCTCTTACACTCCTGGGTGGCTCCAGTTGGTGCTGTTCCTGGTAAAGGTTCCTGGTAAGAGGAGGAGATGCTCAGTTTTGGGGAGGAGGAGGAGGTGACATCCTTCAAGTCCCCACACATTGCCTGACCTTGGATGATGTCCTTGTGGGGTACAGGAGCTGGTGGGACTTGCTGTCATTGCTGACTTCAGCAGGGCTAGGGTAGTACCTCAGGTGCTGCATTTAAAAGCTTTAAATGGAAAACATCCAGTCTGTACAAGAAAATGGAGACTTTATGGATTTGGTGTGTTATCACAGGGATCATGTTCTCTGCTACAGGCCCATTGACTTTGGTAGAGTTGCTTAAGATTTTCCTGTCTCAGCGGCTATGATGAAAATTTGGTGTGTATTTTTTCCCTGGAATTTTGTTGTGTGGCAGGAGCTTGCCAGCATCCCAACAGCTCCAGTTTTCTGAGAGAAATGAGAAGCTTGAAGGTATCTGACTTCTGTCCAAAGGGAATTACTTCCTTTTTGACCATTTACCCAAAATCTGGAGTTCTCTGAGCTATCTGGCCAAGGAGGGGGAGGTTGTTAGTGAAGCTGAGGATCAACTCAGGAGAGAACTGACCAGAGGGAACAGTTTCCTTGTTCACCATTTCTGCTTGGTGTTCAGCCTAGAAATGGTCCTTGCTCTTTCGCCCCTTGGGGTCTCAGGTCTGCATCCTTCTGGGCGTGCTCTGGCTGCTGTCCTGGTTGTTAAGCCTCTTTCAGAAGCTTTCCGAAGCTCCTCTGTGTGGATTCCACTAAGTTTTGGGCATGTGCTACTTGTATGTGCCTGTCCTCTTGGGTGTATTTTGATTACTTCAACTCTAGGGACAAATATTTTATCCTAAATGAGGTTTATCCATCACACCCATCTGTTTGGTGAGGTGGGGCCCAAGCCATATGCAGAAGATGACCTTGCGTGCTGCCAAAGAATGGTGGAAAGCTTATCCAGTGGTGTATTTTATATATATACTGAGTGGCAGGATTATGTATATTAGATCTGTGTTGGTAAGGTTGGTCTGATGGCTGCATCTGGTCAAAATGGTTGAGCTTGGCTAGACATATGTTTTCTTTCCTAGAGAACTTAATTTTAGCAAAGTATGAAAGAACATTAAGTTTGGCATTTTATGAAATGACTTGAGGGAATTGAAGTTAGTTGTTCCCTGTAGCATTGGATAAAATACACAAAGGCCAGAAGGAATGAATGATTCACATCTCGACTGTCAGCTGTGGTGGAAAAATGAGGTGAAACTGGATTCGTGATATAAAAATCTGTTCATCAGCACTGGAGCTTGTCAAAACATAATTTCATCTTGTTAATTTTTAGTGAGTTATTGACTCAAAAGTAAATCATAAAGATTTGTAGAAGGAGAGCAAAACGGTGTTTTAGAGTGAGTGCTTATTTTTAGCTTGATTTTTTTTTTTTAAAGGAAGATTTCATAAAACTTCCCACTGTTATAAAGTTAACATGTTCTTGCTCCAATAACGCCTGCCTGATTGCAGAATTTGAGGTTTAATCATGCACCATCAAATTCTATTTTCAAATTTAGAGTTAAAACAGTCTTTCAGGCTTAAGTTAACGTGCTCACTTTAATTTCAGTGCACATAGTGGCAGATAATTATTGTATGTGCTGTATTTCTCTCATTAGTAGGTTAGTATTGCAGCTTCTGCCAGACCACAAATAATTAAGGGTTACTTCAAGTATGACTTTAAAATAATGAAAGAAAAGTAGTTCTGAGGAAATCTACACAGTGAGGTAATGAGTGTCTGCAGCAGAGACCACATAAATGACTTAATGTACCCAGATTAGCTGATAGTCAAACATAAAACCTGCTCAAGCTTGTTAGCTAATCTCATCCATAGAACTGACTGCCTATTCTTCATGGATGTTAACCCAGTTATACTAACTTTTTAAGGTAAAAACCCACATAAGTGGAAAAATCACATTTGAAAAGGGAATAATAAATGAACCTTCCTGCTGTAATTAAACAGACCATTGATTAAATGGACCTGTGGACTGATTCAGACACTGCTGTTCACCATGTGCAACTGGTTTTGTTCACCCACTGCTATGGAATGTGGTTGACCAGCCACATCCTAAGCAAAAGCTGCTGGGATGGGGACTTGAAAATTTCTATGCCGGTGTGTGCATGCACTAGATGGACTTGTGAGAGAGGGCAGGATGTACATGGACTGAAGAAGTGCTTACAAAACCCTCTTGTATCATTGACTTAGATGAGTGTGTGTCTAGCAATACATGCAAGTAATGCAGCATTTTAGGTCTGGAAATTCCTTTAGGATCCCTGGATGAAAAAAGACTCTATTGCTATGAATTACTTATAAGTAGTTTTCCTGGAACCCTAATGATATAGCAAAACTTGAGAGGTTTGGGCTGTTCTTGGGCAGCGCAGGTGTGCCATGACCATCCATCTTCCTCCTGTCTCCAGAAACACTGTATAGTAGAAAATGCATAAGGGTCCAAAAAGTGCTGGGATGTGTAAGAAGCAGTGCTCATCTTCAAAACTGGCTTGGCTGTCAGGGACCCTTGGCAATGCAAATTTTTTTCAAATGGTGTTTGCTTGGTTTTTTACTGCTAAAAAGCAGCAAAGTCTTGGGATCCAGCTGGTCTTCCCATTCTTTTGGAAGGTGCTCCAAGGTGTGTGATGGTCTCACCTTCAAAATGACATCGGTTAATAGAGGAGAGCTCAGGGCAACCAGGTCTGTTGGCAACATCAGCAGAGACCTAAAGGAGCTGGAGGCTCCTGAAGATACTTTTTTATTGAAAGTGTTCTTATAGAAGAAGTAGAGCTACTTTCCAGATGTTTTTCTTGAACTGTGTGGAAGATCTTGCTATGGAAGAAAGCTCAGAGGCTGGTTTTGCTTAGCTTGTGGATGGTGTGGGTGGCTTGGAGGTGGGATTCAGCTCTTCCCAGCAGAACTGGGAGATGGCAGTCAGGAAAGGGGGGGAAGGTTTTCCTGCATCTGAAGCCGAACAGCTGGTTGAGTAAAAAAAAGCAGGAATGGAGGACTATATCGATGGATATGCAGTTGAAATTGCTGGCTAGGAGAAGGACCTTTCTCCTCAGCTCTCTGAGCGGATATCAGCAGGACAAGATTCCTTTGCAGAGGTCGAGAAATGTGCTGTAATTGAGTTGTGCAATGAGCTGTCCCTGGGTAGAAGCTGCTACGTGTGGCTGGGTAGGGAAAGGCTGTTCTTTAAATCTTATGCAGAAAGAATCCGCAATCCTTAGATTCATGCTGGCTGTGAGGATCTCAAGTGGTTTGTTAAAAGCATGTTTGATGAGTGTAGAGATGAAGGGAAGATGGGGAAAACAGCTGGAGAAAGTGCATCTGAGCCTGGGAGGGAAAAGTGTGGAGGGCAAGGGCAGCAAGCTGGTGGAGAGCAGGAAGGTGGGCAGAGGTGGGCTGGGAGTCACAGGTACATGGAGTCATCACTCTGGTTGCAGTGCTGCTCCCCAGAGCTTTGCATTTCTGGTGACAGATGTGGAGAACTAATGTGTTGTGTTGCCAAAAGGAACAAAAATCCTAATACTTTGCCACTGAAGATGCAGGGTGCTCGTACAAAAAGCTAGAGGAAAGGCACGTGTTTAACAGTGAGGGTAGTTTGACCCACTGATGGTTTTCTGTTTGTTCCTTCTCAGTGGTTTGCTGAATTTTAGTTGGACTTTAATAAACGACTGAGACAAAGATACCGTGATCAATTTGCCTTGCAGCTATTTGTGAGCTGATTTGTGGTGGTGGTGGTGACTGCAGCTGGGGTGGGCAGGCATTAGGAGGAGTCTTTAGCAGAGAGATGCTCCTTGGAAAACCAAATCAACCTCCCTGGCTGTAACTAGTTCTTCCTTCCTATGTCCTGCTTTCAACCTCTGATTACATTTTGCTTATTTTAAAAAGGAGATGGCTTCTAAAAGAACTTGATGTGTTAGTGAAACCATTTGGTGTTGGCTGTGTCTGCTTTATCCTTTAGCAATGCTATTGAGATGGAGATCCTGTGATTTCCTGTCTCAGATTCTGCAAAGGAGTTATAGAAGTAGGGGGAATTGTTCACTGCTTTCCTGTTAGCTTGTAACATTCATGCAATTGGTATTTGGCAGGATCTTCAATATATATAATCTGTCACAGAAATATTCTTGAATTGCAGCTGAAGAGCTGCAGTAGTAATTTGGGGGGATGCATTTCTCCCTTCTTTTGCTTTTGGGGTTTTTTTTTTGGGAGGCGGGTGGTAGTTTTTTTTCTTGTTTTGTTTTCTGTTTGATTTGGGTTTTTTTTTTCTTGGTGTTGAAATCAATACTGCATGAGTGCTGCTTTGAAAAACAAAATTACATTCTGGTGTCCAGAACCAGTAACCAGCAGACAACAATTGAAACAGTCCGAACATGGCCAGGCAGAGGAAGGGGATCATTCATCATGCTCGCAGTTTGTTAGAGAGATAATGTTTGAGGAGATTAAAGTGTGGTGCAGAACTGCTCTGGGCTGCTTTTCCTGCACCGTGCATATGCTCATGCTTTATTTGCCATTATTCTGCTGTAATGTATGTTTGGCTGCTAGCAAGCACATGAAAATCTAATATCAGGCTCAAACTGCTCCTCCTTTATTTATAAACAGCTTTTCTTTTGCTTTACGCTGATAGAGCATGATACAGAGACATCTTGCCATAGACTTATGTCAGTATAAGGTGCCAAGAATGAAGAGGAAACATTTTATGTGATTAAACAACTGAGACGTTCTGACAGATGTTTGCCTGACAGAGTCTGCAGGAAAGGCGGCGATGCTCAGATCTGGTTAGTGCTTGTGCGTGTGTTTGTGCCCCAAATCCAGGGGGAGGTGTTAACAGCTGGCTGTATCACACAGGCTCCTGGAACCCCTTCCCGTGTGTTGTACAGTGGCTCTGAGTGTGCTTGGTGTGGGCTCTGTTCCTGGTGCTGGGCTACCTGCAAAGTCCTTCCACGTTCCAGCCCCAACAGCTTTCTCTCCTCTCTAGTCTTCCTTTTTCTTAGCATCATCGCTTTTGTTTTCTGGCTCCTGACTCTGTTTCTTTCTTGTACTTCAGGAAGCGGTTACTGGTTTCAGTGAAAGATTTTGACACAGATCTTGCCAAAATAAAATCACACTGAAGGTACTGGTTCTCACCTCTTGGCTGCACCTGAATGTCCTTCCACTTTAATTCCCAATCAGGTGTTTCTGTGCTTTAAGGGCAGTTTGTGTTGGGGCTTTGACGGTTTTTGACTATTAAAATAGCTTTAATTTGAAGACTGAATTCAAGATAATACAGCTGTGGCTTTGGAAAAAATGCTGTTGATTATTTCATATTCTGATGTAGGTGGTAGAAATGCCCTAAATATTTTGAAGTTGTATTTCGAGAAGTAATAAAAATTAATTCACGCCTGTCCAAGCTAGTCTGTTTGTCTGTTTTTCCTCAGATTAATAGAGGAGGATGGATCTTTTTGTGATGTGTAATCAAGGTGGAAATTTGTTTTGAGTAAGACTACAAAGGTATAATCCCCTTTGGGGATTATGGTACATTTTGCATATTGCCTCCAAGTGACTATCCACGTTTTCAATGGATGCTTTAACCCTGCTGCTATCTATAGGACTTTGGAGAGCATTCATTGATAAAACTGGATTTTACCAACAGCTTTGCAACAACCTGAAGGAAGGCGAGATGCTTCGGAGAACGAGGAACATTATTGCCTACGAAGACATTGCGATTCTGTCAACTGCAGTGAAGAAAAAAGGACACCTACCTTGTTTGCCAGAAGTACTTAAAACTCATTTGGGGTTGAGTTCAACCCCAACAGCAACTGTGTGTTTGCTTTTCCAGGCCAGCTCTCTGCTTGTAAACAGCTGGTTGTGTTGGAGTAAACCAATCATGGTTTGCCTTTAAATCTTAATTAGTTAACAAATAGTAATGTGTTACATTATATCTGTTTTGTCTCATTTGCATGGGGTAGAAGGTAGTGTGAAGACTTTATTTGTTGGTGCGTGGCTAAGAGGATTAGATGTGGCTTTGCAGACGTGGGGGCAGATGATGGGGAGCTGAGGTGGTGGAAGAGCATCTGCCATAGTACTGCTTATGCCATAAACACTTATTTAAAAGAAACCCCCTCTTTTTCCTGCTGCGTTTGGGTTGAAGGAAGCACATTTATTCCTTTTGACTTGGTTGTGGGAGAATGCTAAATAATTGCTTCATCCGACCAAAGGCAGTTGGTGAACAGGGTGGAGAGACAGCATAAAGGCTAAGTAAGTGTAAATGGTTTAAGTGTTTCTAATTTATGGCACAGCACTCACAGGGGAATATGCTCAGTAAGACCTGCAGCATCTTTCCTATTGAATGAACGGATTAATGATGGCAAAGTCTGCTGTGTTAGGGACTTGGGTGAGGTCACTCCTTGTCTTTGGCCATAGGAAATACTTCAGCTGGAAAAGCCACTATTTCCTTGCGGCTGCTTTGGATTCTGCTTTTACAGTTGAGAGAGCAGGCTTTTTCTGGGATAGTTTTGGAAAATATTTAATTAAGCGGCTCTAATGAGGGGCCATTATAACTGCAAACAGAATTATTGTTATCATCATTTCAGCAGTTAACATTTTAAGGGCAGTTGTTCACATACTGTTCAGTAATTAGGCCCCAATTCACTGTGGAAAAATTGTAGCTGGGCTGCTGCTGCAATTGTAACATGGAAAGGAACATTTGAAAGGAAGTCATTCTTCACAGGGTGTGCAGTGGACACATGGACCCATTGCTTTTCAACACGACATGGTCTCCTATAAATGCAGGCTGCAAAGGTTCAGATCCCAGAAGTGGTGTGGGCTGCTGTGCCATATGCACGATAGGCTTATTCACTCTCACAGGTACTGCGAAATTGTCATGGTCCTTTTATACGTGTGCAGAGCAGAGGTTTGGGACAGAACCGTGGAAACTCGTACTTGTGGCACAGCTGTTCTAATGATCACAATCTATGGCAGTTCTGCAAACTTAGTGGTATTGTAATATTAATGGCCAGGTGAGCCTTTGAGCCTCCTAGGAAATTAAACAGCACGAGGAGGGGAAAAGCGTAAATTACCTCTCTGTTCTTGGTAAGAAGCAGCACCTTACACAGCTTGATGCAAATTGTTTCTAGTTAAGGAATGTCTTAAAATGCAACTCTGCAGGGTTGCTGAGCTGTAGCTATAGTTAGAACTGCAACTATAGATAGCATTAAATTTATTTAAGTGCTTATGAAGTGAAGTTTGCCATTTCCTCCGAGGCTTATTTTAGAGCAAGTCTAGTGGAATTTTTGAGCAGCTTTGTGCACCTTGTGTTCAAGCATGTTCATACTGCTGAGGCTGGGCAAGAATGTAGGGCTCTGTCATTGTCTGGCTGAGTGGGCGCTTTGCTTCCTTAGTCTGATTTGGGATGGTCCTGCAGAAGCTATGTGGTTCTAGCAGCCTTTCTGCTGCTCCTGGTCCTGGCAGGGTGGCAAAGTGTGGCTGGAGCACAGGGCTCTGCTTCCACAGGGAACCGTGTCTGGTATTAAAATAACTTTGTGTCAATCTCATGCTGGTTCATGTAGTTTTGCTTCCTGGGTTAGAGCATATTCTGCAACTCTTAATTGGTAAATCCTCTTTCTAAGCAGGGGAGGAAGAGCTTCAGCTCAAGAATGGGGCTTGGTGGCAGCACCAAGGAGCTCTGGAAAATGCTGGGTGCCACATCTAAGGCCTGAGACTCTGAATTTTCTTGTATTTACTCCTCTTCAACTTAAGTAAATGTCATCTCTCCTGAGAGCAGATGGATAACTTTTATTGGATCTGGGCAAGGCTTTTTCCAGGTAGCGGAGGTTTGATCGTGGCAGAGGACATGGTAGAAAGTCATTAGTGCTCCAGAAGATGTGTTGTCAAATGGCTGTCGTGGTGGAGGTGGGAGATCAGGGTGTCCCTATCCACTGACTGTGGGAGCACATGACCTGTTGTTGCAGGACCATCCCTTGGAAAGTGGGTCTAGGGGTTGGGGTCAGGGTCCCTAGATAGGTTTCTGGCTGGAGAGCTGGTTTCCTGTAAGGCTCTGCTGTCTTGCAGAGCAGCTTTCCCGTTTTACAGGTAGGAACAACAGATAAATGGGAATTCTCTTTGGCACCATGTTGGAGCTCTGGGAGAGGCAGGCAGTGAAGTGCTGTGTCATTTTGGTCTGAGAAATGGTGTTTTTCCAAGAGAAGGGGGATATGTCTCCTGCCATGAACAGCAGCTCATGCAGAGAGAATTAGAGATGCCTTCAGAGACCTGTGGGCCAGCCAAGGACAGTGGTAGCCCCAGGAGGTGTGCTGGGGTATGGAGGGAGCTGATGCTGCACTGCTTCCTTGCAGGCTCGTTCCTGGAGGTAAGGCAGAAACACATCTAGCAGTGAACTGAAAAACCTGTTTGGGTTAACATTTCCCATCCAGGGGATACCCTAGAGCTGAAATCTTGCTTTGCCTGCAGGATAGAGTCAGGACAGGCACAACCATCTCGTATGAGAGCTCCTCCACCGTTGTGCTACAAGAAACAAACGAAGATTTCCGGCTGTGGAGAAACTGATGCTTTTTTTCCATTCCCATCCTAAGCAATCTGCTAGCAAAGGAATTTATGATAACGAAAATATTTTTTGTGCGAAGTGCAGTAGCATAGAGCAATAAAACCCCATAAGTGCAGCAGGAATATTCCACATTAAACCAAACTATCAATTATAGTTTGCACAGAGGTTTGCTAGAGTAAAAAGGTGGTGCTTTCATGTGAAAAAATATTCATTACCTTCTTTCAAACACACCTTAATTGCCAACATCAAAATTATTAATTAAGCAATACATCTTGCAAAACTGTATTGGCTCATCCCGTGCATATGGAGTCTGGTAAGAAAGGTATGGAGAGCATACAAGTCCCTGGATCCTTGCAAGGGGGAGCTGTCTATGAAGTCTGTACTCGGAGTTGATTTTATGGCAAGTGTAATTTTTTGGGGTGCAGTGTATTTAATTTGGCAGCAAAACTGTAACAGAAACAGTGACAAATTCTTCAGCCAGTCTTTTTCCTAAGGTTCCCTGTCTGACAAGCTGTCTGGTCCTGCAGCCGGCTCTGGGGGTGGCCAGACTTTGTGCTGGGCATCACTGCTGCCAGATCCCTCTGTCCCTGGGGCTTAGCCCCAGGTGGTCCAGGTGCCCCAAAATGTGATTTAGAAACATCCATAACAAGTGTAGTTGGAGCAAAAAAAGGCAAGGAAAGAATCTTAGTTCTGTTTTGCTCATCTGTCCCCACCCCAGATGTACCTGTGCTGCTGGCTTCCAGTTGCTTCCAGTGCCATTCTGAAAAGCACAACTGCTTTGAAAAACAGAGCTATCCTACTTGAGGCATTCCATATTTTCATGCTAGCAGAGGCCTTGGATAAAATTAAATTTTAAGACTGCTGGTTGAGACCTGGAAATTTAATTTCTTTAGCTTCTGGTAACTCAGTCCTTGCTCAAAAATGTGTAATTTGGTTGGTCAGCATCATATCTGATTAGTGCAAGGAGAATCTCAGACCTGTTCTGTTTTGTATCAGATGCTTGTTGTTATCTTTCTCTTTTCCTTCTACTTTGTTTTATCACTCAGGGGCGTCCCCAAATTAATGGTGAAAAGCTATCGCACAGAACGATCCTCACGGTTACAGGTGAGACTTGAGAGTACAGCTGGATCCATGGGTATCCAGCTTACGCTGAGCCAACCAGACCTTTCCTCTCCAGGCACCCCAGTGCACCCTCCCTGGACAGAAACTCCCCTCACTCATTGTTGATGTGCTTAAAGCCCTTTTTGTGCTTGACCCTGATTTTGTTATATGTGTGAACTTGCCATGTAACAATGAATACGTTTTTTTCATCCATATATGATTTTAGAGAATGCTATTCTCTTCTGTTTTCCACTATCTCTGGAGGAAACTATGCCTCTAAAGTACTTGTCTCATCAATTTGCAAAGACATCTTTACTGCCCTTGGTGGATCATAAAGGCTGCTTTCCAAGGGAGTGTTTACTGTAAGAGCTAATGAAGACATCATTGCTTTCTGTGGCATCTTGTAGCTTGTTCTCCAGCAAGAGTGATTGACTTCTTGTTGTGGCTGTATTTTAGCTTCTAGGTGTGTGTTTTAATGATTTTCTTTTTTCTCCTCAGGTTGTTAATGGTAGAGTTGGCAGATTGGACAAAGGCAGCGTTGTCTAAACTGGCAGGGCTTGCAGCAGGCGGGGAGAATGTCTGGGTGCTCTCTTTGCTTTCCAGGTTTTCTTTGCATAAGTAAGTGCTATTGTGTGCATCACTTAAAATTAGATATTTAATAATTTTTTTAAGATTTTCTCTCCCACATCTCAGTGCAGGTAGGGTGTTCCCAATTACACTTTTATGAGTATAGATTTTGCACTTCGCATTCTCAAGAGCATGGAAACGTGATTAATGTAAAAGATTGTCGAACAGCATTAATCACTGTTGATTTCTTATCGATTTCTGCTCCCCCTTTTCCCAGAGAGCCGTTGTGTTTGCACTGGCCCATCAACTTCTGTGCAGTGAATAAAATCTTACACCTTTCTTGTTGCCCTCTTGCCCTGTGTTTTAAAGAAGTACTGTGAAGAGCCAGGGAACTGCTCCTCTGGGATTGCTGGGTAGCTTTAGTCACAGTGGAGAGAAATAATGGGAGGAGAGAATAAGCATATTTTATTTGATGCCATTGTTTTCCTGCCACATGTGCTAAACTATGCACACAAGACAAGTGGTTTTACATCTAATGTATATTTTCAGCCGGGGTGGCCTTTGTGACACATAAGTGACATAAGGTGAACAAACTGCTTATTAAGGTAACACAATGAAGGCCCAATTTTTAAAAGGTTAAGATGTACTAGAAAGTATCAGAGCATCCTCCAAGTCATTAATGCTGTACAGAATGCACAGCATGTGGTATTTTGAAAGGCCACTGTAACCTTTTCAAGCATGAAGCATGCTAAAAGGAATCTATTTCCTTACTGCGTTGGAAAGGGAAATCAGTCTTAAAAAGCCTTATTTTTTATTTGTTTTTAAAAAGAAACAAATTTGGTGCATAAAGAGAGAGGGAGGATCCTTAAAGCTAAGTGAGCAGTGAGCTGTCTGCAGCAAGGGAGCAGCCCTGGAAATCCGTAAGTGATGTGAGATGTAGAACTTTATTTATTAAAGAGAAAAATATTCTCATTGTTGTATTTCTCCCCCAAATTCTTACCTGTGTTTTAAACTTTGCACAAGCTTGGTTTTGGCTCTGTTCAATGTAGCAAAATGTGGTTGGATGACTGTATGGTGTGGGATCTCTGCACCTGTTTGCAGTGGGGAGCAGAGGTGAGAGGCTGCAGAGTGGAGCAGGAAGGGGCAGCTTCACCCATCCTTTGTGTCAGCAATGTCCTGAGCTTCAGAATCTGAAGTACTGAAGCAGCAGTTAGTTCAGGTGGGGGGGTGGGGAGGGGAATCCAGCAGACAAGTCTTCAGGCAAACAAGCTACAAAGACATGAAAAAGGGTTGTGTATTCCATAAAGCTTGTCTGGTCCTTTGAGTTAGTGTGTTTGGTCTTATCTAAAGGACAACAGCTCCCTACAGAGCCAGCCTTGCTGTCCTGTGCTGTCACACCAGCACCACTGCCCCCACCCAGCAGGTCTCTGTGCTTCCAAGCCTGGCACATCTTGTTACCTGCTAGCACCTGAGAGCAGGAACAGCCCATTTGTTCCTGCCCCAGGGATGCTGCAGCCATGAGCCCATCCACTAAGTGTCTTGTGGCAGCAGTAGTGCTGAACAGTGATGGACTTGCTGCCCCACTTCAGATCTGTTAGGATGACTTGGGCAAGACCACACTTCACAGTGCTGTGGAAGTCCAGTCGTACCTCCTCCTAGCGTGGTACAACTTGACGACTGGTTTTGGGGATGTTGTTCCCTAGCCTGCTTTGCATTTTAACAGAGAAGGCTGTGAAGAGTTAATGAGCCTCCTGAGACTTGAGGAAGCCCCAGGTTGCCTTCTGCTGAAGTCAACTTACCTCTTAGACAGCCACGCTGCATTGAAGCAGCTGGGCTGTGCAGCAGGCATCTTGCTTTTGTTGCTGAGAAGGTCTTCATGAAACAAATTAACCAGATGCAAGTTCTGACTTAAGCCCACTGGGAACTAGGAAGATAACAGACTGTCTTGCCATAAGTTAAATATGAACTCTATGAAAGAATAATTTAAGTGCTACTTGTAGTCTGTCCTTGGCATCTGTTGGCTAAATGGCCTCTTCAAATATACACTAGTGCTCCAACTTCACTTGCTGTAGCTAAGCTCCTGATTGCAGGATGCTTTTTACTCCTGACTATTCAGCCTTTGACTCTTGCAGTGTCAGTGGAATTAAAGAGCATAAAGAGCAGGGTTTTTCAGACAGTGCTGCTGCTTTTGCTTGTGAATCCTGAAAGCTGCTCCAGAAGAGCAGAGGTTTTGTGTGTGGAGGGAAGAGATGAATCAAAATATTTTATCCCCTCCTGAACACAGAGAAAGAGAGTCCTTATGTTTAGATGATCTCATTCAGTGGGTGTCTAAAGGCTGAGTGATGTGCAGTGGGCCAGGGTTTTCAGTACATGTTGCATGGGAGCAGGGCTATTTTGCTTTTCTGAGGGGATGGGGGAGATTTTGGTCTGTCTGGGGCTTCTCCAAATTTTGGATTTGGTTTGTGAGCTAGGTTGTGCAGACTGGCAACCAGGCAGTTGTCACCCAGATCTCTCCTTTCATACGTTACAGGTCCATCATCCACTTCTAGTTCTCAGTTTCCTGAAAACCGATGGCAATTTCAGTGTCTCTGGTTTGGGACTCCTGTGGGACTGCTCCCAGTGTGACACATTCAACAATCAGATCACAAAAGTGAAGTCTAGAACATGCAAGGAAGGGACAAAGCAAGGATCTTGGCAGCTCACCAGCCTCGCTATCTTTCTTGGCTGAGGCTTGGAAGCATCAAGTTGCGCTCCTGTGTAGAGGAACAGTGGTTTAATGTTTGATAGTGATCAGATCAGGAGGAGAGCAGAGCACCAGGCATCCGACAGGTTGTCAAACCTGTCACATCCCAGCCTTTTCTTCCCCTTGACAAGGTTAGCCACTAACTGACAAGGGTACACTTTGCCAGGATGGCAGCAGAGCCTTTAGGAGGAAGAAAAATGCTTTCAAAAATGAGTTCAGCTGCTTTCCACGTATCACAACATCTCTGCACAAAGCTGCATTCTCAGATGTGCCTTTGCAACGACTTTGAATCTTTTCCTTTCTCCACTTCCCTGTTACTGGAAAAACACACACAGAACCTTCTCCACAGGCTGCAGGTGCCCACTGGATGAGGCATGGGGCAGGATTGTAGGGCCATAAACATCCCTTGTGGTGGCTCCTCGTGTGGGGCTGATGTCTGCAGTCTGAGCACCAGGTGCACGCAGCCATGAAAACCCACCTCTTGTGACACTGGTGTTACAGATAAGGCGATTTTGGAAAGAGATGAACTTCTTGTCTGAACTGGAGATATTTCTCTCTTGAGCCTTTCCTCCCCTACCCAACCTTGCCTCTCTTCTGTTTTTCAGGATATTGAAGGGGTGAAAGTGCCACTGTGTCCATCTATTCACAGCCCACAGTGCTGACTGACTGCTGTGTTGGTATAACCCCTCCAACTAATTTTTTTTTTTTAATGTGCTTTTAATACTCCCTCACCCCTAAGTATCTGTGACTTTTGCAAGGCATCCTGGCCCTAGGATTTTGTGATGCAGCCCAGTGTATGTTTGTGTTGCACACTTTTCCCTACTGCGTGCACAATAATCATACATAAATGCATGTACCCTCGATTCACTTTTCCCAAACTGTGGCCAACCTCAGTCACATTAATATTAAAACTATAGGTTTGCAAAACCTGTGTGAAATCTGCATTTGCTGTAGGAGTGGAAGGATGTTTGTTAATCCTTTTCCCATGATGCATTTTATACTACCTTGGATCTGGTATAGTTTTCACACTTTCAAATCAAAATCATAAAGATGATCGTCATAAGGCATAAAAAGTTAGCATAGTCTTATCTATTTTAATTTTGTTTGAATGATGCCATCTGTTTTTCTGAATATGGCGGGTAGCTGAAGCAGGAGAATGTACCAGTTGGGAACTGCAGAAACAAAACAACAGTGTATTTCTTATGGCTGATGGATCATTATTTTATGTGCTGGTTAAGTGAGAAACCTGTTCATCCCGGTAGATCCTTTCTGCAGAGTTCATCCAACAGCCTTTCCAGGCTCAGTCCTGCTTTTCTCTAAATACCAAATGCCTGGTAATTGGAGCCAGACAGAAGCAGATATGGGAGTGCTTTTGTAGGATAGGTTAGTTGCACAAACTTCCCTTTTGGGAATGAGTCATGCTTGTACCCTCTCTGTTGGTTCCTTGGGAGGATGAGGACTGCTCTCCTGCCTCTCTGCTCTGGGAAATGCCACTGGGATGTTACTTAACCCACGAGTGAGCATGCACTTGCTGTGATCTCAGCTATGGGACAGATCCCAGCCTTTACATGTGCGTGTTCCCTCACCTGCATGGGTCAGTGGCTTGGGATTAAGTCTGAACTACAAGACTTTCAATTAACGTGGTTATTCCTCTGCTGAAAGTGATTATTTTTCTGGTGAAGTATTATGAAAACAGAGTGGGTGTGTTATGTAGAAAGCTGCGTATTTGGAGTACTCACTGTTGTTTGAGTACATCAGATCCAGAAAGAAATAGACTGGTTTTGTTAGCTGCTTTATTAGAAAGGCAAGAAGCATCTGCTTAGCTGCACATTGGTTGTTTGATATGCATCATGGTGCTGTAAGCATCTGTTGTCAGGTGAGAAGAGCTCTTGCTGAGCAGGCTGGTGGCTTTGTTGCCTACCTGGGTATAGCTGCTGCCTGGGAAGCTGACAGATTAGGAGAAAACCACTACTCTGTGCTGTGCAGAAATCTGTTTGTATGGGTGGATACAGACTGACCCAAGCAGCTAAGACAGATGTTAAATAAATGCCTTTGACTTGAGAATGAAGAGCTGAAGCTGAACTGCTGTCATGCTAGTGCTGTGCAGGAGCATGTTCTTAAAAGTGGTAATACATGAGAGTTGTTTCACTAGGTTTAGTTTCCATGTCATGTTATGGATTCAGTTTAACTCTGGAAGCTGATACTAATATAATGAAACTGGAATTAGTGTCCAGCCAAGTGAAATAACCATCTTTGGAGAGTGAGAGGATATTGGGCTCTGTAAGGTATTTGCTGTGAAGTAGGGTACCTTCTTTGTGGGGATAGAAAGCATGAACATTCAAGTGAGTTTCATGGTGTCTTGGTACTTCTCAGCTTTCCATGTTCTTGGTGACTGAATGAGCTAAAAGACTTCAGTAAGAAAAAGAAAAAAGTTCCTCTTTTGACACAATGCTGTATATCTACTATATGTCTTCAGAATGTATGAAGACAGTCTTTGACCTGCACAAATATCAGAGGTCCATACAGTTACTTTAAGGTCACTTGAATAACCCTGTAGAATAATATGCTGGCATTGCCTTTGACAGATTGCCTGGAGATTTGCTTGCTGAAGCCAGTCTTCAGAGCCACTGTGTCTTGGTAGCAAAGACTGTAATAAAATTGTTTGGTTCAAAACAGACCGTTCTTCATTTTGACTCGTAATCAATAACTGTCTGTGGCTGGTGTCGCCTCGGATTCTGTCTCATGGGGACATATTGTACAGTGGAGTCCTGTATGCTAATCTGTATCTATAAATAAAGATCCATCTCTGTGAAGACTCCTACATCCTTCTGGGGCTGGTGGAGAGCTAGGGGCTAAGAGGGAAACTCTTGTTGTTTAGAGCCTTAGTAGACTTTGGTTAATTTGTATTCTGGATCTGCTTTTTCCTGAAGGGAGACAGGATTTAGTACTTTTAGCTGGACAAGTAGTATGTTTCCCATGCCTGTGGCAAATGTCTTTGCATTCCTTGTGGCTGAATAAAACAACAGCCATGGTGATTCTGGTAAACATGCATAGATGACAAGTTCTGGCCAACCCCTCTTGAGTGTGGTGGAGTAACAGCACATGGGGTGTTGTCCCTGCAACCAGAGAGGCCGAGTCAATGGCGCTCAGTGCCATCTTTGGGTCAGCTCTTGATGGGTGCACAGGGATGGGTTTGGGGACAGCACAAACCTGCAGCAGTGCTTCCTCAGCCTCTCGCCTTGGCAGGACCGTGTGTCCCAGTGGCACCCCGCTGCCTTCCAGTGAGATGCTGGTTGGTGATAAGGATTTATTTAGGGATGTGGCTAAGTGCCACAGGAGTCTGACTGGTTCTGCGTGTCCCAGTTTAGTACTGTAGACGCCAGGAGGGAGCTGTGGGCAGAGCATCCTGGTTGAAACGTGAGGCTCGTGTGGGATCTGCTGACTTACAACTTGCTTCTGCTCTGGTGGAGTTGTGGGATTTTTTTTCAAGATGCCTGCAAAGGCTTCTTTATATGGACGTCTGAGGGAGAGGCTGGTGGTGTGGTGGGAGGATATTGAGTTACTTTGGGCTGCAGGACACAGTGTCTGTGGAGCAGACGAGTCTCTATTTATACATGCAGCTGATGGTGGGTGTGCGAAAGCTCTCGAGCTCCTGCGTGAAGTGTTGTCTGGGCTGATAGGAAAACAGCCGGATGAATACTGGGGAGGTCAGAGATGCTCTGTCATCCCAAAGTAGGGCTGTACGTAATACTCAGTATATTTGCTGTCCTTTTGCTAACTCTTGCCTGCAGCATGTGCAGGATGTGACTTAGATGCAGCAGAGTACTCACCTTGAATGCCACAGTCCGAACAGAAAGGCATGGCTGTCGTGAGCTGTAGGAAAAGGGTTGTATGATGGTGGTGTGGGGTTATTCCTGCAGTCCTGCTCCCTCATGGGCTCAGAGGGGGTTTAGGCACAGCCCAGCAAGGAGGAAGGCCACATGCTTCATGTGCCAGAGAGGGAGCAGGGTGGCTATGCCTGGCTGAACTCCAGAAGAGCAGGCAAGTGCGTTGGTGGCTGCTGCTGGATGATAATGAATATGAAATAGGAGCAGCAGAACATGGATCTAACTCAGTGTCTGCCTACGCTGTTTCAGACCATGGCTTAAAGAGCATTTCTCTCCATCAGCTGAAGCTGCCTCTGCTCTGCTGCTTTCCTCATCAAGGTTCTATGGTGAGCTAGGCTGGGGAGTCAATGCAGAGTAAAAATAACTGAGGTGGAAGAGAGAGTGCAGCTATGGCACACCGTACCACAGAGGGAAATGCTCGCTAAAATGTGCCCACAGGGGTGAAGCAAGAACACTGCATGTTTTGAGTCTTAGATGGCACATGGAAACCAACCAAGAGCTGTTTTTCTGGTTTTACACTTCTTTTTTGCTGTTGTTGGAGTGTCTCTTCCTTCATATGAACTCTCTTTCACTGCAGGGGAAGCTTAGGATTGGTATATTGAGATGTCCTGCCTCTGGACAGTTATCTTACAATGTGGGGTGATGCTCCAAAATGTGCAGCTTTGGGATCTTTCTCCCTTTGGCTATTAGATTCCACGCCTTAATTGCATAGCTGGCAGTAAATGCTGCCAAAATGTCATGTAGATGAAGCAGCTTCATAAGAGCTTTAGTGCCACAACCTTTCCCAACCCCTGCAATTACATTTTAATTCGATATTTCATTGGAGTTTTCAAATAGTTCTAAATTAATAGGGACCAGATTGCAGGGGGAAGAGCTGGCAGCATTCTCTGCTTGCTTACAGAGTCCTCTGCACTGCAGATACCCAGCTGATACACACAGCTGGGAAACCAGGTTTTCTCTGAG
This sequence comes from Falcunculus frontatus, assembly GCA_013398115.1. Classification (NCBI taxonomy): domain Eukaryota; kingdom Metazoa; phylum Chordata; class Aves; order Passeriformes; genus Falcunculus; species Falcunculus frontatus. The sequence continues at coordinate 1,299,725 of VZRV01009347.1, forward strand.
GACAGTTGAACGATTCTTGTTAAGAGTCCATCCAGAGTTTAAATGCTGAAACAGCTCCTAGGCAGGGAGCTGCAATGAGGGACGCCTTACACGTTCGGGGGGTAGGTGTGGGAAGGGAAGGCAGAGAGAAAAGCACAATTTTGTGTCGGTTCCGGGGGTGTTCTGGGTGGGGGGCTATGATCTTCTGAAACCGACTCTAACAGAAAGTCGCTCGGCAGCCACCGTGCGCACACACACACACAGACACACACACAGACACACACACACATGCACACACACACACAGACACACACACAGACACACACACACATGCACACACACACACAGACACACACACGCACTGCACACACACAGACACACACACACACACACACACAGACACGCACACAGACACACACAGACACACACACAGACACACACTGCACACACACACACATGCACACACACTCACTGCACACACACACACACATGCACACACACACACATGCACACACGCACTGCACACACACGCACTGCACACACACACACACTGCACACACACACACACTGCACACACACTCTCACACTCCGGATTGCTTCTCCGACAGGTCGACGGCAAAGAGGCAGGAAGGATCCTTGTGTGGAATTCCACGGCAGAGATTTATTTCAGCCCCACACGTGAAGGAACCAGTGACAAAAGACCCAGGACAACGGAGAGTCCCGAGTTAAATCCGGGGGTGTGGAAAGCATCAGGGATCAATGGTCTGAGGGCACAGGGTGGTTCATAGGCGGCACTAAGTACGGGAACCAGTGAGGGGGGGAATAAGGAACAAGGGTGAATGGGGAAACAAGGAGGGGAGAACATTCTGGATTAGGGACATGAAGGGTAGAAAGGGGCAGGGGGGGCCAATAGGAGAAACAGAACCGGGTTCATTTCCGTAACAGAACAGGGTATTCTGAGAGAGGCCTTTTTAGTTCCTTTAACGTGGGCAGCATTTCTCTACTTAAGGCACCTTTTCTCCAGGGGGTTTTTATAATCCTTGGTGCCATGAGCTCACTGTTCACCACAAATTTGGTTCCATCCTCAGTTTACTTTAAGAGTGTTGTTAACAAGCAGCAAAACCCTTACAGGAAAGGTTCTCTGCTGTCATGCCTGGCTCTGAGCTTTGGAGTTTATGGACTGTGAGCAGGCATGCAGTGATGTCAGGGGGGCTGTGTCATTTGGGGTGCCTGTGGTGCTTCTGCCTTGGTAGGCATGAAGGCTGCTGCGCTTAGTTATGCATCCACAGGAATCCCTGCATGGATGCAAGCGCATCCACGGAGAGCTGTGGGCACCTTCCCCTTGCCAGTCATCACCGTGCTCGTGGTTTTGTGCTGGCTCTGGCCAGCTGTGACTTTAGCTGAGTCATCTCCTTGCCACGGGGACTCAATTATCCTCCCCAATGGCAGGGCTGAGGGCTTTGCTGCCAGGGGCTGGCTGGGAGCTGTGCATGGCTTGAGGCTGGGTTGCCAGCTTCCCAGACAATTCTTGAGCAATGGGCATAAAAAAGGATGGTTAAAATCTCTTGGATTCCTCCAGAGACAGGATTTCACCCCTTTTGCTTAAAAATGATAAGGCAAGCAAAGCACAGCACCAGTAGTCTAGTGATGGACAGACCTGTGTAAGACTTCAGTGTGTTGGGCTTGATAGATTTAAACCACTGGATTTAGTCACAGCAAATGAAGGCAACAGCCTTCATTTAAATAACTGACTTGAATCTTGGGTTTGCATTTATATTTATTGAAGTAACTCTCATGGGCTGGTAGCCATAAAATAAACTGAGGAAGAAAGGCTGTGTTACACTGGATTTGGTGTTCCCTCTTTCTTATCCATGGAAAAAATCCAGTGTCCATGCATACGTATTTAATAATTTGTATAGATTTATATGTGTGTGTTAGGATTTGTAGCATTCTTGATATACTAATTACTGTTGTTTAGCCTGTGATTTTGTCTCAAACTCTCTTTGAAGAGAAACTGGAATTCAATTAACTCTGCACAAAAATAGCATTTGCAAAGCTGTGTTGAAATATAATTATCTAAAGCATATCAGATACACACAGGAAATACTGTCCTTTGCATTAGGACTGTGCTTCTAATGAGGAAGTTTAGAATGTGAAAAATTTGGTCTGATGGCCTGTCTGTACCATGCTTCTGAAAATCTGAGGATTAGTAGATCTCACTGTTTCTTCATAAGAGAAAACTCTACTAAGCTCCCCACTTTCAAGTGTGAGAGGATAAAGTTATTTGAAAAGCCTGGGACTAGTGTGGTACCTTCTTACAGGGTGGATCTGCTGAGCTCCCTTCTGCATGCAGAAGTCACCTTCTTTAGTCCAGTTTGGTGGCTTGGCTGCTGTAAAACTTTGTCACCAAACCTAATTTTAAAAGGTTTTCTCTTTGAAATCTCATTTCTGGTAGCAGATAATGAATAAAAGTATTTGAAATCTTCAGCTGATAGTGAAAGAGTGTTACAAAATGTATTTGTGATGTGGCTTGAGAATAATTTCTTTTTTAAAAAGAAAAAAAAGGCCGTGGAGATCCCCGATGCAAATTGTTGCTTCAAATTCTGGTCTTGGTCTTGCAGTGACATTATTTTCATGTGGGAAACCCACTGGAAAATTTGTTGCCCAGATGTAAGTGCAGGCGTTTAGCCACTGGAGCTATTTCTAGTAAATTCACTTTTCAGGCAGCTGAGGGAAAAGCAAGTTTCTGTCAATAAAAATCTTTGTTATCTTGAAAAGTCAGTTATAAATGGAGAAAACATAGCATCATCAAAATGTGTAAGAATAAATTGTATTTTGAGCATTTACTAAGGAAAAGAAGACAACGAACCAAAGTTCTTTAAGACCTAAAGATAGGAACTCTGACTGTGAGAGTGAAAAATGGGCCATCTCAGGGCTCCTGTGGTTTCTGATATGGGAGGGAAATCCATTCACTTAATTCAAAAGGGAGAAAGTTATCTATAAGCAGTTTCATTAAGTTTTCACAATCAGTAGATTGGAAAAAAGAAATAATAGCTGTGTAACAGACTTCTTTGAGGTCAGAAATTTTGTAATTTTAGTGGTAATGAAAACACTGTAGTTCTTTGTTGGAGTGGCTTGACATAAATTGGGCCAGACGTTGCCAATAGTATTTTAAAAATTGGTAATGCGATTAGTGATTTAATGCCAACTTTACATAGGAATGTTGTTAATATTTAATCAAGTTAAACACACTTTGTGTCTATGCTTTGCAAGCAGGGGTGGTGTAAGACCTTGCAAAGCTGCCACAGCACGTGCCAGCTCAGTGCAAGCTGGTCACAGCCTGCCCCAGGTCTACAAGGGAGAAGGGCTCCTCTGCCTCTTCAGAGATGTCACGTTCTGGTCTGCCTGCAATATGAGCAAATTTGATCTTTGATTGCCTCCAACATTAAAGATGCCCCAAGGGGTCATTGTCTGGCCCTTTGCATCTCTGCTCTGTGAGGCCTTTTGGCTGCTCCTCCCTGGATGTTTTCTACCTCAGCTGTACCTTTCTGGTACCTTTATTTGCACTGAAGCTCATCTACCCCTTTTTTTTTCTCATTCACTCCACTTTTGGGGTCTCTCATCACTACTCAAGCCAGCAAGAGAGATGTTTGGAGTCAATCTTTTTCCAACTTCCCAGGTTAAATTGATATTTTTAAAGTAATTCCCATTTATCAGTGGATAGGAGTACTAAAACGTGCTGTTTACAGTTATGAGCATTCCTGCTCTAAATTTGTTGTTACACTTGCTGAACAAGCAAGCACACTCCAGGCTAGTATGTGGCTTAGCACATGTCCATCTGCACGTATTTTTATGTTGGGAATGGCAAATGCCATGGTTCATGTTTACTATGAACTGCTTATCCTGGATGGGCACCAAGTTGCATTTGCAGGGGGGTTGGAATTTCATTAGTACAGGAATGTGGGGTTCATTTTTTTTAATTGATGAAAAATCTTAAATTTGCTAGATGCCTTAAAAAAACATGTTTAATTATTATTTTCTCATGATTTACTAAGGAAAGGAATGGTGGGATCAGAGCAGTTACTGGAGTACTTTTCAAGGAATGTGGCTGCCAAGCCCTGTTTGTTACAGCTATGTGAGGACTGGGAAGTCTCCTCTGCAGCTGGTATCTGTGGGAGCTGGTTGCCTGACCAATTTTGGGATGCATGAAAGAAGCCACTGAGCTCCTGTTGATATTATTTGGGTGTAAGAGAGCTTTTAATGTTCCCAGGTTCATGCTGGGTGCCCAAAGCAGCTGGCCCTGGGCAGCAGTGCTGCGGAGCTCTTGTGTTTGATGACTTTTCATAGAATCATAGAATGGTTTGGGTTGGAAGAGATCTTAAAGATCATCTCATTCCAACACCCTGTCCTGGTCAGAGACACCTTCCACTGGCCACGTTGCTCGTTGCCCCACCCAACCTGGCCATGAACACTTTGAGGGATGGGGCAGCCCTAACTTCTCTTGGCAACCTGTTCCAGTGCCTCACCACCCTCTTGAGTAAAGAATTTATTCCTAATAGCTCATCTTTTCCATAGCTATGGTCCAGCTCTCTATCTGGAAAGATGGAGATCAGGTCCCTCCAGTGGTTTTCTCTGTGTCTGCTACATAAAATTCACATGCTTGCCAGTTAGGCAGCAGATTTTAAAACCTAACCTACCATTAGCAGCTAAAAAGTTTCCTTCTAGGAGTCTAGTTTGATGGTGGATATCTGCGCTTTGACACAAAATGAAATTTCAAGTCCTTTCCTCCTGGAGCCACGGCTGGCTATGGCCTTGGGGTAGCTGCTGTCTGAATGGATCCTCACCTACATGGTGCAAAAAGGCTGGGTTTGAGTTGAAACTTCCCAGATGCTGGGGTGGATTTCCCTGGGATCCCCGTGCTCAGTGTGTTTGCATTCCATACACAACAGCACAACAGAATGCAGGTTAGAAGAAAGCCAGAGTAAAGCATCAGATGCTTTAATATCTTACCTCTGACTGAAACAACCTCCCTGTGTGGGAGATAATAAACATTTCTTGTCTCTTAAGGGAAAACCATGCACAGACAGAGACAAGCACATATAAATAATTTACAAAGCTGTAATACACTGTAAATAACAAGCCTCCTGAATAATAAATTAACCCAACTGCTGATTCACAGGTAAATATCTCTTGTAAAGCAGAACTTTTATAGATTTTTACAGCTTAGTTAATATCCCCTCATATTTTATTAAGGCTGTTCAGGCAAAGTGTTCTGGTAATAATATGTGTATCTTTGGAAGTGAAACGGGGTGGTTGTGGGCTGCTGTGCTGGAGGCAGAGCCTTGCTGGGCCTGGGCACACTCTGGCTTTTGTTAGTCAGGCTTTTCTTCCCCGCTCAAGCAGGCAGCAGAGATTAAGCAGGAAGAATTTTGATGTGACCAAAGAATTGGAGAGCTACAGGGAGGAAGGAGTCTCTGAGCATCTTTTCTTTTTTTTTCCCCCCAAGCTTCTAGTAATAAATAATGCATTTGCTCTACTTTGGCTGTGCTCTAGATGTGGTGAGATTTCTCCATGCCTTTGAGGATGAGGAAACACTGGGCTGGGATTGCCACCCGCTGGCTGCCGAGTCCCTCCACGAGCACCGCGTCCTTCCCATCTGTAACGACTGCGTGTCCTTATTCCTTCTCATCAGCTACTCAGAAAGAAACCAAACATGACATTTGCTTCCTCCATGCTGCTTCAGCCCCCTCTTGCCCCTCTTTCTCGGAAAAGCCATAAGAAATAAAAGCAGTTGCTAAGCTACCTGATACAGAACATTGGCGTTTGGTTGCAGTCCCGTGTTAATGTGCCTTTCTGAACACTGGGAAGTGGGAAGGGCTCTCTTGTAGTTTGAGTTGTTTGTCAGTTAAACTGTACTCTTCATGTAGATGATATTGAATGTGTCAATATAATTTATGCCTGAAAAGGTGGGGGCATTTTTCCCCTCCCTTTTCTCTTGCGCCTGTTTAATGTAGGCTAGGTGAAAAAAAGGCATTAGCTGCTTTTTTTCATCTTTTTTGGGGCATGTAGCTTGTCAAATAGGTTGCTGCTTTGTTTTATTTCTGATAGCTTAAATAATTGCTTTCATAAAAGATAACTAGATTTCTTTCATCTGGAAGCATGGAAGTTGTAAATTGCATTTTCTGTTAAACTTAAAATGTAGATGTCAACTCTGATTTTTCACTGGCAGTGTACAGTGCTGTCACTGAAAGTGTCTGTGGCCAGGGAGCATCTTAAAGGTTGAAGGAGATACTTTATGAATGAAAATTATTCCAGGAGTATATGTGTGAAGTACTCGCTCTGCTAATAGGATGGTTTTAGGGTATTGTTTTGTAAAGAAGTGGACATTTTGCTCAATGTGCAAGGCTTTCATAGAAATAAAAGTTCCACCCCTGTTTGACACAAGAGGTGGGATGTGCCAGCATGAAAGTATTTCCTCTGTTTAAATGCTGTCAGCTTTCAGTTCTGGCCTGCCTGGAGCACCTTGCCCTGTAAAAAGAGTAGATCCCAAGATATTCACTGCAGAAGAGGACACTGCTGCCTGTTCTCTTCTAGTTAGCTCAGGATGGGATTATACCCAACCCTAAACCTATTTTCCATGAGCTTAGCTCTTTCATGTAGAGTTCCTTCATGTATGATGATAACAAGCAACTAGTGCCACTAGGGATACATTTTGTATAGGTTGCAGCGAAAGTAAATCTGAAATACCACAATATTTTGGGTTCCTATCTCCTTTTCCTGTCAAAATCCTCCCCAATCCCTGCCCCTGCCTGGCGGTGTGTCTCATTAAGGGAGCCCTGGGTGCAGTGTGCCACATGGATGGCAGGGAAGTGCAGTCCCATTTCTCCATGCCTGGGGAACAGGGAAATGCTAATGCTAATACACACCCCACTCTCCTCACACACTGTGCTGCTCCGTGGGCCATTGAACCCCAATTAATTCGGAAAGTTGGTGCTTGCACATCATTTCCCACATTGCCCTTCTGACAGGAGTAAGCTGCTGGATTTTTGCGCTCAGAATGTCGTTTTAAAAGTCTCACGGAATTACTAGGAATTGGGCTTGAAAGGAGGAGGGTGTATACTCAGGCTCATGGCAAAGTGTAGATTTTTGTGTGTATGAATTTCAGTGTAGCTTGTTGAGGCTGCATGGCACAGAAGTGGAAGTAATTTACAATGCAAAATGCTATTTCTTCTATTTTAAAGAATAACAGCCTAATTTGGAGGAAAGAAAAGTGTGTGAAATTAGTTCTCTAACATTTGCAGCTTTTTAATACTTAAATTCTTCTTGATTGAGAGAATATAAAATGTTTCTGTAGAGCTCTGCTTTTTTTGCTCATGAATCATTTTCCTTTCTTTTTGCCCTTCTGTGTAGACAGATTTCCTGGGGGCTGAGGAATACTATCTATTGTAAGGAAAAAGGAAAGAATAACCACTAAGAAGACATCAAAATTGCTGGGGGGGAAATCTATAAGCAAAATGCTATATGGAGAAAGTATTTTAATGTTTTTATATTTTAAACAAAATTCTAAATTTGGGGTATTTATAGTTTCAAATAAAGTTTGTATTTATAAAAAGTATTGTGACGGGAGCTCAGCTGGGGTCTGATTTTTCACCCTGCCAGGTGTTGAGCAAGCACCACCATGTGATGCTTCCCAGGAGAGGCTGTGGGACAGTGTTCCTGCAGAGGTGGGAAAATGGGAACTGTAAAGACCAAGTCATTAGTGGAAAATCCTATTTAAAACCTTTGTCCCCACCACTCTGTATTTACTCATTATCTTCTATCTAAGAAAAACACAGTCTTCCATTTTCCATGGAAAGCGCTGGACTGGAACAATGTTTTTGGCATTATTTCTTCTTTGTAAAGCCTTTGAGGCCTGTTGCCTTTTTCCATGGAGGAATTTCATGGTGGTTCCCTCTGCAGGCTGGCTACAGGTCAGGCTGAGACCCCAGCAAACCTGTGGGAAGCAAGACCTTGGTGCTTCTGCCCAATCCAGGCTGCAGCACGGGAAGGTTCTTGTCTGTCCCACCATCCTTGCTTTTGTAAGGACTCAGATTTATGCTGCAGCATGTGTGGGAAGCAATCTGTGAGTTTTATGTCTGAAGGGAGCAAAACTTGTTTTTTTATGTAGTTAACGCGGTGCGTGGGGTCGATGGGCTGGTGCCGCGCTTCTCCCACAGAGTCCCTCATGGAGACGCTGTGGCGGTGCTCTGTCAGCACCTACACGAGCACTCAGCCTCACCCTTGCTGGTGGATGCAAGCAGCCACTCACACACAGCTCTGAGCGTTCCGGAGATGAAGAGGCAAGAGGGATTCTTTGTGTGCAATTCCGAGGCCGTTTATTGGGGTCCGCACGGACCGCGAACAAAGCGCTCCGAAGGGAGGCAGAGACAAAGAACCTCGAACAAACCCACACGTGCAGTTTTTACCCTGAGGGGTCCCAGGGGCAGGCAGAACATCAGTAACCAATAATCTGAGGGCTGGGGGGGAGGAAAGGTTGAATGGCATAACGGGGGCCAATGGAGGAGGGGAGGGGAGGGGGGAGAGGACCAGGGACCGAGGGAAAAAGAACCTTCTGGCACCGTGGTGTGGGGAGAGATCACTTTGAAACAACATGGGGGGTGTAGGGTGGATTTAACCACCGCAACATCTAGTAAACAGCCTGAAGGACAGTTTACACCTCTGCTGGTTTCCCCCTCACTGCTGAGCATCTCATACAGCCATGTCTTTGGGCTTCAATTATGCAACTGAAGTAAAAAAAAGATGAATTTATTTGATCATAGGTTAATTATTCTTTTTTTGCACCTTACCATTGTCAGCTTAAACCTCTCTCAGTTAAGGAGACTTGTTCTTTTGACTTCTGAATGTCCCATCCCTCCCAGGACCATGGTAGTCTCTCTCTGCACAGGTGACACCCCATGGGGAGCAGCTGTGACAGCTGTACCGCCAGCAGCAGGGCTGAGCTTCAGAGTTGCACACAAAGGAGAGCTCATGCTGCCTGGAAAACTGATGGTGGGGAGTGAGAGTATGATCAAAACCTGCAAAACCATATGTGGCTTGGAGGGACCAGACGGGGGATCACTGGCTGCTGTCTCACCGTGCAAGGGCCAGCAGGCATCAACTTCAAACAACCTGTGGGAGGTGGATCCTCATAACTCCTCTTCACTGTGGGTACTCAAAATTTGTATGAGCTCAAAGACTGAACAAAATCACCTTAGGATTCTGGGCTAGAGAGATCTTTGGCCTACACAGGTATCACAGTCTTTATGTTTTAAAGCTTTACACTTTTGCTGCTGCAATCAGCCTTGCTCTTCCCTGAATTCTTCCTTGAGAGAGGCAAGCTGTGCCTTTAGTGATACGCAGCCTTCTGGTCAGACCCAGGGATAACAAGACAGGCATTTATGGTGTTTCATTGATGATTTGCAGTTGTGGTAGGGTGCCTTTAAAGCTTGGTCTGTCCCCAGGGCATCCATCCCAAAAAGAATTTACCGAGTGCTTGGTTCAAGCATGTGGTGCAGGGCTCTTGCACAGTGCTTTCTGGCAGTAGTTCTGTCCTGGAAAAGCTCATATCAAAGTCTTGTGGCAGCAGTAAAATAAGTTTAGAGATTTGCTGTAGCTTGAACTGGGTTGATGACAGAGCCAGGCATTCATAACCTCCCACTTTGTTTCCCCTTCAGGTGTACTGGAGCTGAATGTCTTATAAGAAAAATCTGTAATGACTGATATTGCTGCCACATGAAAGGTTAAGAAACAAGGAGCTAAAGCTGCAAGTGTTAGCAATTGAGAGAGGGTCTTGGGTGGGAAAGGCTAAGCATTGCCCATGAGTTATGGACTGACAGTTTGGCAAGTCAGGTGGCCTCAGGGGATCACTCAGCCCTATCTTCTCTGATTTTCTGCGGGAGGTTACTTCTGCTTTTGAGGAGAGGCTCTGCTTCCTATGTGATCTCAGTTTTGAACACACTTCTGTACTGCATACTCTTTCCCTCTCAAGGTGATAAACCAGCGAGACCCTTGGCCTCCTGAAGCAAAGATGAAAGGGATGAAGAAAGGTGCACCTTTCCTTTTTTAGCTCCACATGCTCTGAAGTCTCCATTCTGATACCAGTTCATCCAGTGTAAATGAGGAGCAGCCTCACATGCAGTTAGTCTGTCCTTGGTGCATGAAGAACTATGGGCTAAAAATGGTGTTACGGGGACTGATTATAGGTGGGCACATGCAAAAGCCTCTTGGGGGTCCCTAGGAATTGGGCATGGGAGGACAAGCTGTTGTTGGGATGGCCATGAATAGACAAGTGCACAGGTTGCTGGACTCAGAACCTCTTCTCAGAATGAGGCAAAAGTATTCAAGTCCTTTTGGGTGAGAAATGTTTCTGTGGAAAACTGGATTTGGCCCCTGGTATTGTGCTTTCCTGCCTCCTAACTATCCTTGTTGATGAAGTCCTTTGCTTTGTGCTGCTTCTTCCCTTTGAGATCTTGAGGCATCACCTGCCCATCTGAACCAAGGCAGAGGAACACCCTTCCTCTGCCTTGGGACACCCCCACCCCAGCCATCTGCTGCCCAGGAGCAGCTTTTAGCCTAATGTTGCCTCTTCCTCTGTGAAATGGAACAAGTGGCCTCCATTGCTTTGTTTGGTTTTATCATGCCAAACAGTGAATTTTCATCTCTGTACTTGCAGCTTCCACTTAGACTCTTCACCAGGATCTTACAGGCAGATACTTTGAAAGTGTCTGAAACATCAGGAATCAGTGGCATAAGGTCCTGCTGCTTCAATACCCTACCACTTGTACTATGGAGGAGGTGCATGGGATGGAAGGGAAGGAGAGAGAGCACATCTTTCCATGTTGCCTCCCCTTGTCTCTGACTCCAGAGCTCAATGACTGTTCTCTCTAGATCTTGGGATAATGAAGAACCATGTTGGGAAGCAGCCTGATGCACAGATGTGCTGATAGATGTGACAGTCTATAGGAACCCACTACACCAGCTTTCTGCATGGAGTTTGTTAATTTTAAACTTGTTTAATGACCTTAAATTGCAACTGACTTTAGAAGGATTAATGTGTTGACTGGAGCCTCCTCAGCAGAGCTGTTTATCTGCAGGGAAGCAGATGCATCTTCATCTGCTAGCAAGGCTCCAGAACTGAAGCAGAATGCTTATGGGCAGTGTATTACTGTGGGGATGAGCTGCCCAGAAACACATTTTGGCTAGAAATTAAAGATGTCGAAATGTTTATTAGACCAAGCAGTTGTTCACAGCCTCCTGGGGAAGACAAATCCTGCTTATTTTCAGGATAGAGCTTGCTTATTCTTAGAGGCAGTGAGGAAGCTATGCAGCTGCCTGGGAGAGAGCTCAGTGTAAGGATATGTTTCCAGGCTGGTGTCAGCCTTCCTGCAGCACCCCAGGGCAGAATAAGATTCTTGTTCCAAACCTTGCAGCCTTCTTTACCATCAGGCTTCTCATCCAGTGAGGTGAAAGGTGCCCGGGGATTTTTTGATTACAGCACAGTGAGATGGCACACAGTGATACATCTTCTGTTTCCCTGGGGAGGCACTTCGCCCCCATAGCCCTTTGTGCCCTGCTGTGCATTGTTAAGGTACCAACATCCCACATTGCTGGGCATGTTTGTGGTTGCAGAGGGAACAAATGGAATGAGGATTTGCATGTGTACATGTCTACCTGCCTCTTTGCTCTGCCAGTTTGAGGAGGTTACACTGACCCCTGTGTTTCCACTGTTCCTTTTGGACTGAGCGTTTCCCATGGGTGAGCCTGCCTCCTCTTCTGAGCTCATCAGGTACTTCTGGCCTTGGATATGGCTTGCTCTTGGTGGAAAACACTCAGTTGTATGTCCAGGCCGGGTGCTGTGTCACCTCGTATGAGTGCAGCGTTGTTCCTGGTGACCTCAGCCAGAGCACTGTGGGAACATCTGCTAGGATATCTGGGTTTGGATGAAAGAATGCTCTCTAGCCCCAAATTATTTTCCTGGAGATCTTTTTCTATTTGGTAGTATATTGCTTTATTGCTCTTGGGTGAAGGCTCATCTTGCAATGTTTTCTGCCTGAAATACTCTCAGTCATGTATCATCCCTTGGTTTTTGGATGCTACTGAGGGCAAGTGTGGGAGGCAGCCCCAGCCAAGGGCACTGCAGGGCTGTGGGTTCTGTGCCACCCCAGCACCTTGTCCCAAGGGGAGCAGGGGGATGCTTGGGACCCTGCCTGCACCTCACAAACCCCACCAAGCCTCCTCTTAAAAAATCCAGCAGTGGGTGCAAGGGTAAGCTAAGGAGAAAACCCATTTGAATATACCAAGATGAGTTTGTTTTTCATTTTCATCATTTTTATAAGAAGTTGTAAGACTTTCACAAATCCTCTTTTTATGTTGTCCATGACTTTTTTCACTAATTTGACACTCTGGGATATTGTTTTACATTTCATTTTAGTCTCTAATCACAGAAAATTATAGCTGGCTGCACATGCTGGCTTTGCATTCTTGCATTTGGTTTATGTTCATTTGTACTAAGGGACAGCACTCACCATGTCTGCCCAATTTATTTTTCTCTGCAGTAGTAGGAATTTCCAATACTCTGGAGCTTCGTTACCATGTGCAGGAAACAAAATTCAAGGTTATCATATTTGAACTTTATGACTTCTTGATGTACAATGTTTTATTTATTTAAGGTTTATTAAATCTTTCAGAAATAATATTGGCTTCTCGCAAATATTAAAATTGATCCTATATGTATAATGTTAGAGTAACTTTGTTGTAGAGATATAGTTTTGTAGCAATAATTAATGCCTTTATTTCTGTTATTAACTAAACTTAGACATAATAGTGAAATAGCTGATATAGTTATGCTTGTGGTAATTGAACTGTCTGCCTGGTTGGATAACATCCAATGAATGTGTGATGAGGATCCCTGCTACTGACATGCCACCTATCGGCAATTACCTTCTGCAAAAACATGGACCAAAGCCCAAGCTGGGGGTGATAACAAAAACTGACCAAAACCACAGCCAAGAAATGAGCATGCTCTAAACAGGTGGACCCGAGGAGGAGCCACGCTAAATAGTTCCTGAACATGTAAACTAGTTTGGGGAAAAGTTTGAATATGCATAATTGATTATGAATATGCATTAGGCTGATGCAATAGTAAAGGTATGTAAAGGGTGTCCCCGAAGTAGCAGGTGTGCTCTTGGCTGAGTGCCAAGCACCCAGCACGCTGTTCTTTTTGCTTTATTATCTTTGTCCCCTATTGTCCTTTATTAAACTTTTAAATTCTAACAGGAGAGTGAACCTCGTTTTTCACAATGTCCTTGCCAACATCTCCTAAAGCAGAAGAGCACTTTTTTGGATATGCATAGTAAATATAATCCACATTAATTTTTAGTAGTGGCTGAAGTATTTTTTCCTTCTCTTTTTCTTTTCTCTCCTTTTAGAAAGGTGCCATTTAGAAAAGCTTGATGTTTGCCGTATTCCAGCAAAAATGCTTTTGGCCAATGGGCTCCTGGAGTTGTTCCTATGGTTTGTGTTGTCTTGCTGGCCTTGGGTCATTCATCAGCATGGGTGGATGAGGGAAGTGCCTGTGGGCTGCAAGGCCTCTGTGACCCAGCAAGGGAGTCTTTTTGGAAATCTGCTGGGTCCTGGAGCCGCTGAAAGTAGGGTTTTCTGCCTCATTGTGGTTTGAGAGAAGCACCTCTTGGCTTCGCTCCACCGTCGTCCGCATTCAGAATAAACTCACACGCTGCTCAAGAGAACTGTTGTACATTGATGTCTCCTTTTCTTGCTCATCATCTAACAAATAAATAGCAACTTGAACACTGAATAATGCTGCTTTCAGAAGAAGCCTTCATGCATCTTCCTCCTCTGCTGGGAAAATGCTGTCGAATGTTCTAATGAATGAATTTATTTTGGTGCTGTGGAATAGACGTGGGTGGTGGCTGCTAGGGGGGTTGTGCTGGTGTGAATGGCTGTCTTGTGAAGCCTGTCGAGATGGCAGCACTGACATCTGTGTGTCCCGACAGCAAGTGCTCTATGGGCAGTGTTTGTGGAAATGCTTACAGTGCCCTGCTGGATTGCCCTGGCTGGATGCACGAGCAGCTGGGAGGAGCTGGAGACAGATGGCCTAAGTAAAGAGGGGGATGAGCAGCGTGCTCGGACCCCAAGATGGGGTTTCAGACCCCAGTTTGGACATATGGTTCCTGTTGGAGCTGCTTGCATCAGGACAAGAACAGAGATTTTGTTTATGTTTGCAGTGTGCTGCGGTTTCTCATTATTTTATGATGCACCCACAAGTATTTATTTAAGGCAGTTGTGCCCTGCGTGTGCCACACTGACCTCACATCTGCATACGGAAGCCTAAAGGGCAGCATGGTTTAGTGGTGGGCTTGGCAGTATTGGGTTCATGGTTGGACTCAGTGAGCTAAGATGTCTTTTTCAGTGTTAGTAATTCTGTAGTTTCCCCTTTCCTTGTTTTTCCGTGGCATGACCAGTTGTGCAGCCTGCAAAGGAGGACCTGGTTGCTCCATGGTGTGGACCTGCTGCCTGTGTCCAGCCCAAGGCTGGAATAGAGCCCAGGGATTTCTTGCTGGTTCACACCCTTTCATGCCTGGCATGCAGCAGGTCCTGTGCTTGCATTACCTCTTGCAGCTTCCCATCAGTTACAGAAACTCCCAGCTTCTCTCTTCTGTAAAATTACCAGGCATTGATGAAGGATTAGTGAGGGATTTTAATTTAGCACAAATAATTGGATTAAGCTGGAATTTGCTGCCCGTTAGTTTTAGATTAGCCAATACAAATAGTTGGAGCTTGATTTTGCACAAGCACAACAGGCCACAGTGCCACAATGAGCTGATCAGGGCTGCCAGCCACTGCTGATCCATCAGCTATTGGTTTCCTGATTTGTGTGTGTACATGATAGGTGGTTAGAGATGACAACCTGTTGCAGCCTTATAAAATTGAGATAAAGGATATATTCAAATCAGATCTATTTTATAAAACAGTTAAACCAGCTAAACTAATTAAACCAATTGAAGCCCTGTCAACATGTGAGTACAGATTTGTGATGTCAAAACTCATTATGTGATTCACTTAAGAGTTCTCATGTTTTTAAAAAGAGTAACCCAGAATTTCCAATCACTCACCCAATCAGATGAAGGCTTTCAACCTTGGAAGAGTTATCTTAGGTTGGGTTTCAACCCCAGAGGAGAGTCTCTGTTGGCAGACCAGCCCCACTGACCCCCCCAGCAGGGCTCCAGCTATAGCCACCCAGCTGGATCTTTTCCAACTCCAGATAAGGTCAGATTAATCCTCACTGGCTGGGCTCTGACTTTTTGCCCCAGCACAGCCACCACACAGACATCCTGGGGAGACTTGTCAGCATTCCATGCCTGAAGCCAGCCATGGCATGGCTGAGGCCAGTCTCAGGTCACATCCCTGCCAGAACACACGGACCTGCCACACAACTGTGTTCCTTGAGATTTACAACCTGTAGGTACTCGTTCAATCCATACTAATCACCAATCATACTACATCAGTCTCTTGCTCGAGTTCTGTGATATTTCACATCTATAGATTTCAATGACAAAGGAGAAGTTCTGTGTTTGTTTCTGGCATTAAGGACATTGTCAAAAACCTGCTGATGGAGGGGGCTGCAAGGAGAGCAGGACAAATGCTGGATGCAAAGTGCTCACAGCGACCTGCTGTGCCCTAGGATGTTGGAAGCAGGAGGGCATCTCTCTGCAGTGGGAGCACAATCATCACCCCCAGACTTTACCAAACAGGAGCAGACATAGTTGTTTTACAGCCCAGGAGACAGTGCATTCATTAGTGGTCTGTTCATGGCTATCTCATCTCTTTGCTGAAATCTTTCTTCTTCTAAAACTTAGCTTAAATCTCCTTGAAGGAAGATTTTTTTTTGTAGTACCAGCAGCCTGCTAGTTTTTTCCAAGTAGCTTCAAAGCATTGCCTTAAACAGTCTTATTTGCAGTCAGCATTTGTCCTGGGGATGAATTTTTACAGTGGGTGCTTTGTATAACTTTTTAGCATGTGGAAGATCTTATTTTTTTAATCTCTTTCTGATGCACCGCTACATTAGATTTTTTTTTTCTCTTATCATTTCTGTTTAAGGGTTTGTGAGCTGATCCCTTTATTTTCAGAAGAGAATACCAAATAAACAGTGATTAGCATGAAATATGACTCATGGCTTCCTAAAGGATGTGCTTTAGAACTGGTAAACAGTTGTAATTGCTGTTAGATGAAAGTAGCAAATTGAATACATTCTTGTAATAATTATAAAGAGATAGATAGACTATTCTTTCTCCCAAATCTAATTGGGAGTAGTATAGTGTTCAGTTTTCCTAGTAGAGGATGATCTGTGTGAAAGTTAAATGTAATTATAAATGTATTCATAAAAGCTGAGTTTAAATAAGTGGAAGAAACCTGCTTCTACACGGAGGCCAAAGAAGTAACTATAGTGTGGTTTTTTCCTGAGGAGAAAGAATTGATAATATTCTATGGCCTGGAGATCATCTCACCTGGAGTGGTGTTTCAGATTTGCTGGGATTGGTGCCAAACTACTAAGGGTCTGTTTGCAGGAGACCCTAGGCATGAGCCTTTGAAAAGTCCTGAAATCTCTTCTGTTTCTGCCAGTCACATCTGAGAAAGGGTAGGAGTAGGGTGTTTTTGCAATATCACTAATTTAAATCAGAAATCACAAAAGAAACAATGATAATACTGAGTAATTCATTACAGAACACTCTGTGTCTCTTGATGCAGCTGCATACTATTTTATAGATCATTGGTTCCTCTGAATCCGGTTAAATCTTTGGTAAGAACCTAGGGTATTTGTATGCTGTGGGCATTTGGCAGCAGCTCTGTGCAGTGTGAGGAGGTCTGTCAAAGAGATCTACCAAGGAGAGGTGTCAGGGCTGTTCTCACTTTTCCTTTGGCTAGGACTGGCTTACGGCTTTTCAGACATGAGTCTCTGCTGGAGCTGTCAGGTGTGCCTTCGCTGACCTGTGCACTAAGCCCCAGGGATGCTCCAGAGGGATGGCCTCCAACATCCCGGCCCTGACGGGCTTGTTGTGTATTGTTCACCTGAAGTGACAGCCAAGAGGAGGAGGAGGGTCTCTGCCAGCATACTGTCCCCCCTGTGCCAGTGTGACATCCTGCCACGCTGTGCTCTGTGCACAGGTGTTCCAGCAAGCCTGGAGGTGGGCAGGAAGGGACACGGGAGTGTTCACAGGGAGCTTTCCTGCCCTTTTCCATTGTTAAGTGACTGAAATTGCTTTCCAGCTGCAGGTGGATTTGGGTTCCCTCAGGTTGCCCAGCAGTAAATCACTGTGTCAGAGCCATGCAGGCAGCACTGATGTGATCAGTGCTGGGTGTTTCCTCAAACAGCACAGGTGGGGAGTGGACAGGACAGCGGAGCTTCTTCCCTCAGATGCACCATTTGGGATGTCACTCATGGGGAGAAATGCCACATGTGCATGTGGATTGCTGCCTTTTCCTAGTGCTGGCAGCACCCAGCTTACGGCTTTGCCATGCGAAACAGCAGCCAGAGGTTCTGCAGTCAGCTTCTTAACAAGGAAATTATTTTAAAAGAGCCAGTTTTGTAGCTAAACTTAGTACTCTTGGATGCCATCCAAAACTCCACAGCAATAAGACAGCAAATACAACTGTTCTAAAATACATTAAATATGCAGGTTGCCTGATGATAGCTAAGCCCTTGCAGACAAAGAATAGGTGAAAAACACTAACTTGCATTGTGTGCATATACAGGATGGTTAATCATTTGCAAATAAACATCTAAGTGGGGAAAAAATAATAAAACCATCAAATTGCAATGTTACAGGAATGTGTTCTTGGCAAGAGCTCTTTTGCTTCTAAACTGAAATTCTTACTTAAATCTGAGCTGTAAAATATACCAAAGGAAAAAAAATGATAAGCCTGTTTTAGTTAAACAAAAGCAGTGGATTCAGCATTTGCTAGAGGCAGATTTTGAAGAGAAACTCAGGCTGAAACTAGCACAGGAATCCTAATTAGCATGTTTTCCTAACAATAGCATCGTCTTTCCAAATGAACAAGCGTGTACAACTGAGTAATTTTTAGCAGAGTGATGGTTTGGTTTTGAGGCACAATCTGATGAATCTGCACTTACAGCATTCCCAAAAGTCTGTCCTGATGCAATTCTTCCAGATTTCACCTTCTTAAGCGCATGTATGAACACTGATTCACCTGAGTGTTCAAAAATAACAAAATAACAGCCGTCAGGCTCAAACTGATAGCAGGCAGATGATTCAGGTTTTTGAAGGTTATTTGTATCAAGGCAAATAGTAAAAAAAAAAAAAGAACTCATAGCTATTAGTAATTTTTGCATGTGGCTATTATTAGAGATTTTAGTGTATATTTTCCTAAAAACCCCACCACCAACCTCCAGAGAAACAACTCCTCAGCCCAGCTCTGTTAGATGTTGATGGGCTTGGGCTGAATGCAGTCTTTTAAACTGATTTAAGCAAACAGCATGCAGATTTACTGTACCATTTTTCTGGTACTGAGGTGAGGTACTGCTTTTTAATTAAACAGTAATTTGGGGGAAAAAAGGATATTTCTAGGCCAGCTCAAACCACATAAATGTCAATGTCTTGTGCAGATGTAGGTATGCGTTACTTTCAGTTTCTGCTATGGCTTATGTTGGCATTTGTAGCTTTCTAAACATTTGCTGAGAGCTTATGGGTCAAGGATCAGAAGCTGGGTCAGCAAGGGGCTATGCAAGCAGTAGGCAGAGGTTGAAGGGGAGGAGGTGTATGAAGCTTGCTCTAATAGCTGGAAGACTCCTAGCTGCAGTCTGAACTCATGGTGGGGATTTGGACCACCTCAGTGCCAGCTGGACTGTAATCTTCTGCAGCATCCTTTTAGTCAAACTGGGGAGATGGGTGGACTGCAAGACAGGGGCAGGGGGAACTGGCTGGATCATCATATGCGAAGGAGAGTTGTTAAAGATTCTATTTCAAGTGGCATTCCTTTGGGGTGGATAGAGGGACCAGTGCTGTTTAGCATCTCCATGGTTATAGAGATGATAGAGACAGGGTATGGTCTTTTCCTTTTGTACTGGAGATCCAGTTGCTTTAATTACCTTCTCAGCCTAGCTAACAGGTACAGAGAGGATATTTTTTAGTTTGTATTTGTTTGAGGTTGAGAAGTTGCTTAGGAGCTGGGAAAAAAGAGAGATTTGGAAGTGATAGTGATATATATTCCTCTCAGACCCTTCTTACATCCTTGTAGTAATAAAAACGAGCAGCAGACCTGACTCCAGGCTCTGTGACCCAGGAGGAGCAGGGTTCCATCTTCTATATGGGAATATGTACATTGACTTCTGGAGCAGTCACAGTGAGCACCTAATCAACTCCTATATTGAACTGCAGCTGATTCTAGTAGGAAATGCACCCTGTCTGTATTTAGAAATGCTGAGCCAAATTTTGGAAATCTGATCTGTTGCAACTGGAGGCAAACATGTCAGCTTCTCTTTACCTACATTTATATACCTTTCATTGAAGCAGTTTGAAATGCAGGTACGTCGTTAAGAGGCTGACAAAGCACAAATGGCAATCTTCACATTCAACTGATTAAAGGATTCTAAATCTGTCCACTGTATTAACAGTTTTCCCAACAGCAGCCATTGTCTCTCTGGGTTCTGTGGGGTACATAGGCTGGGTTATGCTGTTGTTTTATTTTGGTTTTGACCTGTGGTCACATTGTGGCAAGAGCATGGTTATCTGATAATCGCAAGTAGTATCTCTTATTCTTGTTCCAAGTCCAGTTTTCTGGGGCAAGAAGATTGCTGGTGGTAGAGCCAGGGTTTGTAAAAGGTGCCTGGCAGTGGGTGCTGCCTTAGAGAGCCTGGGGTGGAGAGAAGGCTGTGCTCCCCAGGAAGATGGGGGCAAACACAGCATTTTATACAGGAGTGAGGAGTGAACAGCTTATTCCCAGCAGTGAATCTTGAAGTGAAGCAGAAGTGCCTGGCAGATGCCTCTCTGTTCGGTGTAGCGTTGAGGTTTTTAACAGCCAAACTATAAAATGTAATGTTTGAAGGGAGCAGGAGCGGATTGATTTTTATTCCTTCAGAATGTTTTCTTGGCTGCTGTTCCAAGACATTGGAGTTCTGTGGGTTCTTTAGGACTGTCTGGCCTGAATGAGCTTTGCTTACTGTAGGAATGATGACAGGAAAAGGATTTCAGGAAAGGTAGCTTTTAAATTAAGATGCCTTGATGAAGCTTATGCAAGTGCTATACTATGACCTGAGCTTCTAACATTTGTTCAAGACCCCAGAGAAATTTAGAAAAGTGCTCACATAGGTCCTTCCATGTTTTATTTGAAGTCTGACTTCTCTGTCAATGTGTTTCAATGTGGGCAGGCAGTCACTGAGGCAGAAGGGAGGAAGAAGAATAGGTTCACTGCCTAACTGGTGATATTTGCAAAATAGGAACCTCATTTTGTACGTTCAGCTTTGGCCTGGGCTTGGCTTCTGCTTTTCTGACACAGCTTTTCTGTGCCCAGAAAGAACCTGCAGCAGTGCTTTCATGTTAAAATTTCTGGTTTAGACGAAAACCAGTTTTCTTGCTTGGAAGTCAGAGTTTTGCTCCCTCTGGGGAAGCCTGTTATCTGGTTACAAGCTAGTACATGATGAAGGCATGCTGGAGTGTGGTAGTACACTAAATGCTGCAGCTGTAATTGAACCACACCAAGCATCACCTGCTTTTAAGTTATTAATGAGTCTGAACTATTTATAAGCAAGGAACAGTGTGAAAAGAGAGGGCTTGTTTGTTTCTGGAAGAAAGTCCTGTTAAGGTCTAGGAGCATGCATTTATGTTGTATATTCTGATAATGCAATGTCTAGAAGGGGTGACACCATGGGTCTGGCACTCAAGTGTCTGAGTGAGGCATCTGGCACCAGTAGAGCCCAGCAGCCATCATCATATGAGCATCATTGGCTTCCTCCTCTCTCCTCGGGAGGACATGCTGCCTTTAGTCATTTCATGGAATGTTAAAATGGCTCCAGGTGGTTGCCATGCTTGGGTGGTTGGATTGAGGTGTCCATCACTGCCAGAAATACTGCTCTGCTCCGCTGACCCTGCTGCTGCCGAGTGGCCCTGAGTTACAGCGACTTGGGGAGCATCTCCCGAATGGTAGAGGATAGGTCATGGTGCTTTGTATCTCACGGTCTGGAGGAATTGGGAAGGAGGCATTTTGTCCTCTCCATTTCAAGAACTTGCTGCAAACTGCCTGATGACATTTGTTCAAGTGAAAATCTCCCAGGTAATAGTATAGCTAGGTTTTGGTTTCCAAACAGGAAAATAAGAGGATGAAAAACAATGGTACGGATCAGATTTCAGAGGGGAATAGACTGCTGTTGGTGTTCTCAGATGTGGTTTGATCTCAAAGAAAAACAGATCTTCTGTTCATCATTTTAAACCAATTTCATGCTTCGGAAGTTCTACCCACTCCTGTCATCTCAGCACCATGGGTTGCAAATGGGACCCGTGCAACTTGCAGGAGCTGAAGCATTGCTGCAACACCCTTCCTGTGCTCAGCCCTGTGGATTATATGGAGCTAAAAAGGCCAAGCAAAGTTTCTTTTGATGTCCGCAAAATTGAGACCTTAAATTGGGCTGGTTAAGAGATTACAACATCTTACAAATGATGTATTGGAGCAAAAATAGCAACTGCTTGTCTGACTTCAGGGATTTAACTGTGAGGCTGTGACCTCTAGAGGCTAAGAATAAGCAAACAGCTTTCCATCACTCCCTGCTCCAGCAGAGATGTGTTCCTGTGGTGACACATTTTTGTAGCATCTTACGAACTCTTGTTTCACATGGTGATTCCTCTAACTTTGGAAATGTAATTATAGTGCACCATAAACTTTTTACTTTTGGCAGGATTATTAGCGATGGCCATTTTGTTTGCAGAGATCATTTTTATAGCTGTTCTTAAACTAATACCTTAAATTGGTAATGGACATCTAGACTCAGTAATACTTGGGCCTAAAGTGCCACATGGATTTTTTTGCACATGCATATTTAAGTGCATGTTACATTAGATTTAACTTTAAGTAACCTCTGCTGTTGCAGTGGGGCCGTTTCTGGGATGTAATAGGCAGCCACAATTTGTTATCATTGGCATTGCACACCAGGGAAGCAGGGAATAGCCGCTGTAGCTGAAAGCACCGTGTCCAGCATGCCTTAGCTTACAAGCTCAGATGGAGTCACAGATGGTGCTGCTGATATGGCCATGGGTCTTACTGCAAACAGTGAGTGCTGGGGATGGAGCCTTGTACATCCTAAATAACCAGCAAAGTGGTCTCAATTCCTGTCTACGGTGTTTGCAGCATAACACTGTGGGTCTTCTTTGGTGTATAATTTAATGTCTGAATCTTTCAATTGCTTTCCATCTGATTTCAAGGTGTTAATGGGGCAGTCCCCTTGCTTGCTCTGCCATAAACAGGAGAATTGCTAAATGGGATCAGATCCATGGTAGTTCAGAGGAATGTGCAGATAGACCATGACCTAGACCCAGGAAGATGAGTTACTTGCAAGGTCTGAAACCACAGTCTTTGTTCCAGTGAATATTGGATTTTGTGGCAAGCCCAGATGTGATGTCTGGAGGTGGCAGATCCCTCTCTCAGACGTGTGGACATCCCTTGCCTCCCCTCTGCCTGCAGCATTGAGTTCTGCTATAACCTTACATCCTTACATGCTGAGAGGAGAAATTTTATTTTTTTTTTTACTATTTAATAAAAGTAGGTTGCAATTTCAGGGCTGTAGTTGCTCCTGCCTGACCTCATTGCTGCCATCACTTGAGGTGCTGCGGACTGAGCTGGATGCCTGTGAATGTACACTGAGGCTCCTCTTTCAATCTGCTCTCTTTGCAAGGGGGAGGGTGGTAGAAAAAGGAAATCTCTGCACTAGAGAGTAGGGGCTCCAGTTTTAGTTTCTCTTTTGATGAATTCAGTGTGTGCAGCCCCTTCTCCTTTCCTGGTTGTGATGGGAAAGGACTTCCTCCTCTTCAAGGCTGTCTGAGGTTCATAAGGAACCCAGTGTTCAGGAGATTGTGCCTTTGGGGTGACATGATGCAAGGGGCAGTACTTTGATGATGGTGCATATATTTTTCTTGAAACAAAGACTTTCCTTGTATAAGCAGTGCTGTGCTTGCCCCGTTGCTTCATGAGACCCATATTCTAGCAGGTGGCTGTGCTCTGTCATTTGATAATTGTCTAAATGCAGTGGTGTTGATTTGGTGATCATTTTTCTTCTGTTCTCTTGATTTATGCTTGTGAACCCTTCTACTGTCTGGGTTTTTTCTTGGTTTTGGTTTAGTCTTTTTTTTGTTAACGATATTATCCTTTTGTTCTCAGTCTATTTTAAGGCTTAAATTGTTCAACGTGCCATGACAGGAGTTTCACAGAGTGTCACAGAAGGCCACTGTTTTCTTGACTCTCTTAGTCCAGATACAGAGCAGGAGCTTTCACTTCCCTCTACAGTCATCCTGGCCCCATCACACCTGGAGTGAAGGTCTCCTCCCTGGTGGGGCAGGTGAGCAGAGTCTTTCAAAGCAAAGGTCTGCCGTGCAGTTTGCAGAGAGTCACACAGATGGCACAGAGGAACTTGGAATAAATGGGAATTATGGACTAAATAGGTTTATAAGAAATAGAAAACTGTAATGAATATCCAAGTAGCTTTGTAATATGGTGTTGCCATAGAAACAGAGTTTGTACAGCACCTCATCATCAGAATTGTGCCAACACTGTCTCCTACTTCACCCAGTTGTAGAGCTGTTTTAAGCAGCTGAGAGCCCTTGGCTTGAAATATCATGGGGGTTTTCCAAGCAAGTTAGCAAAGAGAACACCCAGCTGGCCTGAAGTCAGCATGGAGCACGGGGGAACCCCTGGGTGCTTTTGCTTCAGGGGAACGCGTGTGCAGTGTGGCAAGGGCTGGGACCACCCTGGTGTTGCTGGTCCACCCTCAGCTGTACCAGGTGGGCTTGGTGATGGCTCCTTCGGTCCATGGGACTGCTGTCTGCAAGGAACACAGTTTCCTCCCTCCTCATGCTGAGCTCAGAGCCTGTGGCTTGGAGTATTAATGTCTGTGGTCATTATCAGTATGTGCAAATGAGGCTGGGCATTTTCTCTGTGCAAATGGACCTGCAGAGAGATGCCTCATTTTATTTTACAGACACTGCTAAACCATGGTTTTCCCACACCGACCCTTTCTTCCCTGCCTCCACTCAGGCTCGGGGTGAGTGATGGATGAAGGAAGCAGCATGCAACTCCGTGACAAAGTGGGGTATAAGCATTCTGTGAAATGTGCTGCAAGTGCAATATTCAGCCTCCCAAAATAAACTGTGAAGTAAGCCCATTCAGGGGCAGGCAGCAACAGCAAACATCTGAGGAAAATACAAAAGCTGCCTGGAGAGTCCCCAGGGCTGCGCTCTGTGAAGGGGCTCAGGGCACCAGAGGAGCATTGCTGAGTAGCCAGGGGATCTTTTTCTTAACGAAAAACACAGCAACCCCCCTTCTGATACAGAGAGTTAATTAAACAACAGCATGTGGTTCCTATGCTTCTTGGTGATAACTGAGTGCCAGATGATGGGATGTAGCAGAGCTTTCCTCATGTTAAGTGCTAGTACTGTGCTGTGAAAATGAGACTGGCAGTAAGAACAGTCCTCCCGATTAATACTGGAAGTTGAGTGCTCTGGGTTCTTATGTATGAAATTAAACATTGTGCGTCTGATGTAAAATGCTTGCAAGACAGGTAATTAATAACATTAGAAACTAATTAACTGGAAGTCCCGTGTATCTGATGATGACTACGTGAGCAGACTTGATTTGCAAATCACTCTGGATGTTGTGGAGAGGCCTGGGGCTTTTATTCTCTCACAGCCTCCTGCTCCCTCAGGTGGGGAGAGGACAAGCCCGAGCAAGGGTTTGGTGCTGTTGCAGCCTTGTTGCAACCTTTCGTCTTCCTCACCTGGAAACATAGGGATGAACAAATTAGCAAACAAGTTCATGTTTCCATGTTTTTCAGTCCCAGTGACAAGGATCCAGTGGGAACTGGTGGCTGACACCTGGGAGGAGGATGTTGCAAGGCTGGGAGTGAGTCTGTGTTAATGAGATGGTGCCTGCCTTGGCCCTTTGCTCCCCTGTGCCCAGGTCCCACCGAGTGACGTCTGCCAGGGCTGCAGAGAGGCAGAGCTGCGCTTCCGGCCTAATTAGCAGCAAAACATCCTCCAGCACCGGAATGCTTTGGCTTCTGCCACATTCCTGCTTCCATCCAGCAGTAGCAGCACAAGGGTGGATGGGTCTTCAGTGGGAAAGGGCTCAGTGACACCTTGTGGTCCCCATAATCCATTCCTGGAGAGCTGCTGCCTTGTTTCTTCATTGGGTTTGGCATTGGTCAACTCAGGTGGATTTGGGGGGGGGGAAAGCCCCGGAGGTTAGCAGCTCTGTGCTCTTGCTGTCCTGTGCTCCAGCCCCCTTCCTAGTTGGCAGCATCATCTTCAGTCTTGGATGTGGGGTTTTGGAGATGCTGCGGTGGGTGGTAGGGATATGCAGGGGAGAGTGCAGCATGCCCAATCTGTAGGATTTGGGCACCTTGCTGCAGAGGGGTGATTGAGTTTTTCCGTACCATCCCTGGCTGCAGGTCCTGTGTGTGGAGCAAAGATGTTTCAGGCATAGGTGCTGCTTTTAATGTAAACCCCCTCAATATGAGCACTTGGAAACCCTGATGGAAAAGTGTCAGAGACCTCAAACCAGCAAGGCCATGGGGAAAAGTTAAAAGGAGAAAAATGTAAGAGTGAGCTGTGTGTCTTCTTTTACCTGGTTTGGAATGTTCTCCCAGCCATGCGGGATACAGGCTGATCCCTGCACTGCCAGTGCGAAGTGGCAACTTGAAGGTGCCTAGAGGGAGTGAGACTCTTTGGAGCTTTTTTTTTGCCCTTCTGACAGGTAGTAAAACAGGGCTCTCTTCTCATTATTACTAAATCAAAACTCTATTGATTCCTTCTATGAAAATCCAGTGTGACATAAAATGTTTTATTTATGCTTTTAACTCGGACTTGCTGCAAAAATGCTGTTTTTGTAAATAAATGAAATTAAATTCATTGCCAAGCCAGAGGCTCTAAAAACAGTCCAGCTCTCCCTGGTGTCTCCTGGTTGATGGGAGGCTCAGTCATGCTGGCTAGTCCCAGCAGAGTTATGGGGCTGCCTGTGAGCTGCTTTGGGTGCCGCTGGTGTGGAAACAGGATCCAGCTCTATGTGCAGTGTCAGGACCAAAAGCACTGTCATGTCCTTGTCTGTCCCCTGTCACTGCACTTCCTCCAGGAGCTGAGAAGCTACCAAAGCACTAAAACACCTTTCCCTTCCAAAGAGTACTCCCTGTCTGCTCCAGAAGAAGGAAGCCAAATGCAAAAGGTTTTGAGAAGAAAACACTAGTCAGCAATGTGTCTCTGCCCACTTTGCAGCTGTGTTCTGCAAAGGACGTGCCAAAAGAAGGAAAGCAGGTCACTGATGCTGTGTGCTGCTGCTCTGCTCTTGGGCTGCCAGGGGAAATGACTGCACCGTGGTTTGGTGAGCAGGAATGTCCAGAGTTGTTGGGACCTATGCAGGGGTGGTCATGCAGGGCACTGGAGATGAAGGCAGCATGGCACTGCTTGTCAGCACAGCATTAATTGGAGTTGTTTAATACGGTGATTAGTGTTGTTTGTTCAGATGTCTAACGTAGCAATTAGCCCCATCAGGGTGTTCAGTGATAGGTTATGAGTACTTTCTTTCTGCCAAGGAGTACTCAGCATCTCCAGCCTCCCAGTGCTCCCGGCTAATGTAGTGCTCCTGCACATTGTCTCAGAAATAGTGCAAGGAGAGGTGACCTGCTGGCACAGGGATGCTGCTGGGCTGCCAACCAGTCAGAACCCAAATTGTCACCGGTGCTGTCTCCAGCTCAGCTCCTGAAGTATGTGGTGTTCTCCTTCTGGCAGGGACCTGCATGGCTTGACCTGTATTTCTCCATCTAATGCTTTGGTTGAACCTCTCTTAACAGGAATGAGTTTTGAACCAGAGAAGTGGCCCATGGCTAAAACCCACTGTGATGTGCTAGATGTCCTTAGCTGCTACAAAACCATCACTGATAAGTTATCTGGGATCATGTCCCTTGTTTAAGGCCCTGGGATAGGAGACAAAATATATCCCCTGGTGCTGAAAGAGAAAGCTATTGATTTTTCTTCCACTGGGTCAGATTGGTTTCTGGGTTTTGATGGATGACAGGTTGAAGTGTAACATAATCCCCAAGCTGTGGGGGTTTGGTGCTCTCTGGGACCAGTGCCATCTTATTCCCAAAGCTATCAGGACTGTCAGGCTGCTGGTATTGCTCCACAGTGCTGCCCTGCTCTGGCGAGAGGAGAGGGAGGCATCCAACAGCAGCTTTGCAATGGAATGTTTAGTTAGCAGAACACTTAAATGTGAGCATCAGATTAAAAAGCTGGGGCAAAGAAGTACTGTGGCTCTCAGGGAGGGGAAAATGCACTAGATTTAAGGAAATAGGCTGTAGAGTGTCAGCAGCTTTCTCTGGGGGTTTGCTTGCTCCTCCATCCAAGGCCTGACGGGGAGGCTCTGCTTCATGCAGCGAATGCTGGCCTGTCCCACTCTCCTGCTCAGGTCTGCTCCAGGAGTCCACTCATGGCATCTTCCATTCTTTATCCTCCAGGTCCCAGAAGTGCATGAGGAACATTAGGAACGTGGTGCTCTCTATAAGTTGGAGGCAGCTACACAAGCAATTTTGGGGAGAAATTAGTTGTTCCTGGTACCTCAGGGGGTTCTAGGCTGTAGCCCAGTGCTGAGCAGCCGTGAGACTGCACTCCACTCTTCAGGTCAGCTGAGGACATGGAGCCCTGGGTGGCCCAGGGAAGAGCTTCTGGGTAGGCGAGTCCCTGCAGAGGTATTTTTGATGGGGCTTCTACCACATGGCTGATGAACATATTTACTTGGTGAGGTTTCTGGAGGAAAAAAGAACCAGAGAATTGATTCCAAGCCAGGTGAACTCTGGTGAGAACAGTTTCCCACAGTTGTTCATCATTTAAAAACAGTTTCTTTAGGCAAAGTTGCTTTTAAGACTTCCTGATTTTTATCAGGAAAGCAAGCTGACTTTTTCCTGGTTTTAAAACTAAAAGTGGAAGAAGAAAATAGCTGCCGGCAGTAAGTGTGTGTCATGGGAAAGCACAGCATAGAGGTGCAAAAGATGAAGCTGCAGTAGGTATGTGCCAGGCACCCTGACACTTCCAGCAGCCCCTGCCTTGATGGAGAGGGATGCTGGACCACTGGCATCCCACCCAGGCAAGGTGTTGCTACCTCCTTACCTCCAAAAAACCTGTTCTTTGAGAATGGCAAAGCTGTTGACAAACCCATCAGGGAACACACCAGTGCTGAGAAATGCTGTCTGTTGACTGGGAGTTTACAGAGCAAGGTCTGTAACCAACTGTATGTTGGTTGCTGCTTCATGCCCAGAGGCAGGAAGCTCCAAAGTGAATTATACAAGTATTGCATGTCCATACTGGGAGGATGGCTGCTGGAAGGAGCCTTCTTCCACTCTCTCCCTGGCAGCCCTTCAGGTGAGAGCAGAGCTGGCTGTAGAAGAAGCACTAATTCAGCCCTGGGGCAGCAGTGCCGTGGCCAGTAACAACAGCTTGGCCATGTTGAGTGGAAATGCTGAAGTGTAAGAGAACGGGGGGAAACATTGCACTGAAGATGTGTTCTCACTGTGGTGTCAGGCTGTGTCTCCCTGGGGGGGTTCCCTGGCCTTCCCTCCCATTCCCACGTGTAACCATCCACCAGTGTTGTGTGCTTTCTTGTTATTCCAGGGCTTCTCCTTGGACACCCCTGTCTGTCCTGGGCTGAGGATGGAGCAGGGCTGCTGGCAGTGATCAGGACTCTGCTGTGGCAGTGATGAAGGCCAGCCCCAGGGCACCTGGGGCAGGGAGCAGTGCCAGGAGTGGCTGCATCCTGCTCAGCACAGAGGTCCTATGGCAGATCCCACTGCTCGGGGTCTGAAGCCCTCTCTGCTGAGGAGCTCTCCACAGGCTTTATGCTCTCACAGGGATGCAGAACCCGGCAAGGCCTGACTTGGTGCACCAAGGTCTGCCTTTGCCTCTCTTTCGGCTATTGAAGATTTCACCTTTTTTCCCAGCACTGCTCTCTTGCTAGAGTCTGCTGTATAGCATCTTGGTATTTCCCCCACTGGTGGGAGAAGTCTCCAGAGGGCATCTGGAGCAGTGGGTCTAGGTGGTCCCTTGCCCTGGGCTGTTCCTGAAATGTTTATGGTACCCCAAAGGGTAGGGCTGTCCTGCAGAACCAGGAGCAACAGGCGTCCGAGGGAAGAGCACTGCAGCAAGACCGCATCCACTGCGATTCCCTGTGCACCGTGATAAGCTGTCTTGATTTCTTTGTGAAATATTTAAAATGCTGGAATTGCAAACAGAAGTCTGGCTGGCTGGTTTTGTTGTGTGCACAGGCTAGATTAGAGCAGGAAGCTTCATTACAATGAGCTTAGAAGTCTTCAAAGACTTGGATGTATTTTCCCTTTCATTGATAAGCAATATTGATTTCAGCAGTGGTTCCCTGCTGCGCCTGGCCACAGGAGTGTGGTACTCCTGCGGACCCAGAATTGTGCATTAGCACAAAACTGTGCACTTAGTGTTGAGCAAACTAGGTTTTTTTCCCACAGACTGTCAATTCACTTGTGGCAGAGAGGGTTCAGAAGATGTTTAAAGGGGAGATGTGTATTTTTCTGTGCCTGGTAGGACCATCAGAGGTGCTGCATCATATTGCTGCCCCTCATGCTGACTGCCAGAGTGCTGATCATCTCAGTGCAGAGAAAAGCAGGTTATCTCAAACTACCCTATTCCAGTAGAGAGCTCTTCTCATGTAAAAGGAGTGTTTTCCTGCTGTCTCTGTGCTGAAAACAATGCTTTAGGTAACATGCTGCTTCCAATGAAATCTTTCTTCTTTTTAAAGCATAACATTTTATCACATATTGTGGTGCTGCAGGAAAAAAAAAAAAAGCTTTCCTCCTTTTTACTGGCCAACTAAATGCAGGATTTTGCTGGTTTTTGAAAAGGGATTGAGCATCCTGCTACCAAGAAGAGCATCCTGCCCAGGCCAGGCATCCAGGTACCAGTGACAGAAAAGAATGTGATGGTCTTAAAGGGGTTAGGAGAGATAGGAGAAAGACATGCTTCTCTGGCCCTCACGGACTCTTGACATAATTAAGGCAGGCAGCTGACAATGCTGAGCTCGTGTGGAGTAAACCAGGCTGATCAAAAGCCATGGTTATAAACATCGCCATTATGCAGATTCATGTGTGAAGAGTTATCCTAATCAACTATTCCTCCTATATCACATCAGTGGCACTCACTCAGGTTTGGTGATGCAGCCAGACAATGTAACCTGGGGTCTGTGTGCCTAGAGAAGACACAGTTCCCATGGTTCACGCATGGTGCCACTGCATTTTTGCCTGCTTGTACTTCTTACTTTTTTTCAGAAGCAAAGGAATAAGACAGAGGTTTAAAAAAATTAGTGCTCGATTTCCCTTTGTTGTGTTTCAGAAGTTACCCAGAAAAAAATCACTAAAATAAGATGTACCTGATAATACCAGGTCATAAATACCTGCTCATGGACATCTACATGCTGGAGTGTTGACTGCACTGTGGAGAGCTATGAGAGGTGTTCCCACTGGACTCCTGTGAGTTAAGATCTACCCAAAGTTGGGATTGCAGGAGCATGTTGGAGGTGCCTGTTGATCAGCTGTTAATGGGCTCAGCCAAGTTGAAATTCAGCCTCTTATTTGAGCTCTTGGACTATTCTCAAAGAGATTTGAGTTCTGTGAGGATTTAAGCTCAAATTGGATCATGATTTGCATGACTAATAATGTGTGTATGATGCTCCACATAGCAGCAACCATGACCTGAGCTCACACGCAGCAGCTTCTCCCTGTCAAATATGTTTGACTGTAACGTTAAAATCACAGGATGAGGGAGCAGCAACTTCTTTTGTATCTTGAGCTCTTTGGATGCACTTGAATCACATTGAATTTTTGGTTGTTTTTTTAATTTTTCATTTCCAAAGTGACAAAGACCTAAATGTTTTATAGCTGAAAAGCCAGATGCCAAAAGCCGAAACTGTAAGAATATACAATATTGTGAGTTGTGTCATAAAGCCACATATCAGTGCTGAATCCCAGAGGCTTGATTTTCTTCTCCTTTACTCATTTAAATCCAAATTAACCCTGTTCAGCTGCTTCAGGCTGACATGAGATGAGCCCTGAATTAGGCTGTGTCAATCCTGAGTGGGCTCTCCCTGGGTTTGGAAAGGCAACACTCTTAGATGCTCTTATCTGGATCCAAGTTTCTTTGGCATCAGTCTTGCCCTTCTGCCACTCTGAGATCCAGGCTAGGAGTTTCATCACACGATTAATTAAAAATCGGCCTCACTAGTGCATGACATGAAGTGAAAAGCACATGCACTTCACACCACGGTCACTAAATATTTCATATTATCCCTGGATTTTTCAATGGTTTTGGCTTACCTTTGTAACCTAGTTTTATTTGCTGCAGCTGGAAGGGATTAGAGCCCTTTTCCTTTCTCCCGTCAGTTGCTTTGTTCTTTGCAGTCAAGTTGTGAACAGTTCTGTTTGTTTTTCTGCTAGTAAGTCTGAATGAGAGGTGGTGATTAAATAGAATTATGATGATGATGGAAATGTTGACAGCTGACTGTGAACATTGATGGCAAAGATCTGTAGCAGGTGTTTTGTACCTGGAGTGTACTAAATCAGAGGAAATAATTAAGAGCAGTTAATTCAGAGGTGAGTTGGGTGAAGGCAAGAAATACTGGAGTCCTTGCAACCTTTCAGTGCTGTTCAGATTGGCTGGAAAGAAGGATGTTTGGGGAATGGATGTGCATCCTCTGCAGGTACAGGTCAGGTCGCAGGGAGCTGAGGGACAACAACCAGTTGCAGCTTCACCTTTAGAGAGCTTTATCTCCCATTTCTGGCTGGTGTGTTTTGAGGCCAGTGCTTCAAAGTCTAATTTATCTTTTATTCACAAATGCTGATGTCTTTAAATGAATGGTGCAGTGCAGTTGCTATAAATAAGCAAGTGTCAATATGACACTTCAGCAGATGAAAGGCTCATTGATGGGAGCCAGCCCTGATAATGGCTCTGCAGGTTCCCTCAGAAGTCTGCAGGATGAAGCGGAAGAATCAGGTTTGCAATCCCTTGTAGGAACTTTCCGATCTTGGTGGTGGTGCTTGCTCTGTGCAGGATGGGAAATAGCAAAATAATGGAGAAACCATTTATTGTTATTCTTGTGGAAAGATGGAGGAGGACTGGTGGAAGTGGCTATGATAAACTGATATTTTATGGGAACATTTTTCTGTCTTAACCTCTCTCCTGCGGCTGCAGGAGCCTGTAGCTGTCAATCCAGATCAGTTCTTTCAGCTATCTGCTTGGCATCCCTTGCCTGCAATTCTTTCTCTGGTTTTACTTGTAAAAGTAAAATATCAGCAAGCTATTCCAACTCCATGTCCACATCTCTCGCTTGTGGCTCCTGGGGATGTATGTATGACACACCTCGTGCCAGAAGATAAATGTTCTAATAGCAGATGCTGCGTGTCAAGATCTCTGGACATGGCAGGGAAGTTCTGGGTTTAATAAAATCCATACAGCCTTCTGCCTTACTGTGGCCCTGCTGAAAGTGAGGAGGTTTGGCTTGAGAGCGTAGCATGGTGTTGCTGCAGAGACCCACTGGAGGATGCTCTCTATGGGAAATCTCTTTTGCTGTCCCCCAGTGCTTCACCCTTGTGCATCAGGATGCTGCTGTATCTCAGCATCATTGCAGAATTAGGCCTTACTTGCATCTGGGTGCTGCAACCTCTCTCTGACAATTGGCTCAAACCATGCATCAGCCAGTGGAATTGAGGTGGCATCACTTGGTCCTGTGCTTTGGGGCAGGCAGGTTTAGGCAAGGAAGGGACCAACATGCTGTGGACAAAGCCGGGGGACAGCTTCCAGCCGAACATCCAGGGGCATATCTTATTGTTTATTTTGTTCGGTTTATTTGCTGAGAGCTCAAAAGAATTGCACTCAAAAGAATTACTCACAAAGAGACTTCCTCCTTTGGAGACAATCTTCCAGGCTTCTGTTGGGTTTCAGCTGGCTCCGGGCTGGCTCTGTGGCCAGGCATGCAGGGCCTGTCCCAGCGCCTGTGGAGGCACCAAAGGCTGCTGCCATAGATACGGGAACAAATAGCTTGTTCAAAGCATTGGCTGCAATTGGAAGGCTGTTTCCTGCAAGGACAGTGAATTTCCTTCTGTGTGCAGCATCAGTTGACAAGGATGTGTTTTATTTTCATGTCTATCACCAGGCCAGACAGGCTTGGTGGTGGTGGTGCTTGGGTGTTCCAGCTGGGATGCAGGCGCTCTCATCCTCTGGCATTTCTAGGGGCATCCTCCTCTGTAAAAATGCTGTTGGCATAAAGATGAATTTTCTTAAAAAGGAAACTGATCCTTTCCTCAGGCCAGGTTCTGTTCCTGGCTACACCAAAGCAATTTGGCTTCGAAGTATGGAGAGAATGGCTCCTTTTTGGGGGTTCATGACTTGGCTGCCCGGCACAGTCTGCGGGTGGGTATAATGAGTCACTGGCCACTGCTGATTCGGGACTGCCCTGGAGTGATGCAGGGAGCAAGCAGCTTGCTTGTTTCACTCCTGTTTCTGCCTATTTTTCTCGGCAGTGACTATTCTTGTTCCCTGTTTTTACTGGGCCACAATTGCACATTGTGCTTTGCTATTCCTTACGCTTATTTTCCCCCTGGATTTTATTTTTAATGGCACCAGGGTTATGATGATGGCTGTTTCTTTTCCCCTGCTGTAATAATTGGTACTTCAGGAGAACTGAAATAGGCAGCTCTGCCTTCATGCTGGATTGCTTAATGCTTTTTAATTTAATTAATTACATTGTCCATTTTGGTAACGTCACGGACAAGGCACAGGAAGTCAAGGCCTGGAGTGGCGCGGGCTAGCACAGCCTTTTAGTGCTTTATAAAAGCTTTTGTTAGAGGTGTATGTTGTTGTTTTCCCTCAGTAGTGGCTCCATTAATGCTGTAGCTCTGCAATGAGGCTGAGGCGGGTGCTCCTATTCTGCACATTTGGATTTGTGCTCTCAATGTCCTTTTTTCCAGCCTCTTGAATGGAAAACGATCCCACAGTAGGTGTTCTGCTCTGCTTTCACAAGATGAAACTTGAGCTTGCATCTCCAGCGCTGCTTTGCTGGATGCTGGGACCCTGGGGATCTTACACTTCACCCTCTGCACACCATCTCCAAAAAGCGCTCAAAGGGAAGCCTCAGAAGTCTGGAAACCTGAACTGTGGTTAACATTCCAGCAAGACACCTGTTCAGCCTCTCCACTAAAGTACTCATGGCTGGAATCGTTAAAATTGCTGCCCAGAGTGGGGAAAACAGATGGACAAACAGAAACCCTTACTTTTGCAGATTGGGTCTTCCATCATTTGTCAGGAGAGGAGCTGGCTGCCGTATGAAATGTTACAGCAAGCAGTGCTGTGATAGTTCATCCATCAGAATACTTGTCTCATTAATGGCTACAGCCATTTTTCTTGCTGATGATTCCACAAAGGAGAGAGTGGCCAGTTGTCCTGGAATCAGTTAGGAATCACCACCCTGCCAGACTGGGAGAGCAGTGTTGGGGTAGGACCAGGGATGCTCTCTAGGTTAAACTCTGCTAAGCTGAGATACAGATAGGGTGCAAGACTTGCTGGCTTATAGCACTGCAAAGATGTCTTGAAAGAGTGGGTGAAACCAAGCAAAGGCCAAGGAAAAATGGTTGCACTTCCCAAAGTGATGGATTGTAGGGGTATGGTATGATAGCAACAGTAATGGGTGTTTCCTAGGGAGAGCTGGTGGATGCAAGGCTGGAAAAACTTGGTCGGCAAATTAAACTGTTTGCATCACAGGGGGAAGGGCAAGACCTTTGTTTTGCAGGAGTTGCTCTCGTACAGGTCAGGGAGAGCTCCTGAGCTTCCTGTATGCTTGGGGATGGAGAGGGAGAGAGCACCCCAGCCTGCTGAAGAACAATTCAATGGAGAGTACAGCACATGGCTCACTTAGTTTATTAAAGCTTTGAGATAAAGGATCAAACTCCAATTTAACTTTAAAATGGGATTCTCAAGAACTGTTGGGGTTGGACTTATCAAGTGATGCTGCATAATTCATTGCTGATTTTTATCACATCATTTAAACATAAAAAAAGCTATCAGAGGGTCAGGCCGGGAAAGTTAGCTGTAGACAGCAACCTTCTCCTTGATTCACCCTCTTACACCAGCTGTGCTTGCTGACTGCACCCAGCAGGCAAGGCAGAGCCCAGCAGAGCTGCAGGAGGGGAGAGGGGTGCAGGGTGGGTTTTGTGGTATAGCTTGGGCAGAGAGCTGAAGAGAGGCTTGAAAATGATGGTATGCTCAATCTCAGCCTTATGTCCTGCAGAGCAGAGATCTGGGGTGCTGTTGTGTTGTCCAGGGAGGGATAAAATACAGCCGGCATTAGCACATTATGGCAAAAACACAGCCCTTGGTGCTGGCCGCCTGCCGCTTCCCATGGGGGCTGTAACTGATGGAGCCTTCTTGCAAGGAAACTTCATAAAACATACATTTTATTGCTTTGCTTTCAGGGCCTTAATACTTTAGGAGTTAGCACTTTTCCTCAGATCCAGTGACATTCAGACTGTGTTTTTCTCACAGTGAAATGGCTTTCAGAGGCAGTCAATAATTCTTCAATCCAGATTTTTGAAGTGTTAGCAACGTGGTTCACAATAATGGTTTCTTTGTTTTTCTTAAACTTTGCTTGTCCTTGGCAAATCCACACAGAAGGTTGTTTTGTGTGTCTTGGAGCGTCCCATAAACTAAGCTGGTGTGTGTCTGCGTGTTGTGCTGATGCTGTTGGTTGTTTTTGGAGACGAGGACTGCAAGAGCGCAACAGAGGAAAATATTTGATTGCAGTATTAAGTGTTTGTTCCTGACTCATTTAATAGAAGTTAATTTAGATTCACCATGATTTAACTTCAGAAAAATAAATTAGCTGCACTTGAGGTATTAAAAATAGTATTTCTAATTGCAATAGCATCTGGCAAAAATCCTGGTTTTATAAGTAAAGTCAGACTTACTCCTACGCCATAGGTGAGGTTGAGTTACGGAGGTGACAGGTTTTTAGTTGAGATGAAAGTAATACATTTTTGTATCTGTCAAGTCCTCTCAGCAAATGCTGAGGCTTGAGGTAACATGCCATGGGTGAAACAGAGCATTCAGAGCTTTGGATAAAGGCTTGGGACTTGTATGTGAAAATTACTCTTAATAATGCAAACAGCCATGTGTACAGAACACCAGGCAATTTAATGACCAGGCTTTTTCTGTTTGGATTTTAATGCTGCATGAGGTTCAGCGTGTTTTCTCCTCCTGGATGAGCTCTGGTGCATGGCAAGAAGCCTCACTGAGCCTGTATGTGATTTGCATGGGTGTTTTTTGTTTGCAGTCTTTCTGAAAAAAAAAAAAAATCCTACTTTTCACAGTCCTCAGGGGCATTCTCAGAAGTTTTCCTCCATCCTACTCCTAGGAATTGACCAGGAGAGCCCTCAAAGCAGCCTTTTTCCCCTCACTGCAATTGTGTCCGTGTGCTGAGTGCTGTGCTCTGTCCCTCTCAGTCAGAGGTGCTGGGACCCCAACCAGCAGCAGCAAGGTCTAAAATCACAGAGTCATGGAATGGTTTGGGTTGGAAGGGACCTTAAAGATCATTTCACCCCCCCTGCCATGGGCAGGGACACCTTCCACTAGACCAGGTTGCTCAGAGTCCTGTCCAACCTGGCCTGGAACACTTCCAGGGATGGGGCAGCCACAGCTTCTCTGGGCACCCTGTGCCAGTGCCATACCCTCAGAAGGAAGAATTTCTAATTTCTTCCTAATATGGAAGGAACCCATAATCTTTTATGGGTTCTGATGCTCAGGACCCTAACCACTGGGTTTTCTTATGCTACCTGGGCCGCTCCAGCTGCTGAGCCTCTCCAGCTGTGACAGCATGGAGCAAAGCAGTGATGCTGCTCCAGAAGGAGCCTCCTGACCCCTTGCTACTTGCTGCTCTCTCTTCACCAGACCCACAGCACTGGCCAGAGACTCACTCCTCAGCCCTCAGGTTGCTCTTCCCACTCTCATTTGAGCCCCTGTAAATTCCTAGAGTACTTCTAGGAAGGAAATTTCCACCGGTATTTATGAAACTTTGTTTTCATAAACTGCTGGTTGTTCAATAGGGCATAAAACAGCCAATATGAGACAGTTATTTGCTCTACAAAATCATTCTGCTCCCTAGCTCCAATTTTACACAGCACTTGCTGCATTTCATTCAGTTCTCAAAGAAATGTGACACAGTAGATTAACTATTGATAGCAAAATACGGAGTTTCCTGTACAACTGTCACTTACCTCCCTCCATCCTCTCCCTTTTAACCCCAGATGATCAAGTAGTGCCAAATCCTGTTGCTCCTGCAATGAAATAGGTGCTGAAATACCTCAGTAGAGAGAAATTGTAGAAGGATGTTTTAGACATTTCTGCTGTTTTCTCTCTCCTCAAAGCTAGTATCAAACTACCAATGTCTGAAATGACTGTGAAGTATTTGGTTCAGCCTATGTAGCAGCATCTCACATGGTGACTAGTCAGCATCCAGCATCTTCGGCGCAGAGAAATATTGCCATTGTCAACATAAATTACCATGTATTAAGTAAATAATGCATCATTAATGTTATGGCAAATAATTTATTGTGCAGCTGATTGGGAAATACTTTTTTGAAAAAAGAAAGTAAATAGGCTGAGGAAACCTATCAGAAGATTTGACTCTTTTTTAAAATT
The DNA here is from genome assembly GCA_013398115.1 of Falcunculus frontatus. NCBI lineage: Eukaryota > Metazoa > Chordata > Aves > Passeriformes > Falcunculus > Falcunculus frontatus. Next base: position 1,337,725 of record VZRV01009347.1, read on the forward strand.
TATTTATTTTAGCACAGAAAATCATCAATGAGAAGAAGAAAATCACTTGACCAAATCCCTCTCTGTTTTTGCACAGGGTGAGAGTCCCTTCTTGTCCCCCAGCATCAGGGTTTCCCCCATGGTCCGTGCCCCATGCCAAGGATGATACAAAGTAGGTGGTGTAGGAGCTGGTGGCAGCCTGGGCTCACTGGACAGTGTGGAGGCACTTTGTCCCGCTGGCCACTGCATTGTCACACCATCCACATCAGGGTGCCATGGGGACCACCTCCTTAAAAAAGATACCCAAAAGTGAGGGCTGGAGTGGGATGCAGACGTCCTTGAGCTTCTTTTCAAATTGCCACAAAGGTGGCCAAGGGACTGTGGTTAGATACCTTCCTGCAGAGAAAATCACTTATGTTAAAGAGCTCTTTAATCTAGTGCAGGATCCATAGCAAGAGCCAGAGGCCAGAAGCTGAATAACTCGGGCCCAATTTCCTGGCACGGCTGTGCTTTAACTCTCAGTACAAAAAGTGCAGCAAAACAGAGAAGAGGAGAAATACTGATGCAGCCTCAGAGCTGCCAGGGCGCTTCTGGTTGTTCTGCAGGGTTTCCTCTTTTTGCTGTGAAATGGATAAAACTCAATTTTATGTGGTAGGTCCTGGGACAGGTGGTGTTAGCAGAGCCCCTGATGCAGCAGATACTTGCAGAGGCGGAAACAAAACAGTGGCAAGGAAGGATGAGCAGCGGGCACCAGGAGAAGGAGTCATGAATCATGTTTAGAAAAGGGCTGGAACAGCTCCCTCGCCGAGGTGCTGCTGTGTGTGGGAAGCTGCAGGTAAGGTCAGGAGCATTGCAGCCTCACATGGGGTCAAGTGCAAGGGCGGGTTTCTGAGATTCTAAATTGTTTTCAGACATGGTTTGTGCAGAGTTGGTGTCAAAGGGGAGGCTGATCCCAGGAGACAGTGGTTGGAAATGAATCTGCCTGCTTGCACAGCCCCTCTACCTCCCTAGGTGAATAAAGTTTTGCAACGTTAAAGAACAGTCCTGTGGAAGTCTCAGAATTGTGAAGGTGTGATTTCACCCCAGTGCCCTCACTGCCAATTCTAGTGAGAGCAGTGTAATCCCAGTGGAGGAAGCATCTGAGAACAAACACGTTACCAGTCAGTCTCAGTGGAGTACTTGACTTGTAAAACATTTTTTACCAAGAGTGATGCAAAGTAAATCAAGAAATGGGCCAGTCTTCCTGTGCCAGCTGACTTTTGCAGTGGTATTGAAATAAAAGAGGTAACAGCTCTGTACTTGTAAGCCAAGCAAAATTGCTAGCAATTACTGCAACACAATGATTTTGGTGTCTTTCCAGTGCTTTTTTTAGGGAATCGAACAAAGTTTTTTAGAAAAGGATGCATTCACAGTGGATAAGCAAAACCTGGGATTGGTAACATGTTGTTGCTCATGGGAGAAGCTTTCTTAGGCCTTTTGGAATGAGAAGAGGAAGAACACAGCCTGCTCCATGTAAGGCTGCCTCTGTACATGATTTGACCCCATTCTGGAAAAGGAATGCTCCTTACAGAGCAGGAAAGTTTCCTCTGAAATTTTGAGGCAAACTGTCTTGACATGCACATCTCTTTGGTGATGGGTGCTTGTGTGCAGGAGTCATTGCAACTCAGACAAGTCTATGAGGGGGAACCTTAAATAAAGTTTATAAATAAATAAATAGTGGGCAAGGCCTTCAGAGAAGAACATTTTCAAAAAATGAGGGTTTTGACCAAGGTTGGTTTAACCTAGTTATTTGGAGGTCTGTAGTCCTGGTTTAGCAGGGGAGTGACTGCACATGTGGAATGTGGGCATTTGTGTGCCATCCTGCTGCCATCTGTCCCACACAGAGCTCAGGTGGGAACTGAGGTGAGAAGACCCCAGAGTCCCTGCTGTGAATTGTCCTCATCAGTTCATTTTTTACAAGTCTCCAGCTACCAGTTTTAATCCACTGTAATTGAGCAAACATTGGTGGTGCGAAGGTTGGGAGATGCCAGTGTTTATTTTATGTGCTTATTTCATTAGATTTTTACATTTATTGTGTTTATTTTATGAGATTTTTACATCTAATCTGATGGTCTGTCTTGGACTGTGTCTTACCATCACTGTCAATTTAGATGACCCCAGGAAGTATAATCCCAAACCCTTGCACAGTCACCCCAATAGCTGTGCACCCTTAGCCTGCTGTCTGCAGCTCATGTTGGCACAAGCCAGTGTGGAAGCATTTGAGATCACATAGTGAGTCAGGCACTAGATGGACTGGAAAATTTGGAACTATTAGATTTTCAAGGCAGGAAGATCAAAATTTTGATTTCTGGTTTTTAGGGGCCTGTCTTCCTCCTTAGAGGGCCAAGTGTAATTTCAGGTCTGCTTGACCTTTTAGCTTGGAGAAAGGTAACCTTTATACATGATACATGAGCACAGGTCTTTGAAACGTGGGAGAAATGGTTTGTTCATTGAACATGCAAACAAATTACTTGCTCTGGCCTGAGATTTAAACTGACATTAAGCTCTGAGAACATCTGTATTTAATTACATCTAAGGGCCAGAAAACAAAATGGTGTAAATTAAAAGTGAAGCCCTTCCTATGGAAGGAGTTTATCATAATAAAATCCTGGTTTTCTGCTCTGTGGAGATGCAAAGAAGTGTTAACAAAAGCAAATTATCTTTAGCACAGGTTTCTTGGTTGTGTTTTGGGACTGGCTTTGGGTCTGAATGTAACCTTCTGCACGAGGTGGTTTGGAAGTGTAGCAGGAATACCCTGTCTCTCTAGCATGGGGTTTTTGCCCTGGGTAGCATCTCTCTCGTGAGCATCTGTGGCAGGTGGGCAGTGGCTCTCCTGGGGCAGCTCTCTCCTCTTCACCTTCAGCTCCTTCAGAGCAGTGATGCAGAACACTGACCCTGAATGCTTTTCGCCAAATGTTTAATGTTCTTTCCATCCTGCTTTTATCAGTGCACATAATCTCAGGCTGGGATGGGCAGTGACTGAGGGAGGAGTAAAATCATTTTCCATTTTTTTGTCGTTTGAGGAGGTCCCAGGGGATGGAGACTTATAAAACAAATATATACTTGCGTAATTAATTTTAGCAGCCCTGGCCAAGTCATGTTGCTTTGCTTTTGGTTTTGCATTTCTTCTTTTTGTCCCCATCTGCCCCAAAACATTGCCATTCCAGGCAGGAAGTTGGACTCCACCTTGGCAGCTTGCCATCTGCTATCGGAGGTGGCAGCATAAAAAATTATGGATGCAATCTAGTGGTAGCCCTTTGCAAAACTGACTGTAAAATGCTGAACTGTAAAACCCTTACCTCCTTTCAGAAGCAAGGCCAGGGTTATTAAACACAAAATATTGCACATTAAAACAGCATTAATCAGTTTGACTGGAAAAAAAAAATCTCTTAAGAATCTTGCAAACTCCAAATGGACACTAAGGTTTGTAGCTTTGTCCTTGACTTGCTCTGTTTTACTGTGTGCACAGTTTCTCCAATTTCTCATCACCTCTGCGAATGCAAACTCTCGACTGAGAAAAACAGACAAATTGGAAAGTGTTCAGGCTATTTAAAATTAGCTTAGACTACAGTATTCAGTGACTAACTTTTAATAATTCTTAATATTCAAATTTTCTTTTAATATTTTTTCCCAGCCTTGTGGCATACTAAGTTTACGTTTCTGGAGAAACTGATTTTACAGAGGAAAGTGAGTGCGGGCTTTGTCCTGTGCCCAAACCGAGTAACAGCATGTGCGTCCAGGACTGTTTCAGCCCATTGTTCATTCTAGGGAGATGTGGCGTTCTGCAGAGGCTGCAGAGATGGCAAAATAACTGGTCTGTGTCAGAGGAACCTGCCTGTAAACTGGGAATATCTCACTCCTTGCAGTATTGAAGCACCCTGCAGCTTGCCTTTGGTTGGTGCTGTCACGGTGCTCGGGCAGAGAACTGCACATCTGTGTTTCTGGGCTGTGGGTTCTGCATGCTGCCGTGGGCTGCCTACGGATGCATCGGTGTCGGCCTGGAGTCAGAGAATGTGGGAAGTTGGAAGGGGTCTCTAGGCATCTTTTCAGTCCTTTCCTTGTACCAGAGCCAGCTTCACAGTCAAGTCAGGTGGCCTGCAGGAACTGCACGGTGATTTCTCTTTTGGGGCAAAAATCCACGTGTGGACATAGATATCCCTGCACTTGGACAAGTGACTCATCACATAACCTGTCATCAGAAAGAAATTATTTAAACCCTCCTGCTTAGAAAAGTCCCTTGCTAAGGTAGGCAGGAAACACTTAAGAAAAACCAACTGCAGAACGTTTAATCTTTGTGGAGCTTCAGGCAGAAATGTTTTTTACAGGGAAGGTGTGCACAGATGAGCGTGAAGTCTGCAATGCAAATCACGGTGGCACTGGAGGGTGTGTGAGGGGTGGAAACGGCCAGGCTTTGCTCAACTAATTCGTGCTCCAGATCGGGAGAGCTGTTCCTATAAATACAGGGAGCTGAGTGCTTTAAGGACCAGTATATCAGCTGGCGTTGCACAGTTAACATTCACATAGGCAATAAACACCATTTGCTGAAGATTTGTTCAGCAGTTCTCATCACCAAATCCACTTACTTTAAAAAATGTGATTGGTACCTTGGTGAATACATTGCTGGGGGAATGCGCCTTCATTCTCAAAGACAGTGGAAGAAATATCAGAGTCGCTGGTGTTTATCGTTGCAACTCAGCAGTAAAAACAACATTTGGGGGAAAACATGAGAAATGAGCATTAGCAAAATGTGTGTTTATGGTTTAACAGCTACTATAAAGGAATAATTCAAAATGTAGTTTGCTAATGGCTTTCAAGTATAGTCTTTATCCTGCTTTTGATTGCAAATAGTCAGGTTTAAAACAAGGGGATAGCAGAGGTTTAGTCTACTTCATTACTGGTTGGAAAGCACTTCAGCTCGCTTTACAGTACAATATCTTTTTTGTTCAGTGTTTTTTTCCTCTCCTTGAATTCTGTGCAATCGATGTTTTACGGTTTTTCTTGTACAGTATCAGTTTCGATGTGATCTGCTGACGTGTCTCACTGGGCTCTTTGGAGGAAAGAGCCTTGATGAAAGTACAGTGGGTGCTTTGGGTGGGAGAGGAACTTTGCCTTTCCCTTCACCCTCCCCCTTTGCTTGCAGGGACCATCAGGGCTGTTCACTGTCATCAGGTATCTCCCCCTGACTTTCTAGTTCAGACTCATTAAAACCAAACAGTCGTAAAAGAAGAAGAAGAAGGTGCTGTTGAGCCTGGCATTGATTTTTTGATTTTCCTGTTGTTAGTAACTGCGTGCAATGACCCTTGGGGAGATGCTAAACCAGTGAAGTCCCATCAGAAAGATGTCTGTTTTGAGGACTGAATTATTTGAATTTTAAAAACCCCAAACAAAAAACAGTGTTAAGCTCATTCTGAGCTCTTGCTCATAGTCACTTTTCTTGTTAGCTGATACAAATATGTTGATTGAAGACTCATTGGGCCATGCAGTGCCTGGCAGACATTTGAGCAAAATTACACATTTTAATTTTTTTCTTCCCAAATACTTCAAATTTTAGACAGTTTCTGTTATTTTACTTTTCAAGGTTGTAACAGTTTGGAGTGAAGTGCAATAACAATTTTTAAGGGTTTTTTTCCATTTTAAACCGTGCAGACTTGAAGTGACACAGGCATGGAAGTAATATTTATGTTGAAGGCACTGGGTAAAGTGCTGTAATTAGGATAGAGGTAAATGGGACTTTTGTTTTCTACGTTTTTGGGTCTGCTGCCATCCCACCTGGAGACACTGAGGTGGTGGTCAATACATGCTCTGTCAGATCCCTCGCTGAAGGTCTTCTAAGACCTTTCACCTTTTTAAAGACTGCTGAGTAAATAATTTTATGCAAACATATTAAGCTTATTCCTCAGCATTTAACTTAAAACTTTAGGCATTAGAGAAGCTGAAATACCATTAGGTTAAGACTTAAGACCTTCAGATTTTTTTTCCTGATTTGATCCCAGAAATCTCTTGATTAGCTTGAAGTTCTCTAGAAGCTCACAAAGTCCCATTGATTTTGCAAAGCTAAGCTTGCGCTTAAGTGCTTTGCAGGATCACAGCCAAACTTGGGTTTTCTTTATTTGCTTATTCCAGGCTTGTGGGGATCATGTTTTCAAGCTTTTCTTAGTAATCAGGGAGTAGAAACTATTTATGTGTTTAACAGCAGTTCAGATTCTGATTTCACATGATTGCAGCAGCTCGGGTTGTCCAGTGTGTAATCAAATGTAAAGAGATAGAAATACTGTAAGGAACTATCGGTTTATCCTGTGTTTCTTATTTTATCTTTGAGATACCAGTTCACATATTTTCCTTAACTTTTAAAGGAGAAGGGAAAAAAAAATCAAACCAACAAATAAGCAGAACAAGAAAAAGAAATACAAATTCCAGGCAGAATTTCTTTGTAGCAACCCCCAGTTTGTCTTTTCCTAAGGATGCACTGCAAAGGTAGATTCCTCTTACTGCTCAAATGAGAATTGCTCCTTCTCCAAGAGCCAGGTCATTTGTAAGTAACTGTCCTGCGAGTTTCCATCTAGCTGCTGGGCAGGAATGTGAGCCCCAAAGGAGCAGTGAAAGCCACCTGAAATTTGCAGTCTCCAGGAGTAGATGGAAAGCAGTGTGCTCCATCAGGTTGGAGGAACTCCTCAGCTGTTTAAATGTATGCTCAAGTATTGTAAAACTGTGTTTTACAGAGTTCCTTTATAACGGTTATATGATATAACAGTTATATGAGGCTTGATCCCATAGAGTTATATGGGCAACAGACTGGTGCTGGAATGAAGTTCTTATGGCTTTGTTTTGATTTCCACAAGGAAAAAGAATGAATTTGAAATGCACTATGCAGCTACAGAGAGAAATCTTGGTAAAAGCAGAGCAGACTTTGAATTCTGTTTGCTACAGGGTATAAATTACAGCTGTCTCCTTTCTGGACCTTTTCGGGGTTTTTTTTTATTTTCTTGGCTAGAGGACCTGTACCTTCAGGCCAAGCTTTGCAAAGCTTTCCTTGTCTCGTCTGCAATTCTGTGGCTGTTGTTTCAGCTTTACCTGAGTGAGGGCTGTAAATTGGAGCCCAGTATTGTGAAAAATGGTGTAAATCCAGTCTCAAATATAAGCAAATCCTATAAAGGAAAATCTGTATGACAGCTCCTGGTTCTTACTGGTATTATGAATGCAATTACAAGTGTTAAAATTGTGTTGTGAACACTGTATTGTTATGCTAATCAGTGTCTTTTTGTTTCTCTCCTAATGCCTTTCACCTGCCATGATTGGAAACACTTGAAATGATTGGATATTTGGCATTTTCCGGTTTTCATCTTAACTCTTCTGGAAATTCCTACTTGCAGGTAAGCTCATTATTATTACACAATTCATGCAGATTTGCATCTTTTGTCTAACCTAGCTTTTACATTACATTTTGGAGAGGAAATGGTCAGCAATTGAAATGGAATAGTCTGTGGTATATTCCATTCTGTCCCCAGTGATTAGGTATTAGTGCTGCAAAATACCAGCCAGGGTAAAACTAAATTTTGTGGGCCATGTGAACGTCAAACACAGCATAATACATTTAGGAACCTACCAAACGCAACGTTTTGAAATTGGTTTTTTGATGGTTCCTCTCTAGGAACTAAGATTTTACTTGCATTATTCTTCTTCAAGGAGAGAAGTGAGTTTCTAATCCTCCTGCTCCTATGAACAGCTCGAAGACCTGTGCTCAAAGAACCTAAATGCCGAGAGCTGAAATTAAATACAAATAACCAAGCATGGGTGTGTTTGTGTAGCTGAAGGATTCTTGGGGTTTTTCTCAGGTTTTGAAGGCTTGATCCTGGATTGCCTCTGATTGCTGTTTTTGAGTTGCCCTCCTGCACAGCCTTCACTCCTGGAAAGCTGCTACTGTTAGCTGGACAGCATCCATGCTTAGGTGCAACTCTCCCCTGCTGTTGCTGTACACCCTCTGCAAGGCACTGGAATGATCCCAGAGGGGTGCCAGGAGGCCCAGCAGTTCTGATGTGCTGGGTCGGGCACATGCATGAGCACCACCGGGCAAGGGGCAGTAGTGCCAGGTTGGCTGGCATGGGATGAATGGGGATCCAGCCCTGCACAAATTCACTCTTTCACCTGCTCACCTCCAGCTCCTTGCAAGCAGAGGACTGTGCTGAGCAGCAGCACCCAGGTGTGGTGGCTGCTTTCTCAGTGCCAGCTCAGGGGGACTCTCCAGCCGTGACCCCTTTCCTGATGTCCTGCTCTAGTCGCTCACCCAGGAGAGACAATCAGGTCTGAGCAAACTGTTTCTTTTTTTGAGTTTAATAGCTCACCAACAGGCATGAAATAATCGTTGGCAATTCCTCTCAGGTCTGTCCAATCGGTCTGTTCCATTTCCATGATCCAGCAGGTTTTTTCGGCAGGACACAGATCGCTGTTCTTATTTTGTGGAAGGAGATTTAATTACGGTGCAAGTGAGCCACATCCATCATTTCCAGTTCAGAGCCCATCCAGAGCTTCTCTCTGTGTTTTGGGTATGTGCAGTCACAGGGTTGTTTTCACTGCATTTCCCTTGGGTTTGCCAAAATGATAGCTAATTAGGTCAGAAACAGGCCACCTTCCAGGCTGTTCCCTTATGGGATTTTTTTTTTTTATGTCACCATGCACTTTTCCCAGCATTGCAGTACTTTGTGCTCTTACCTTTTTTTTTTTTTCCAGTAAGTGGTGCAAGCTTTGGAATTTGGAGCCTTAAATGAAAATGATAACACAGTGCTGGTTTTATTGACCTGGAATAACTGGCCCAGGAAACTGGACAGAAATAGCAAGGCGAGTGTATGCTGGCTGAGAAAAAATGAGCAGGAACTGCTCTAGGCTTGGCAGGTTTGTGTTTGTGTGCAGTCTTCCTTCTCTCTCATATTTTTGGTTTTTGTTTTATGACTGTTAGGTGTTTTAAATCAGTCTCCCCGAGTATGAAGCAAAAGGACATCCCTGAAGATGATACTTTTCATGAAATGAAGTTCAGGATAAGCATTGAAGCTTTCATTTCATGTGCCTACTTCATTAGTAGTAGGAGGATCACTTTTTTGGGTAGCTCTGAGTCTTTTTCCTTTCAGGCCTGAGAGGTCATGCTGCAAAATGGGCACTCTGAGGATCCCTACCATTTCGTGTGCTTCTGTCCCAAACACACCAGGTCTGAATTTCAGACAGATTTCAGTCGGGTGGAACTTGACCCAGTGGTGCTCTGAGAGCCCAGGATTTGAAGCCTGCCACCACTGAAAAGTGGCTGAGCACCTACCTGAACTTGGGGTGCAGCAGGTTCTCAAGAGACAATTCAAAACCAGTGAGAATGCTTTGATACCCTCTCTCCCGTTTATTTTTCTAGGAGGTACCTGGAGTTTTTGTTCCTGTGACTGTGTTATTTTCCAGTATATTAAACCTTCTATTTTGTGGCATCCCAGGGGCACGTGGCTGCTCCCGGGCTGTAACACCCACTGTGCCAGTCTGTGCTGCCAAGCAGTGAGCTAGCCATTGGCATGAGTTTTAAAAATGAAGTGAGGACAATAAGGCAACTATTGCTTTAGCTATCCCTGTTGTACATGGTTGCATAAATGTGCTAGATTATGATTATCTCTGCCTCATAATTAGCAATTTACATAACTGCTTGCTGTGAACAAGAAGTCCCATCAGTGTTATGAAGGATTTATTTAGCTGTCTGAATATATTTTTGTTATCCAGTGCAGAAAGAAAACAATCAAAATGGAAGCAGTCCCAAATGCTTGGTGTTATTTCTAACCCACACGCTAATTAACGGGAGTACTAATTGTTCAGCACCAGAAACTCATTTGTTTCTCTGTAGACTGGAAGAACATTAATTCTCAGAGTGCCTCTCTCTTTTTTCCCCATAGCCAGCGGTATCATAAGCTCTGCAGTCGGTTGTAACCAGATTATATTTGTTGTGTTTGCAACACAGCGCCTGCGATAGTCTCGTCTTTTCCCAAGGTTCTGTCTAAGCAGTGAAATGTATGTAAATGTATGTAGTCATGGCTGTGTTTCAGACTCTCAACAATGAATCCTTGTATCTGCTGTTGTCATAAGAAGTGAGGGCTCAGCCGAGGTAGCAGTGATACCTTGGGTACCTGCTTGTTGGCAGAGCATCCCTGCATAGCGAGTGCCAAAAGATGAGACCTGCTTTGCTTTCTAGCTTCACCTGTTCATCTGCTCCTGCGCTCCAGATGATAAAATACACCCTTGGAAATTTTGCGTATCTGGGTTTGATACTGGAAAATGGGTTGCAAAGTTGGTCGTGCCCATGTGAAGGACCAGACTGACCCCATACAAAATTAGGGTTTTATTTGCACTCATGTATGCTGGAAATCATGGGAGCTGGGAAAGCCACCTCTGTGAGCAGCATTTCCATTCAAAGCCATTTAAGTGTAGGTCTTGGGTGAGTTCTGTTTTGTGCCACATAGCCTGAGTTTGATGTAGAGCTGGGTTAGTAAGATGGAGCAAAGGATAGGCTGGCAAAGAACCTAACTCTGGGAAATATCCAGTTTTTAATGTCTGCTGAATCCTGAGCTGCAGTAGACTTTATTTGGGAATTTTAAAAAGTACTTAGTTCTTCCTCAGGAAGCTACTGGGTCCTGACAAAAACACAAGTTCCATTTTTTCTGATCCTGAAATGGAGCAGCACATCTTACCACATTCCTTTTTTTTGCCCAGCCTTGTATTGTAGGGCTGTGTGGCCACTTTCTCCTTGCTGTTTAGGAAGGAGCACATCTCTCCCTGGTGGCAGCAGCTTTGTGCCCACATCAGAAGAAGGTCTGCAGAGCCTGTGGTTGAGTCTGTGCAGTGAGGAGTTAGGAAAAAAGTGTGAGTAGCTTAGAAAAATGATTGGATGAGAAGGTCCTTTTAAGCTTTTGGTGGCAACCCTGAAATGTTAGATCCTCTAAAGGTCTTTTCCTGTACTAAGCTGTAGCTTTTTCTGCATAAATAATGCTGGAGAAAAGTAACTTATTTGTGGAACATATGTCCTACGTGGTAGCAAATTTTTACAATGTCTGGACAAAGGAAGCACCGCTGCTAGGAGAGCTTTGAAGCACAGGCCACTGTCTTGGGGCCCTCAGTATGGGGCCGAGAGTGCTCTTAAATGGTGGCCCTACTGCATGGTGGCTAAAAGGGCAAAACAGTGTCTTTAGCGAACTTGCTTGAAATGAGAGTATTGTGTAATCCAAGAGCCAAATGATTTAATATGCAGTGAACCCAAAATCTCATTTAAAGGAGTGAATGTGCAGGCTTGCACCAACATAATTTACTTATTTTTATGAGTATCTCCCATGCACTGCTAATAAATATGAACTATTAACGGGTTTTTAATCTGGTTCGCGTTTATTGCAGGTTGAGTGTGAGGCTATAAATAATGCTTGCTTAGAAGCATGAAGGGTAAAGCTGTGTGAGTGTGTCCTCAGCCCTTCCTGGAGCTGGGCTGTGCAGGGCAGTGCCTATTTGCAAAGCTGATGAGCCACCACCTCAATTCATTAGGCTGTGAGGAGCATTTGCACCACCGTTTCCTCTGAAACAGGGTCTTGCTCTGACTGCATGGGTTTGAAACAGGTATTTTGGTCATAATCTGTGTTTCTCTGTTCACTGGGAATTTAGAAGTCAAACTACTTATGAAAGGGAAGAGAGGTCTTGAAGATACTTATTGCTGATGTTTCCCAGTCTCCCATACCCTCATCTATCTCTCTCACCCTTCCTCAGCCATCAAGTAACGCAAGTAATACAAGTAATAAATGCTCATGTGAGGAAGGGAAGAGTTGGGCAAAAACCATTAGAGGGAAAAGGGAAGATATCTTAAGGGCTTCTTTGCTCCTTTTTCATTTTTTTCTCCTTTCATGGAGCCATTTTCTCCTACAAGGTTTGATCCCCAAATGGATCTCTCTCTAGAGGGGGTTGCAGGTTGAATTAAGAACAAGAGAGAAGTTGCTTATTGGAGTGTTCCCTGTTTCCAGCTGAGAGATCTCGACTCAAGAAAGGGAAGAAATTAGCAACTCTGGCATCCTGGAATAGCAATAGCTAGGGCAGGTTAAGAAATTTGTGTGTGTTTCCTGCTAGAAATTTAGCTTTTATCAAGGAGAAAATATGAAACAGGAATTGCAGAAAGGCTTTGCATCCTTATTTCACATCCTCCTTCTCACCATTTGCTTGTTGTGTCCTGAGGGTGTGCGGGGCCAGAAGAGCTCTCCCAGTGTGTGCTGCACAACCTCTCTTGCTGCTGCAGCCTGGTAAGAGATGCAGCCCAAACCAATTTGTCCAGAAAGAAGAAAATGCAGAGAAAAGGCAGCTCTAGGACTGCCTGGTGAGATGTGGCAGCATAGCTTCTCCTTGTAGCTGAAAGTTTTCTGATTGTTTTGTCTCAAATGTTTACCTTTCTGATCTGTGGAAGCTCCGTGAGGAAAAGACACTTCATGATAGATAGTTTTGTCAACAGCCCAGTTTTCCTTCAAAAGCATTCTGATGGAAACTTCTTAGGAACATGCAGCCTTGGTCTTACTTCCCCTTTATTTGCACAAGCAGATGTGATTTATTTTGCCCTTTGATGTATCATGCAACTCCCATTGAAAGCAGCCATGGTTGTGAATAAGTTGTGGGAGCAACTCTTTGATGCTTCCCAAGATTTCATTAATGAGTGGGAGTGACCCAAAGTCTCAAGGACTGTTTGATGGAATTATCGCTGGCAGAAATTAATTTATAAGCATCAGTCTGAAGTACACAATGATGTGGGCATGTTCTGGATCTTGTGTAGCTGTGTTTGTTGGTGCACTGTGCTTTTCATGCTGGTTTCCATTCTGTTCTGTGGGTGATAATAGTTTAATTGCAGAGAGGAGAGGCCAGTGCCCTAGTTTGATGGAAGGGCAGAGGAGGTGCGTGTCCACTGAGCTCCATCTGAAGTTTGTATGGCATTTCTGTTAAAAGCTGCATGCCTGCTTTACTGGAGAATATGATAAATATTTTATTCTGAGATACTTTTTTTTGTGATCTGTGTAATGTCATCCAGTACAAGGGCAGGGAGATTGTTCAGAACTTCCTTAAGGCACCAACTTGATACTGCTTAATGCTTTTTTCTTGTGGTTCTTTGTCTTCATGTTCCTTGCCTTGCATGAAAATCAGTAAATAAAACATCAGACCTGAAACCCCCCCATCTTCCTGGGGCCTAACAGAGGAAGGGTTCCCAGCACAGCTGTTGTGACTGCAGCTGATTTCTACTGGGGGTTTCAGAGATGGATGAAATCCCAGCAGCATCTGCAGGAAATGCACAGCAGAGTTCTTTAGCACAGCACTGCAAAACCTGGCTCTGCATAGGATGAGGGTTCTTTTGGTGCCTGTGCTACTTAAAATTTGGCAGCTTTGTGTGGCTTCGAAATGTACACTGAGTGCCTGGGGATGCTGCCTTCCCCTTGGGCTGTGGCTGCCCAGTTGGGCCTTGGGGTGTTACTGGTGAGAGTGACAATGTGGCCAGTCAGTGGTCAGGGCTGTGGTGAGCAGTGCAGGCACTTGTCTCTCAGATGGCACCTAAATGTCCAATTTTTCATATTCATCCTTCTTTCTGCTGCTGGAGGTGCCTACTGAATGCAGCCTGTATCCCAGGCTAACTTTGCTGCCCAGACATTATTAAAAGAAAATGAATTTGCAGTGCCTGCAATGCTGTTTGCTGCTTTGTTATGTAGTCCCAGAGTAAGAGCAAGTCAATACTGCATTAGTTCTGGCTTGATGTGACCTATCTGAAGCCACCAGAGTAAATTCAATTTGTGTTTATTTCTGTGCTGGAGTCTGTTCTTCATGGACTTGACAAGGAATTAATCTTACTGTGCTTTTACTTATTTTGAAAGGAGGAACAGTGGAAGGACTTAATCCTGGAAAGACTTTGTGCTGGCTTTCATATACACCTTGTCTAATGTTTCTGTACAGTTTTGGCCTGATGGTGCTTAGCTAATCCATCTGATTGTAATTCTCACGAAGTCCTTTGCAGTCTCCACTGCCCAACCTCTGATTCCCAGGAAAGGTTTTTATAGCTGAGACAGTGCTGTAAATACCACAGCTCTTAGCTGGGATTTTTTTTTCCACCCCATAATTCATGGACCTCAGTAATGTGACTTCCCCAGTGAAAGGGCATTTATAGATTTCACTCTCTAGTGCCTGATCCGTGACCTGCTGGAGTCAGCAGATGTCTTCCTGCTGACCCTATCTGGCTTTGGATCAGGCAATAGGGAGCCTTTTGAGGGAGAGCTATCTGCTCCTTTCTAATTGCTGTATCATATGTCATAGATTTTTCCTGGTTAGAAAAGGATATAAAAACTGTGATGTTAGAAACCATAATACTTTGTTAATTGGATTGCATTAAAGCACATTAATCAAACTGAAAGGAAATGTTAACCGGGTTTTCATGTCTGCTACAACAGCACTTAGAGCCTTCTGCAAAGATGAGGACCTGTTTGGTGGTGCTTGAGGACAGAGGAGTCAAATCGGGGTTTCTTTGCAAGGAGCTGAATGATGCTTGTGTGAGTCTGTGGAGGTGAGAATTAACGGTGAGCTGCAGGATCATGCATTGTGATCTCTTCCAGGCCCCAGAGACCTGAGCTCAAAGCAGCTGAGGGTTCAGGCTCGTTGAGCATCTTGAACATAGGAGATGCAACAAAATTTTCATGTAAAGAAAGAGTGGAGCCTGTCCATCAGCTTTCGTAGTTTTAGAAGCTGTTTCTCCCAAGCATCTCCTGGCACGGATGGCTTTTTCTCTCTTCCCGGAAAAGTTCACCAGGCAGAAACAGCAAATCCAAGCCTGTGAGCACATGAGCATCCTCACAAATGTGCCATCATTGCAGGTTTATAAAACGATGCTGGTAGGTTTTAAGTCTACTTTTATCTAGAGATAAGTATGTTAAAAGACCTATGGGTCCTTTTCTAGGAATCAGTAATAAAGGACCACACGTGATATGATAATGATTTGCCTTTCAGGCTGCTTTTTTGTACATGTCTGTGTCTTCTGGGAAGCCTGTTGGCTGCACAGTAGTCACCAGTTGCTCAAACACAGCAGTTTTGGGTTGCTGGGAATGTTTTTGCAATAAACTATTTTTTATTTCAGTAGCAGATTCTCATTATGCAAAAGCAGAAACAGCCAAGGCAAGTGTTTAAACTTACTTAAGATTTGGACTGCATCATCTTTATAATTGAAAAGCACTGCTTGGGTCATTGTTCTGTTCCATAGCTTTGCTGCTACTACTTTGGCAGATGTTTAAAGATCCTTCCTGATGCTGAACCTGGCACAGGGACTTGACCTTGATGTGTTACAGGTCCTTCTGCTCCCCCAACAGATGGAGCTGCAGCAAAGGGAAGGGGCTGCAGCTTGATTTCTCCCAGTACAGCCACCCCACAAGTAAACAAGCATTAATCATCCATCCCAATGCACTGGTCTTCAGTTGAAAGTGGTTGTTAAATTCCTGATTGTAATTGTGATTTGCATTGCCAAGCAGCACTTTGGGTTTAAATAATCGATGTTTCATTTTCTTGTTCTGTTCATGTGTACTGGTTGTGTCCCTGAAGGCAGGTTTGGTCTGATTGTTTGGTGCCTCTTGCTAACCCAGGTCCCCTTGTCTTACCTTTGCAGCTAATTGCTGGCTTTGATTTTTGATTCACCACTTGCCTTGGGTTGAAAGAGGCATTCCAGAAAGTCACTTCTTAGAATTTGGTGTTAATTGACTAAAGTAACTTAAAAGTAGAGGATATATAGGAAACTAATACATTTCTTGAAACATTCTTTTCTTGCATTCAGCTTTGACTGGGAAAGGAAGTATTGCTCACAGTTACACTCAAACCTCGTCATAGCTGGTCATCCCATCTATTGTATATGATCGACCAAATTTCGCACCTTATTTTCATTCATAAACTGACAGAAGACCAAAAGCTGTCATCGTCTGTCTCTTCTTGTTCTGCTGCTCAACCCTGAATGGTCTGGTCATTAGCAGACCTACTTGAGTAAGTAACTGGAGAAAATACCCTCCTTCCTCAGCAGATGGTTCCTAGGCTGTCCTGATCCTGCCCCATCCAGCAGACCTGATGGCTGGGGGAGGTGAAGGGTGATCATTCCCATTACCCAAAACTCAGGTCCTGGTCTGCTCAAGGGCTGCAGAACACAGAAGGTGTACCCCAAGGCAGGGGCAGTGGGCATAAGGAGAGGGGAGCCCAAGTCCCTACTTCTCAGGTCATGTGCAGTTTATCAATACAAATGTGCACCACTGTCTTGGCAAGGTGTTTTAACACACTTCTGAGAAAGACGTGTCCCCCCAGTGCTGTCAACAGTGTTAAAATAGCAGCAAAGCAATAAGCTAATCAAGTAAATATCAAAGCCAGGGTAAATCAACAATGCAGTGTTGATGGTAATTCATCAAATCAGTGAAATCACTATGTAAGGATTGATTAATTTGGCTACTAATTTGAAGTCCAAGGGGTGACTCTCCTTCTGAGGCAGGTGGTCTTCTGGGATTTCCAGTAAGTCAATCCAATCTATAATTGCAAGCTGGCTAAATCATATGGAAAATAAATTGTCATCTGACACTTCAGCCACTACAGCAGAACCAGCTGCACACGTGTGGCGTGGGAGGGCTGGGAAGGACTCTCCAATACCTTTTGTTTTGTCACACAGGGATGAAAAGTCATCAGGGCTCAGGAGCAGAAGGCTGCTAAGATAGGGAGCACATTTGAAGCTCTAGGCTGTCCCTCATCCGTGGTTGTGGTTGGCCTGTCAGCATGTTCCCAGGGACCATGGATGTGTTTGGTTTAATGAGAGGGAACTAAAAGGCCTGCTGCATTTTTAGATGTGTTTGCATGGCTCACAGTGCTGGATGCAGGCTCTTTTAACGTTGCTGAAGGAAGTCTTGCTGACTTCAGCTGTGTGCAACAGCTTGATCACATTGCTTTCAAGATATGGTGAGAGGTACAGAGGGTACTGTAGCTCAATCCACCTCTAAAAGAAACCAGGGGGTAAAGGGCTTTTCTGGGAGCTGGTGATGTTGGTGGACTCCTCCTCTTTGCTGGTTCTGGGACTCCAGCCCTGTTCGAGCACCTCACCTCAGTGTGTTATGCTGCAGGGCCTAGCCAGGGCTGGGTTTCTGATGCATGAACCACCCATCCCTGGAGAGCTGATCTCATCCAAATGGCCGCTGCCAGGAAAGCTCCAGATGAAAGGCTGAGAATTGCTTTCTCTAATGGCTTTTTATCCAGCAAAATGTTTTGTTGCCTTATTTATGACTTCTGTAACACGGAAGCCTGGGATGAAAAGGCTGAAGGCTTCCTTTTATTTTTGTCTGCTAACTCCCTCTCACTGCTGTGGATTTGCAAGTTCTTTAACGGGATAAAAGTTGTGGCTGAGGCTGGCCTTCCCCTGAGTTGTTTCATTATGCTGTTGACATGAACACTAAATCCTGCTTTCCTTTGCTGCATACTGAAGGTCACTGCTGCAGTATGATTGTAATGAGCCTCATAAGCCAGTGTCTCATCTCAGCAGAGCTCTCTGTGGATTTCCCAAAAAAAACCCAACCATTTATTCTTTAACCTTATCAGTCTACAGATGCTGAAGGCATCGTGTGAGCCTGAGTCTTGTGGCTCACTGATGCTGGATGATGCTTTGATCTTAAGGGACTTGGGGGCTAACGGAAGGAATAAGGTGGCAGAATAAACGTAGGCAGCATTTCAGGCGGTAAATGCAAGACTCAGCATCAGAGTGCCCACACTGAAAGTACTGGCCCTTGTCTCGGGTCAGCAGGAGGGAGTTCATCTCCTCCATCTTTCAGATGTCTGAAAATTATGTGGAATTTAAAGTGTATGGGAATGAGGCTGCCATTGCAGAAAAGAGGGGAGGAATGGGGTTGTCTAAAGGCTAATTCTTTCTCCTTCCCCTTTATCTTCCAGCAATAAGCCTGTGAGACTGCACTGCTGAACATGGGTGTGCTAGGGAAGGAGGGGAGCATCCCATGCTCTGGTCCAAGGCAGAAGCTTCTGAAAGCTCCTGCCCTACCTGGTGCTCTGCTCTGGTGCTCTGCTCTTGGTCAGGCCAGCTGTGACATGATGTGCTTGCAAAGCCCTGCTCTGTGTGACTCCAGGAGAGTTAATTCACTCCCCCTTAGCCACCTGCAGGAGGGTGGATTGCACGAGCTGTCATTAGAGTGTGGGAATTTTCCTTTGGATATGTGAGCTGAAACAAGGATCCGGGGACCGTTACGGGGCTGTATTTAGGGCCATATTTGTAGCTGAGCACAGTGAAGAAGAGATTGCTGTGAGAGACAAGGGAAGGTGCTCATCTGTGATCCAGACAGTGTGTGACAGCTGATTCAGCCCAGATCGGGCAGCCGAGCGTGCAGTGCGCAGTGGGTTTGTATATCCTGCCCCGATCCCTGTTACGAAATGTCCTGGGCGAGAGCCACTTGGTGACAGTGCAAACACCCCTGGGGTGTTTGCAAAAGCCAATTGGCAAAAGCCAATTATCCAAACATGTTTTTCAGCAGGAGGGACTTCCCAAAGCACAGGAGCAAGGATATTTGCAAACTCCAAAAGCTGCCTTATCCCTAGGTTTTGCTTTATTTTAAGGCTGCATCTGCCTCACTAGAGATCCAAGTTTCCTCCTGTGTGCTCCTCCTATCCAAGGCAGGCTCTCCTGTGCCTTTGCCATCCTCGATGTGCTAAGAGGTGTCTTAAAAACTGCAAAGAGCAGAAGTTCCTCCTCTTCCCTGGGCAATCCGTCGGTGTCCTGGTTAGTGGTACCCCTGCCCACAGGCATCATTTGGTGCTGTGTGAGCGAAGGCATGTGAGCACCCTGCATGGAGAGGTGGTGCTCCACCCCTGAGCATCGTGGCAGCTGTGAGGGGGCTGGCTTTGCTTGAAGCTCACTCCTCTTAGTGGCTCTGATCAGTGAGCAGAGAGCTAAGTCAAAATCTGACTGTAAAACGATAAGGGCATGTCATTATTCCCCCACTGCTCGCTGGAGCCCTCGGAAGTGTCAGTACAGTTTTCGCATTTATCGCTAAGGTTGGCTCCACTGTGGATATATATTCCTGCCATATTCATGTTCTTTGACACTAACTTGCCCAATTCTTTCATGACGTAGCTAATTTGTCCCATGATTTTGTACTGCAGAGCAGTACACAAATCTGCATGTTGTGATCTGTTTAGCACTTGAGTGTTCCCCATTTATTTGCTTTTGCATCTACTAATTTTAATTGTCATCTGGACAAAGTAATAGTTTTATATTGTGTTAATAATTGCTGGTGCACTGGTTCTGGAGCAATGCTTACAGTACCTGTGATGCCTTCTGGATGGGAAGGTGGCCACCAGCAACTCCCTCCTGCCAGCATCACACGCTCTTTCAGCCCCATGATGTATAGCCAGGCTTTGAGTTGAGACCAGAAGAGAAATGTTAAGGCAGACAGAGGTGTAAAATGAGCTGAGGCTTGGTCCTGAGTTTTTGCAGGCATCTAGTGGGAATAAAGGGACTGCTTCTATCATTTGGTCTTTGGAAGAAGAATGGGCTGACACAAACCAGCAGGCAGTTTTCTGGCCGCATGCTGCTTAATAACACATTCAATATTGATTAACTGTAGTTTTAAGCCTGTTTGGACAATTCAGCCATTTGACTGAGGGGTTGGAACACAGTGGAAGAAATGTTAATAAGTGTAGTTCCCCATTTGATCATGAGTTTAAATTTTAAAATCCTTCGTGTATGAATTGAGTTACTGTATTCCCAGGCAGAAGCCAGTTTGATTTATGACCTTTTGATGTCCCAAATACAATTAGCACTCCATCAGTATGCAGATACTATCACGGGGTCCAATGACTTGAATGACTTCCAGTTACCCCTGTATCGGGAAGAGGTGTCAGAGCTAATGCAATTCTCTCCAAAAATTATTGATTCATTAGACAACACAATCTTTTGGCTGTCCTTTGCCCAGTGAACTGTCAGGAAAAATGCATCTTGGGATGTCAAAATGTTCCTCCTGTTTCTTGTCACAGTTCTTTCTCCTCTCTGATGCTTCCTGCGATCATGCACATCGTACACTGCTCGTAGTAACACACTGGGGGCTTTTGAGCACCCAAAAAGTGTGACCCAGCCCTCTGCCCAGGGTTGCGCAGTGCAGATCTGTCTGGCAGAACAGATGCAGTCTCCTGAGCCTGATATACTCACATGGCCAAAACCCAGGCTGAAAGACAGCAAGTGCGTCTTGGAGGACGTGGGGTAAAGGAGGTAGATATGGTGATTTGCAGAAATCCTGGTAATTCCTGTTTGACTTGGCACCAGGGATATTCTTAACAGATTAATGACAGCCAGAGCCCCACAGAAATATCTTTTAAAAACTCTTAGTGACAGCATCCTAACCTTATGTAAATAGATCTCTTTCCCGTGCTCCTGCAATATGTTAAGACACTATTAATGCTCTTTTTTAATGTGCGAGGGAGTTGGAGAACACAGAGCCACAGAGCTTAGCCAGAGCTTAACAGAACTTTGTGTTTCCGGTTTCCTTTCTTCACAGATGCACTTTGGGCTGTTTTCCCTTCATTTAATTACCGTGATGATAACTGCAATGTTTCCGGATGCTTTTTAAATTTATTTCCTTTCCCAAACAACTGCTGGAATGGCAGGAAATGCTAAAATAGCAGCAGACAACCAGGGTGCTGCACAGCTGAGGCCAGGTTCAGTGACAGCTTGTGCCTGCTCGTGTAGCACAGAAGTCTTTACTCACCCGGTATCCGGAGCAAATGAAATTTGATGAGCCTTCTGCCTTTTCTGAGGGGGAGCTGGGCGGTTGTTTTTTTGCCCTCTTCACACTGCTGGCTCTGTGCACCAATTAATCCATGCTAAAAGGACTTACAATTCTGTGGGCTTGTGAAGTGGCAGCTCGCCAGATTTGAGCTCGTTTCAGATGTTTAATAGATAGAAAGTTGATCACTTGGCAGCTGAACCCACACCCTGGAGACTCTCCCGAGGCTGTAAAACACTCTGGGATCCAGCAACTTGGGAAAGGCCAGGTATTTATGAGATAGAATAACTTCTAGCTTAACAGAAAAAAAAACCCACATGGATACCTGCCTGAGCTTCGTATTATTTGAAGTCCGTCATGGCTGCCCCTCTATTGACTTAGTGCTGTCCTGTTTCATCTCCCCATCAATACAGACAGTGATAAGCAAATAGAAAGATAATCACTAGCAGATTAGCTATTGCTTTGGAAGATTATGCTTCAAAGTTATGGAAATTTTGCTCTCTACATTGAATCCAGCACACACATAGAGCTAAATTTTCTTGTTTTATTGGCCTTGTTTGTAGTAAATAAACTCAAGCTGAAAAATATATCTGGAGTATATAAATATGGATTTGTTTGAGGCAAGATGCTTCTCAGGCAAACTTAGAAGAATCCTTGCCAGCAATTTATGAGGACAGGTGTGAATGCTAAAAGCCTGGCTGCAGAGAGATTTCTCAGTTTTCTAACAGTGTCTGTGTGAAAGCCTTGCTTTCTCATGGACGCTAAGGGAAAACAGTTGGAAGATTTTGTAAACTTTACTATTGTTATGATACCAAAGAGAAAATATCTGAAGTAAATGTTGTTGGGTTCAGCCAATCCCTCTGTGGGGTGGTTGGTCAGTGAACCGATAGCCTTAATGTCAGTCCAGCGTACTAAGGTATATAAGCGAGTTTGTAAATTAATAAAGTGTTGGTTTATTCTCATCCTAAACCGTCCATGTCGCTTTACTACTCGGTCTCTGCTCGCTAGCGACAGACAGGCTGTATGTGATCCCAGGAGAATATTTTGCCATCAACATCAGATGACACCTTAAAGGACAGAAGGAAATCTTGGCTAAGGGCAGCAGCAACTTAGGCATGGGGAGAATTTTTTTTTTTGTTTTGCAGCGTTGGGATACCTCTTTTTTAACCAAATTACAAAATTAGAGCATCCAAAGTATCACTGTTTGGGGACAGGGTTAGAGGTCACAGTTTGTACAGATAGGATCAAAGCAGGCTTGCTGCAAATGCTTTCTGTATAAAGCTTAAGGAGGGGCTGTCCACAGGAGGAATAGGGGCAATAAACTGCCTGCAAGTTTGCAGACTGCAGAGTCCTTCCATGATGGCAGATACTGTGCAAAATAGTCTGTTCCAGTCTTCTGAATGTTGTGCCAGAAAATCAGCAAGACAGCAGCAAAAGTAATTCTGTGGCTGACAGCAGCAGAGAGAGAGTAGTTTGTGGTGGGTGTCATTTTTTCTTCCAGATTACTATTTTTTGAGTCTTCTGGGCTTTATTGTGCTGTGGTGGACCTAGGCAATTTGAGCATGGGCTAAGTCAGGCTTTTGCAAACTTGGCAGGCACAGGTGCTTTTGGTTCATCTGTTGTTGCAGAGCCTGTAGATAGCCCAGGAAATGGGTGAAATTCATGAAAATTCAGTGTTCAGATTGCTGCCTCTTCCTACATCCTTTCATAAGCCCTTGGAGTATCTGATCTGAGCCTTGTTCTTTCTCTTCAGTTTGCCTCTCTGCAATTTGTCTTGGGGAGCCCTTAGATGGTGATGACAAAAAGCCACAAAAGAAATATAAAAGGGCATTAGTTTGACAGGAGGGCTCACACCTGCTTTTACACTTTGTGATCTGCTACACAGGGTTTTGGGGAGTTTGAGGTTCCCTCACTAAAACACATTTGATCCCACGGTGCTGTCAGGGAACCAGAACCCACTTGCAGTTGTCCCTGGTTAAATGAGGGATAAAGCTGAATCCTGGTGTTTCATAGCCCCAAGTAGAGTGTTGGACCCTGGCAATGCTCTGCTGTCCCCCACCACAGTGGAATTCTCTTCAGTGGCCTCTTACCTGCTGCAGCAGCATGTGGAGAGGTGCCCAGCTCCAGCTCCTGGATCATTCCACCTTCCAGCACAGTAAGGTGACAAGGTGTGACTGCTGTGGGCTCTTCTCTGGCAGCAGATGGGCACGTTGGTACATAAATGCTCGTCTCACACCTCGATGCTCAAATCAGCATCACAGCGGAGCCCGGAGAGGTCCAGATGCCCTGCAGGATTAACCAAGATTTAAACGTGTTTGGGTTTTTTTCTCCATCCTGTGCATGCAGTAGGTTTTGCATTACCTGTTGGAAAAGCTTGCATGTGCCACTCAGATCCCTCTCCTGCCTCTTCAGCCTATTTTGGGATGGCCTATTTTTGGATTGCAGCACAGGTGATGTGCCTGGAAAAAGCGGCATTGCTAACAATGGCTGCAGCGCTGCTAGGAGGATGACACCTTGCTGTTTTTCTGAAGTGTTTAAATGAGTCACTGCCATGTGATTTATTGGAAAGTTTTGGTTGTTGTGCTGGTTCTCAGCAGCTGACAAAGAGGAGGAGAAAAAAGCCCACCCCACAACAAAGCCCTGCTAGGAGAGAGAACTGAATGGCATGTTCTATCCATTGCAGCCGTTGGTATGGGATGGGGTGATTGTTACACTAGTCCAGATAAAAATATAATGCAGTGACAACTGTGGATATGTTTGCTCTCAAAAATGCTAATGTTAGGTAATTATTCTTTTTTTTGCACATGTATCCTGCCTGTCAAGTGAGATCCAGCACTAGAGCATTTGATTAGTACCTTCAGTGTTCAGCTCAGTTAAATCTCCTGGTTGAGAGCTGTTCCTAAAAACACTTATAAAGTTATGTCTTGTTATAAATGATCTAAAGCCTGTTATTTAGCTGTGATTGGTATGCTTGTGTGCAGAACAGAACGTGCTTTGTTTATTGAGGCTTTTCATTCCCTAACATACTGCAACTGGATTCATGTCCCAGGTGCCACACCCTGCCCTAGTGAAGGCTGTCCTGTGTTCTGTTTATTGGCCATATCTTGGTGGTTTGTTAAAAGCAGGAGTTAAGATGTTTTCAGTCGCATTCCCCTAAGTTGTCTCAGGCTAAGTGAGGCTTGCAAATGATGTGCTGGAATTAAATCCCAATTACATTAATAAGGAGAAAGCAATTGGAAAACTGCATGTGGGTCTGTGCTGGGGCACCAAGGATGTTGTGTGTAAGCAGCAGACACAGGGCTGAGGTTTCAAGAGCCCTTGAGCTTGCAGAGCTGCTCCTGTTAGTGCTCAGAGGAAAGCTTGTCCCTTTGCTTTATACTGAAACAACACGAGAAACTTGAAATAGGATAGAAAAGCAGGAGCTGTCCTGTTACTGCCTTAACATGAAGAGCATATCCCTATGTGTCAGGATGGCAACATACTGCAGCAGAAGAAATCTTAGAAGCAGAAGGAATATTTGTAAACCTATGCTTGGTGTGAGTTCAGCACAGCCACCCTCTTGCCATCCCTCCCTCCTTGAAATCCAGAGCTACTCCTCTCAAATGAATCCATCAATGTGGCTCGAGCTGTTTTGGCTGCAAGACCAAAGCCTGGAGAGCATATGTTTTCCAGAGTAATTCAGAGAACCCATAATGTATAGTGTTCATAACTGGTCTCCAGTTGTGAATTTTTAATTATGCCAGATCATTTTCAGTAAATGGGACTTCAGGCTCAATTAGGGCTGTCAGATCCAATTTCTCACTCACCTACTATTGAACTCATCCTATGTTGTTTGCAATAATTGCCAAATCCACAGGAAAGATGCGACTTTGCAAAAAAGGAATGTCTGTGGCATTTCCCATTCCCACAATCTCCTTCTGCGGAGTGATAGGAGCATGGGATGCAAGGGAAAGTAACATGCTTGGAGAGATGTTTAGACTGTTGAGAAGTATTCTTGCCTGAAATAGCAAGAATACAAAGTCTGGTCTTTGTATACATCAAGGCAGCTCTGCTTGCCAAGTCCAGGAACTTGCATCTTAAAAAAATCAGATCATCTCCTCTAGCGTGAGTGCAGTTCTGTGGGGCACTGGTCTGTTGCAGGGTCTTGGCATGGGACATCAAGCTTGTACCTGAGATGTGATGGTCTGGTTGGAAGGGCTTGACTGGCAAGCTTGCAAGGAGCTTGCACTGGTGCTGGGGGGAGCAGTGGTCCTTCCCCTGCTCCTCCTGAGGGCTTGTCCCACCCTGGGGCTGCCCCACTGCTCTGGTAACTTCACTGGCAGTGTACTTGCCCTGTGCCTTTCTATTTCTTCAGCTTGCTCTAGCTGTTGTCTCTCTAAAGCAGAGAAAAGGAAGATGCCTGGATAGCAAAAAATGCTGCCTTTGCTCTATAGGTCCGTGCAAAATTTGGTTTTGAAAACAAATGGGCATCTCTGTATGCACTGACCTGGAAGAGGCTGGAGATTTCTGTTTACCAGGCTGGAGCTGTGCAGGGGCAGCTTTCCCCCTGGCTTTGACTCCTGGGGTGCTGCACAGCCATGAATGCACAGAGCATCTTCTAAAATAAACCCTGAGCCTACAGAATGGTTTATCACTCACAAGCTGCCTGGTGCAGGTACCTGTGGGGAGGCCCCCTCTGCTTACTACAGGGAAGTGGGGTGTGTATCCAGACTCTCTGAGTGCAGGAGTGCATGGAGAGGTTTATTTGGAACAGAAAACAGCACACAGAAATAGCAAACTGTCTTGGGTCAGCCAGCTCTGCACTGGGATGCTTGGCTGTTTGCAGACAACTTGCACCCAGGCTCTTTGCCACGCTGCTTTGGTGTCTCTCTTGTGGATAATGTGAGCCTCTTGGCCACATCTGCCAGAGAAGTGTTTGAAGCAAAGTCCCTAACAGATGTTGAAATGTGCAGTGATGTCCACTGCATTCCTTCCTCAGCCAAAGGCAGCAGGGAGCCAGGCTGTCTGTGCTGTGAACTTGCTCTGAAGAACAGAATGTGGATGTGTGTGAGTGTGCTGGGTGTTCCTGGGGACTGGCTGCCCTTGTTGGTCCCAAAAGGTTTGGAGAGGTTGTACTTATTTTTTACTTAAATCCCAGAGCAGAACAAAACCTAAGGAATGGGGGGAAAGGGGATAAAATGAGCTGAAACCAGTGTGAGTGTGCAATGTGCCTGTCCTTGTCTGCTCCTTAAAGGAATGGGTACATGGAAAGAAAGGGGTGATGGGGTGTAGATGGTGGAGCCTTTTCCTGACCATCCACTTTCTGGCACTGTTTCAGTCTGCTTAGAGACTGCACTGAAATGAGAGCTGGGTTATAAACAACAGCATCCATATGGATCGCTGTCCCTTCCGCTCTCTGACGATGGCACCACTGGCTAATGGATCAGGCGGTGTTGGGCAGGGGGATGTATTTACCCAGCCACTTACCTGAGCTCCAGCAATGGATTTTAACACCACTTAGCCCTCTGGCAAGGTAATAGCCTGCAATCTCTCCTCATCCTCTTAGTAAAACACTGACCCAGGTGAAGTCTGTGCTAAATGGGCAGAGAAAAACTTTCTCCCAGCCAAATGCTGGCAGCTACGGTCTGGTCCTGGCTCCAGTGGGCACTCTGCTGATAGGCAGCTGTGCTCCTGCACTCCTGTTACCTTCCAGCCTGTTTCCTCACCCATTTCTCCTGTGTGTATACTCTTCTGACCCATGCATTTTTGTTGCTGAGCCCCTCTCTGTGTTTGATGCCTTTTCTTGCTGACAGGGAACGGCCAGTTCTCTCTGCACACTTGGATCTTCTCCTTTGTTTGATCCAAGAAAACCATTAAACAATAAAAGTACATCAGCAGTGGCACTCAGCAGAACTGGCTTTTCCTACTCTTCTGACATTTTGCATCTTTGTCCCATTTTTACGCCTGATTTGAGATGACATATCAGCTGCTCTTGGCAGGAGGTCTGTAAAACGTCACTGGCACTCTTGGGACATGGTGAATGCTGCTCTTTAGCAGAGCCATCGAGCGGTACCTCTGCGTTCTGCCCCTGCTGCATCTGCCAGCCTTCCGTGCTAAATATCACTGTGCCTCTCCATCCTATCTCAGGCACAGGTGACAGGAGGTACTTGTGCCATCGGGCTGACCACAGGTCCCAGCAATTCCTGCTCTCCATGGCCAGCTGAGTGTTTTCCCCTATATCCCTTCTGAATGCTTACTTATCTTCTACCCCAGTTTGACAGAGGAGTCTCCAGATAAAGGAACCAATTCAAAAATTACGGGGAGTGTGGTGAGAGAGGAGGGAGGTGGACAGTGTGTTTGTAATAGGCTGATTTCTTTAGAAAATGAGGCTAAAAAGAAGTTTAATAATGTTTTACTGAGCTTTTGCTTTAAAGCAATCTGCTGAGTATGTCTCACTCCTTCCTGCTCTGGGCATCTAACTGCTATCATGTTCTTGGCTGTAATTTTCTCTGCACTTTTAGGGAGGCTGGGAGATCTTTGCTAATCACAGAGGGCAGACAAACCTTCCATTTTAAAGGTCCCATAAAAAGCAAAAAAGAGAAGGAAGTCACGGAGTAAATGGCTGTTGGGGTTTTAGGAGTTCTCCTTTGTTTTCTCTTAATTTTCCCATACTGTTGCTAAGGGACCTGGCCACAGCGGGAGGAGTCCAGCCTGGGGTTTTCTCGTGTAAGGTGGAATCACCACGAGATTCGAACTGGCAAAAAGGGGCTGGGTAGAGCCCCTAGCTTCCTGTTCTCCCGGCGTTCAGGGAAGACAGGAGCTGCCCTCGTGGTGAAGGGAATTCACTGCCACTGAAGGCTCTTGCCTTCTGCTGCTTTTTTCCTTCTACTGTAGCTGGGCCGAGGCTGCCCTACCCTCCTCCGACCACCGTTCCTTCGCTGCTCCTGCAAGCTTTTTCGCTACACTGTAGCACCACAACCCTGCCTGCCCAGTCGTCCCGGGACTCCCACTGCAACTCTGGAGTTTGATACATCTTGTGTACCACCCGTGATTCATCGGGATTTTGTGTTGGTCCGTGCTGTTCCAGCTGCTGTTCCCGAGGTCCGGCTGCCCAGGGGTTTGTGAGGCAGCTTTTCATCCGCCATTGCCGCGTGGTGCCGAGCTCGCTGCGGAGCGCCCCCTGCCGGCGCGGGGGAACATCGCACCCGCCCCGCGCACCGGGAGCCGCCGGCGCCCCCTGCCGGCCGTGAGCGGAACTGCACCGAAGGGGAAAGGGGCTGAGAGCTGAGAAGGGGTCACTGGGTTCTGGTTCTGTTCGGTATCACTGCCATAGTTACTGTGGTTTGTTTGCCTTGTTATACATATAGATATATATTAGTAAAGAACTGTTATTCCTATTCCTCATATCTTTGCCTGAAAGCCCCTTAATTTCAAAATTACAATGATTCTGAGGGAAGGGGGTTGCACTTTCCATTCCAAGGGAGGTTCCTGCCTTCCTTAGCAGACACCTGTCTTTCAAACCAAGACAATGGCACAGAGCTCCAGTGATTCTGCCATGGAGAGATGAAAGCTTTCACTCTGGTAGCCAATATTTGAAGTGGCACCTCTGAAGTCTCTGGCAGAGTGTTAAGCCACCACTGTTGGTGGCATGAGCCAGTTACCTGATAACAACCAGCTCTCCCACACTGTGTCTGATGGGACCTCAGATAACCACACATAACAAGGGACCAAATCTGCAGGTGCAGTAGTGGTGAAAAGGACGTGGCTTTGATTTCCCTTTATAAAATTAGCCATATGGTGCTGCCTGAGTCTCCTGCTTGATGAAGATAAGGATCCAGAGAAGTGAGGAGTCTATTGCATTTTTCAGATTCGAACCACCTGGATGTCTGTGTCCTTTACAAAGTGGAGCACAGCCCACAGTGCCCCTACATCCAGACCCTCAGGGATATGGCATCCTTTCTCACCAATAGCCACAGTGGTGCTGGATGGTTTTTCATAGAGCATCTCAGCGGAGCTGTGGTGAGCACCATCAGCCTGACAGCCAGGCAGGAGAGCACTCTGGTATTAATTAACTCATCCTGCCAAGAGCAGGTATTGATTTGCTTTTACAGGACTTTGATGAGTCTTGATTATGATTCTATGGAGGTAGGAAGGTTTCCTGCCCTCAGAAGACTAGAGCAGCCATAATTATAAAATAATTGTGCTTGTTTTCTTCTAAAGTAGTATTTTATTATTTGATGAATCTCTTGTTTGTACTGAGTAGACAGTATGACTTCACAAATGACTTGTTTACTGTCATGCTTTCATTTATAGTTCTCCCTTAAAATTTTAGAGGGTGGGGTTTTTTCCCAGATATGCATTCAAATTACTGTAAAAGTAGGTCACATAATATTCGTGCAGATGTTCCCCTTCCCCTCTCACTCCAGCTCCCCACTGGTGTATGGGCTGACGGTAAGTTTGTGCTGATGACCCAAGGCAGCACTTTGCAAAAGATGAACCAATCTCATAAATCTTTCACCGTGATCCTGCTGTGTGTTAAAGGCTTACATGTAGTTTGGAATATTAATTAAAGACAGTTAAACAGTTGGGGTTTTTTTAAACTGTATCCTACCTAGAAGAGATGCTTGTTCTGCATTTGCCTTGCATGCACCATCCCCTAAAGTGCTGGGGTTTGAGGAGCGTTGCTGGTGTGGGAGGGTGCAGGTCAGCCTTCCTGCCTGTGCCAGCCCTGATGTCCCCTCTGGGACTGTCCCCGAGCTCAGAGGAGAATAGTGGGAGGGGTCTCTCCTCCCGCTCTGCTCCACCAGGGCTGCTGCGACCTGCCATGAAGATGGGGAGAGGATTTATGTTGTTTTGTGTGGAGAAAGAAAGCAAAACCAGGGTAGAAGTACAGTAAGGTAATGCAGAAGCTGATCTGGCAGCAGCTGTGAGAGCAAAGGGGGTCAGATATGGCAGGAAGCAGATTTATACCACTGTTTCCTCTGCACTGAATAGGAGTTTTCCCTTAGGAGGTTTTTATGGAGAGGTGCAAAGAGCGGTTAAGTCATTAGTGCAGTTTCCCATTGTGGCAGCATTATTCCTTGTTATCTCCACTTTATAGCTCCTCTTTCTCACCAGTGACTACTGACCCAATAAATATTTGTCCTGACTGTATTATCTGCATCCCAACTGCTTACCTTGTCCTCTGGCATGCAACTTAAAGACATTACAGCCCCTTTTTCTACCTGACAGGGAGAGTCTGGCGAGTGCTGGCCACTAATGCCTGCTCGGGAAACAAATCCTGACCTTGGGTAAGGGCTGGGCAAGTTTTTCCCCACAAAAGCACTTTTCTTCCGCTTTTAAACCCTCGAGTTCGAAGATGTCCTTGACGAAGCAGCTTCTAAAACAATCTCCCTATTTCACAGCACCAGCTCTTTGCCTTCTTTTTTTTTCTATTCCATTAACTCAGTGTTTTGTAGCCAACACTCCTGTTAATTAGGTGCTAATTTATTATTCCAGCCAGCTGTTATTACTGTGTAACCCACCCCCCACACAGACACACCCCAGCCCCAGGCTGTGTCAGGTCTGGGTTTTGGGTGTTCTTCCAGACATGGCATCACTATAAGGCTGGGTGACCAGCAGCCCCAAATTAGCATCCAGGGGAGACACCAAGGGTGCCCTGGCCATGAAGGGGGAAAATTAGGTCCCCCCTGGGCCTGTGGACACTCTGGGGATGTTTCCCAGTGTTTCCTTCCCCAGCTCAGCATCATGCCTATGCATGAACCCCTACTCCAGCATGGTCCTTTCCAGGCAAACCATCCCCATGAGCACTGACAGGATCTTCTCCTCGAGGGGTTTATGTCTCATGGTCAGTTGATTTTAAAGAGCTGTGATTGCTAATTGGAGCACATGCCATCCTTCTCCCATCTGGACTCCCTCATGTCCATTAAAACCCGACAGCATCTCTGTGGGGGAAGGATGAGTCACACTGGCAAAACTGGACAGCAGTTTTCTCACTCTGTTCTTACAATTTTTTCTTTAAATATTCGCAAGAGCTTTTTTGATGGAAAATCAAACTCATAAAAACTCCTGAAGACAGGATTAATTATCCAGCTGGCTCTTGTTAGTGCATTTCATAGCTATCAAAAACAATGTTCTCCTAGCTCCCTGCCCTTGCTTCAATTCATTAATTAGTGATATTAATTAGTTGTATTAATTGCAAGCTGATACTTCTAAAGCAGAGGAGGCTGAATGCAAGAATGTGGTTCATAACCTCTCTGTGGATGAAAAAAGGTTTCTGAATATTGGAGGTGCCCTGGAGACTTGTGGAAATGCCTGCCAGGTAGCAAAGGTGGCTGTGTCCATTACTGCTAGCAGGAGCGTCGTACAATTTGGGAGTTAAAATACTGATTTTAATTATTTTGTGTGTACAGGATCACAGCTGCTGTACTGGTGTCTCCCAGCTCAGTGGATGTTGTTCTTGCCTATGTGTTGAGGACATTTCTGTTGCTCAGCATTCTGGTGTGCCCTTCCCACCAGTTACGATCCAGTTTCAACCCAGAAGAGCAAAGAAAACTAAGTCTCTGTGTATAAAATGGAAAGAACTTTGAAGGTTCAAAATATACCCAGAAAACATGATTAAAACCAAAGGAGGTTAGATGTTGGTGCCCAAAAAATTAACATATTTTATTTAATAGTAAAAGAGGTAAAGAGAAAGAGGAAAGAAAGAGAAAGAAGTGTGCGTTGCAGGTGGGGGGACGGGGGAGAGTGACAGGGGTTAGGTAGAAGCATATCCCATTTCTGGGGCTCCCAGCAACGTCTTGTTGCTCGCCTCCATCTGGTCTATCTTGGTGGTGAGGGTCCCCCGCCACCACACCAAAAAGTATAGAATCCAGTGGATTAATAAAGGTTTAGGCCCACGTGCCTCCCTTGCAGGGGGCTAGGTTTGACACTGTCCCTTGCAACACTGTGTATTTATTGCATCATGTTGCAGTGCTCTGGTGCAGGGTCTGGGGACCCCTTGGGGGGCCTTTGATGGGCCATGACACCCCTCTGCTCTGGATAAGCTTTTCCCCGGGTGGAGGGCCCCTGCAGCTTGGGCTCCTCTGCGCAGCAGAGGATGGGTGTTAACTGCACCTCTGACCAGAGGCTTTTCCCACACACAAGCAAAGCCTATCTTCCCCCCACCCTTTGGTGTGAGGGCCTGGCAGCTGATAGCCCTGGGGATGCGGTCTCCACTCCGTGTGCTCTGTGAATGTATCCTTTTTCCGCAGCCCTGAGTTGTTACTTTATCTTATCTTCATCAGCGAGCAGACCAGGGCCTCAGTCAGAGAGCTTGTTCAGAATGTAGTGGTCTTCTCTGCAGCTTTTGTAATGCAGTTTTGCTTTAATAGGCAAAGGTCCTTCATAAAAATGTTTGTCATAAACTATAATATTTCAGTCTCCAAAACCTCTCCTCTCTGGCTGCGGTGCTCTGGGGATTTTGTCATTTTGTGGTGAGCCCAGGTGGCTTGAGGGCTCTGCTGGTTCATCTCTGCAACTGGTGTTACAGAAGGTGGTGAGTCCTCCTGACTCCACATCACTGCCCCGGGGGATGTTTGTCATGGCTCCTTCTAAGCCATATCAGACTGAAAGCCTGCATCAGCCCCAGTTCCCTGCTCTAATGCCAAGAACAGATCTGTTGTTGCCCGTCCTGAAGATCCACAGTTCAGTTCCAGGTTTGTTGCCAAAACAGCAGCCTCTCTGCAACACGACTGCGTCAGGTCCTTGTAGTCTGGTGGCATCAGTCATGTCACTCGAGGATATAGCACAGTGTCATCGAGCCCTGCAACAACTCAGCCTTAGCAACATGGTTGAGGTCATTTATGTAACCAGATGTGCTGAGGCTTTAAGACAGGCTGGCGCTTGCTGGGAAGATGTAAGAGTATATCATGTAATTTAGGCTTCCAGGTCTTTTCCATATGCCACAGTTGCTTAAGAGGATCATTTTGGTCAAGGAGAGCAAGGCACTGCCATCAAGGAAGAGAGCTCTGTGGAGATGGGCATGTGAGGAGACAGGTCACAATGTGGTGGCAGAAAAGGATGAAGCTGCAGATTAACAAAAGATGGTTTGGTAAGAGAATTGGGGTGCTGCAGTCAATTATCCCATTCAATTTTGTTTGTGCTGTGGTCAGTCAACTCCCCCATGATACTGCAAGCCTGACAGGAGCAGGTAAACAACCTTTGCAATTTAATTAACACAGCTTCCAGGATGTGAGTTGAACAGAGAGCCATGGAGGCAGGGAGTTTGGATACAGGTCCCTGCTGTGCTCCTGCAGGGCAGTACCTGGGTGAGCAATCCACACAGCCAGTCCTCCTGTCAGAGATACTGAAACTGCTCGGATTTAATTCCAACGAGATGAGGCCGTGTCAGTGGAGTTTAGGGTCTTTAGTTTGAAGATGTGCCAGGTATTGCCAACTCCTGCAAAATACCCAAGGTGGTTTTTGATTTTCCTTTTCCCTCTCCCTCATTTTATATCTAGAAATGTCACTAAATGTTAGTGCAATATTTTGGGCTGGATAAGCCATCAAGGCAGGACCACATGGTGGCATTGAAGAAGTGGTGGGACAGTCACAGCTGCAGCATGGGCTTTCCTGTCATTGCGTCTTTCCCTACCGTGGGGAGCTGCCCCATTCCCACCATCACCAGTTTTTTTGCTTTCTGTGGCACAATTACCCCGGGGAGCTCAGCAACTGAGTTGGCTGTGAGGTGCCATTATTCCAACCCATGGGCAGGAGAAACCCACTTGGCTGAAAACATGGTGCTGGGCAGCCCTAAGGAGCAGTTGTTCTTCAAGCAGTTCTTTTGTCCATATAGATTAATGGCCCTTTAGACCAGGCAATTGTGTAGATTTTAGGGGTGTAGCTTTTTGGGGATCTCTTTGCAAGGGGCTGCAGAGGTGGAGCTGTGCATTTGCAGAGCGGGGCTGCCTGTGGTGTGATCCTGCTGGGCTGTGGTGTGATCCTATGCTGTGACTGGGGGCGTGTTCAGACCCCAGAGCTCACAGTAAATGTTCACCTGACTCCTTTCAGTGGTGGTCTACAGGCAGAGGCTCAGTAGGTAGTTAACGCCTTTCCCCCTGCTGTGTCCTCTCACAACTTGAGGTAATTTGATGATTTGACAGCATTTCTTCCTCACACCGAATATAAATGAGCATTTGGCTGCAGCACTGCTTGGGCAGAGGCAGCGGAGTGGGTGCTGTTGGTTTGCGTTCAGCGTGCTGCTGGCGTACTGAAACCTGAATTCCTGCACTGCGCCAGCCCCAGGAGAGTCGTACTGCAAACAACCCTCTTGTCCTCACAGAGCCTCGGCCCATCACCCGACCCCTTCATGCCCTGGACCAGACAGTGGGTGGGGGCTCTTCTCCCCCAGCTCATCATTCACTGCTGCACGGAGTCAGCTCCATCCACGAGGTGTCCTGATGGCCTGGTGTGGACACAGGAACCCGAGCTGGCCCACAGTTAATTAACTGTGAGAACCATGAATTCTGTAAGGCTTCACAATTAATTTCCTAGTTTCTTTTTTCTTGGTGTTTTTCTTAATGAATGCATTCTATGTGCTTGTGGAAGTATCCTGGTGAGGCTTAAGGAGCTGAATTACAGGGGGAAAAAAGCCTGTCATTTTGCACCAGCATTTAGCTGATTAAACGTAAAGATGCAATGAGCTGATTAGTGCTTCTGGTAATGTAATTAATGCCTTTGTTCTTTCATACGTGCAGAGCTGGAGGTCGAGCTGAGCGCTCAGTGAAAATTTGCCCTGAATGCGCAGTTCAGTGTGCTTAAAGTTATTGCTCCTTCATTATGATTCCTCCAGTAATTCGAAATTAAAGTTGATATACTTGTAAACTAAAAGCAGGGCATGCCTGTGAATTGCAAGGGCTGAAGAATTCAGTTGCAGGATGGGAATGTTAATGCTGTGATCCGCCACAGACTGGGCAGGGAGGGGCTGTAGCAGAGCAAACACCTTGGTGGCTGTCACTCCTGCCAGATGCAGAGCTGGTGGTGGGGCCTGTCTCAAATCCTTGTCTGCACTTCCCTGGCTGCTACAGGCAACCAGCCTCGCGTGGTTCTGCAGTTACATCTTCTTAACATCGCAACCATCATAAACCATTAACGTAATTCCCAGTCTGAAACCAAGCTTGGATGAGCTCATTTTTCCATGCAACATGATTTTGGCATGCCTTACATGAAACTTTTATCTTTTTTTTTCTCCTCCATTTTTAATAAATATCACATTATCAAAATATTAGTGACGCTTGATTTGCTGCCGTTGGTTTACCATAGATAACAGCATGGAGTGTTCTTCCTGTTCTGATTCAATAGTGCATGACAAGGGAATCCAATTTGTTCAGATTTAGATGACATGCTTCCAATTATGTAATTCCATTAGGAGGTGCCTGCAGCCAAATCTGTGCTCAGTCTCAGCAGACATAACTCTAATGGGACGTGTTGTAATATTGCTGTGTGGTAAGCACAACTGTGATAGAGAGCATGACCTGTCTCTCCCAGTCATGTTTGTGGGAATGGAGAACACAAAAAATGACCCAGCTGTACTTGAGGCTCTAATCTGGCAATAAGTTATGTCACTGCAAGAACAAAGCTTTGCAATGAAAGGTGAATTTGCAATGGCTATATATTTTACGTATTCAAAATCAGTCACTAAATGCAGCACTTTGAATATGATCTTATATTCAATTCCATAAATGGAAGATATATTGGTTGCAGTTTTTTCTCTTGAATACCATCTCAGATTCCTATGTACTTGGGAATGTTGGATATTTATGAGAATATAAAGCAGTGATGAAAACATAAGACTAAATCTTAGCACAGTTACAACTTGCTTTAAATTATTTATCTTTAAGAAGCATGATAAAAAATTCTGCTATGCAAATTCTGTGGCACTGGAGTCGGTGTACATATCCATTACCATAAAGCTATCTAAATAGTGGTTTTAAAACAATTGTGGAATGCTGATGCAGAATTACAGTTTCTGCAGGCAGGAAGAGGCAATTCTAGTGGCAGATCTGTCTCCCCAAGGTGTGGGAGGTAACACCACTCATAAATAAAGCTGTTTAGATGAATTTAGCATCACTTGCAAACCAGAAGATTTCTGCAATGCCTTTGGGTAACATGGCTCAGGCAGGGTTTGGCGGGGATCAGCTCTCCAAGGGCTGGGATGAGGCTGGATGGGCCATGTGGGGTGTATTTTTGGTAGAGGGTGCTCAGGCCTGTGAAAACTGCAGAAATTTAAAGGCATTTAATAGCCATAAAAAGGTCAAAGCTCTGACAACCATGTGACATGTCTTGCTCAGTCTTGCCCTGTGTTTGGGCTGGACCTGCAGACAGGTTTATTCTGCAAAGCGGGGATGTGAGCTGTACCTCTGTTGGCCAGTGCTGACTAGGGCTTGGCCAAACAGATAGTATTTAAATATATAGCTTTTATTAGGAAGAAAAGCTCCCTAATCCTTGCTCTGGGAAAGTATGAGTGATAGCATCTCTACTTTCATAATCTTTTGCAGTTCTTACGTGAATATATGAAAGAATTTAATAATGTTCTAGGTTAGAAAATGATCATGCATATGCATACATCTTTAAAATCTGTCTTCTCTGACTTTCTTTCCCCTTACTTATGTTGAGAGAGGAAGCCAGCAAATTATTTCAATGTATGATGCATCCAATATCACCTTTCACATAAACAGAAAAAATATGCTTCCTCTGTTGATGTGATGAGACCAGGATGCATTTAAGTGTCTAGAGAAAGTGTCATTTTGTTTAAAATAATGTGAAGAGGAGCCCAGTCAACAGTACGTTGAAATGAGTTATGGGGGTGCTGCTGTTTTAATGACAGGATGGGGAAGATGCAATTGAAGATGCTGCTGTTATGCCTGAGCCCTGGCCCAGATCACCACTGTTGGGAGTCCTTTTGCACCTGCTGCTCTTGTCCCCATCCCTGCATGGATGCTTTGCCAGAAAACTCCGCTCAGGTGATGTTTAGCTGTGCATTAATCTGGCCCCTCGGTGGATTGCTTAGCCTGCAGATACAATGGAGTATATCAACCTCAATTCAAAACCCAGTGTAATTTTATGGGAATGAATTGTTCAGATAAATTTGGTAGAGCACAGTTTCTTAATCTGCTAAATGGGAAAAGACACTGCTGCCTGCAATTTGGGAATAAATTAGATTATTCTAGATTAATCCCTCCAGGGATGGAGACATAGGAAGAGGCTGTTGCTGGTCAGACAGTCGATTTTCAGGTTTATTTATTGCAGCAATCCAGCTGCCAGCGTGACTGAGAGCAGAGCCCGAGCCTCTGCCATGCACTTCATCATGCTCTGGAGCACCTGTTTGCTGAGTTCAAATGCAGAAGCATCTATCTGCTGCAAACCAGGCCACGTACCCTGGCACTGGGGGCACTGGACACTGCTTTGGCTTCTCTCCCTGGGGACAAAATACCCAAGCGTGTTTCCCTGGGTGTTCAGGAGTTCATTGGAAAGTTTTGTTAAAGCATCTGTGCTCCAAGACAAGCTCAGTCCTCGGATCCGTTCTGATCTTCGAGCTCCCTGTTTGGTTCCCTTTAGGAAGAGGTTCCCAGGTGGGCTTACAGGAGCACCACAGGTCTTGCCATCTTCGCCCCAGATGCCAGCGTGGTGCTGGATTAAGTGACAGTGAGCAAATCTGCACACAACAGGCAGAGCCCACCTGGCAAATGCTTTTGTGACTAAGCATCGCTACCTGTGTGCAAAGCTGGCATTGGTCCCTCCGCCTCCAAAGATCCGCTCCATTTCAAAATAAAATGGCAAAAATCTGGGGTCCAAAAGATCCATGTCTTGGCCTGTGCAGCATCTCCCTTTGTCTGATCCTTGCAGTAGTATGTCCACATCCCAGGGGTGTCTGCACAAGGTGAATGGTGAGAGCAGAGCTGGTGGTCGCAGCACTGTGCCAGCACAGGGGTATGACAGGAGGGGTGCCCTTCCTTGGAGACCTGGCTTGAAGCTGATGCTGATGGTGAGAGGAGTTATTGCTCAGTACAGTGAATGGTGAGAGGAAATGTTCATTGTATTACTTTCTGGGACACCTTCCCAGAAAACATTTCTTTGTGATAATTGCAGCACTGATGCCATAAGCCCTGGCAGGAGCTCCCCTTTTGTGGAGGTGAATGGAGTGGAATATCAAGAAAGCTTTCCAGGATTCAGTTTGGTCACAGCCTGTTAAAGCAAGAGCCTGTTCAATGAGGGCATCATGTACTTCTCAGCCTGGCCACACACAGCTAGGAGGGACAGCTGAAAGTTCTCTGTGTTTGCTGCTTGAATCTGGGGATGCTGCTACATCTGTTCCTCAGGAGTCACTAGACCCACACCCTCTCCTAGTGTGTTGTGTGAACTGGGTAATAAAGGTCCTTGAAGCAAGGACCGCATTTGCCATGGTGCTGTCAGTCCAGGAGATGAGTATTCCCAGATCCTCCTTGTCCCCATCCCCATGTGTGGCTCCTGTGTCTTGAATTGTATTTCATGTTTTGTAAGAGGGGGGAAATAAACATGTGAAAGCACAAGTCTGATCTTAGGCATGAATGGAAAAGCTTCTGGCTTTGCTACTTTGTTGTTCCCCAGTGATGTGGGACTTGGAACTGGTGGGTCTTGAAGGGACACTCGTTCCATCCTGTCTCTTCCCCTTGGGGACACCCTCTGAGGGGACTGC
The DNA here is from genome assembly GCA_013398115.1 of Falcunculus frontatus. Lineage (NCBI taxonomy): Eukaryota > Metazoa > Chordata > Aves > Passeriformes > Falcunculus > Falcunculus frontatus. Next base: position 1,376,239 of record VZRV01009347.1, read on the forward strand.
TGAGTACACCAGATGGGTAGAGAAGGAAATCTCAGGACTTACAACTGATATGAGTGGAGTTCACTGAGGAAGAGGATGAGATAAACAAATCAGGTCCTTCATGGAGATGGAGGTATCAGGATCACCTTCTTGCTCCCTTGAGTAGGGCAGTTCCTCAGTGCTCTCCCACTTCTTAACCTGCCATGCTTTGGGGATGTATAGAGTTGTGCTCCACTTTGTTTCTTCACTGGAAACATTTGCTTGGAGTAGGACAGCTCGGGTCGAATTTCCCAAAATTTCCGAACTTTCCCAAAGCTGCACTCCCAGCTTTGGATGGTTGTGGTGTTTCAGATGGGTAGGGGAGATGCAGTAGAGACAGAACTTAAAGCTGATGATTGGTGAACTGTAAATTTGAGCTGGAAAATGTGGCTGTACTGTAAAATTCAGGACACCATCTGTTTCATTGGTTGCTTGCAGTAACATTTGTACTTGATAATTAAAATGTCACACACATTTTTAGCCAGAATAATCCATGGAGGAGTAGAACTGTGTCTTCTGAAAATCTTTCAAGAGATACTGAGATAGGAACAATACTGTTTTGAACCATCTCTTGCTGCTCATAGAGGAGTTTTGCTTCTTGCCTCTTTTTCTTTTTTTTTTTTTCCTTTTTTTCTTTCATATTTTGAGGAGGAGGTTAGGGGAGTGGGAGCAATGGCAGATCCTTTTGGAAGGAGCTGTGACCTTAGTGAATAACCCCGCATGTCACATGGTTTATTTTACTTTAGGTTTATCATACTGGGTTTATCATATCCTTTCTGGCAGGGGTAGGTTATCTTTGGTTTCAGCTGAAATCAGCTTGATTTTAAGGGTTTCTCAGCTAGTCTAAGCAAGACTTCCCTCCAGCTGAGGGTTCAAAGTGCTGCCTCCTTGTTTGGCTGTGGGAGGTGAGGTCTGGGAGCTCAGGGCTCAAGAACTGCGGCAAGAAGTTGCTCAAAGAAAGGTCACATCTTGACCCAAGTTTGTGATACCCTCACGGTGAGAGAACCAGAGCAAAGGGCAAAGCAAGTAGCACTGTTGGGAATTGGGTGCTTTTTGCATACCTGTGCCAGTCCTTCAGCTGGCACAGAAGGGAGCTGGATTCCTCTCATTGCCCAGCCCAGGTTGCTGCCTCTCTGTGCTGACCTCAGTTCAGCTGCTACTTTGGCTGGAGTTTGCTTCATGGCACTGAAAAGATGGAAAAATTTAATTCACTTTTGACTGTCTGCAAGTAGGATTATGAATATCTTAATGCTACAAAATAATTAACAATATAGGGGATGTCTGAAATCCAGAAAAAGGCAATGTGTCCGAGCTGATCTCAGTGCTGAATGTGCTGTCACTGACCACCAGGAAAGCATCTGGTGAGGTTTTGCCAGCTCAGTCTCCAGTTTCCAGGCACACCACGAGCTTGGACTGTGTGGATAGTCCTTCTGAGCACAACACAACGGACACATCCCTGGGTTTGTTCAGGGCTGTATAAGAGGCTAACGTGACATTTTCTGTTAACGTGGCTTTCTGAGGGCATTGTCCTCACTGATTCAGACTGAGTGAGATTTACTAAATGTTTGGGGTGGAACTAGCAGATGTGGGAAACAAGATGTTCTCCACATCTTGTAATGTTTTACTTAGTCTTGCTTGCTTAGCTGATGTAAAACCCCTCCCAGCTGAGCTTTGACACAACAAATGCATCCATGGAGTTTTACTAGAAATGCACTCTGCCGTTCCATGAAAATTTTAAATCCAGTTATGTCAACTGTGTATGAACACAAGTTTTAAAATCCTGGTCTGCTGGGAGCCATTTGGAGCTCAGAGTGTTGCGGTACATCAGAGTGTGCCATCAGTAACTAGTCAGGATTAAAGATGAAGTCTGTGGAGGAACCACAGCCAGTACCTCAGAAACACTTCCCAGCCAGCCAGGTGCTTTCAGGGATGTCTCCCATCTTAAATCAAACATCCCAACATCCATGCAGACCTTGTACGTCAGAGCTCAAGCTGTATCCTTGCAGGATGAGGCCCTGTGATTCTGCCAGGAAACTGTGTTGTAATGTGTGAGAGAGGGCTTAAAATATTCTAATTGTCTGCTATGAAATTGCAGTTTTGTTCCCTGGAGTAGAAAAGTGAGTTTAAATCATTAACGCCGTAAGTCTCAGTGATGATTACAGAAATGTTTGCAAGTGACTTAATCAGTATAGTTTGTCTAAGTGGCCCATTTTAATATTATTGCACTGATTAAGTTTTCTTAGCTAATATGTGTTTCATTTCCAATTCAATTAAATGAGAATCCCCTTCCATTACATGATACTACAGTAGTGCCCTAGTGGGGCAGGAGCACACTTGGTATTTTCAATTGATACAGATTTCTTCATTATGCAGTCTCGTGGTGCTCAATAGAATCAATGAGAGCTGAAATTAAAACTGTAGAAGTTGCAGCTGTAAATACACTGTCTGTTCCTCTATCCCTCTTTTGGCAGCAGGCTGAGAATTATATTAGTATCAGTTCATTAATTACATTGCAAAGACATTTTCAATAGATGCTTGCTTTTGACAGAATTTTAGAAAGACTGGGAAGGATTTTCTTTGGATTTCTGTATGCACAATAATTATGGTAAAAATGTAAGTTGCACTAATGTGCCCTTTTTATGTGCTATATATCCTCCGTTTAGTTTTTAAAAGCACTTTGGTGTAACCTATCGTGGGATGTATTAATTGGCGTATGGAAGATTATCTGCAAATGGCTTGTGAAGGAATTACGTTCTTTCGTGTGAGCCAAACCTCCTCCTTTTATGTATTATTGAAGAGAATTGATTGAGCTCTGATATAGTAACAAATGATTTTATAAATACCCTCGAGTTAATTTCTCATTGTGGGAGATGCAGAGCTCTTGGGGCTGATCGTATGATCTTTTTCTTGAGAGCTCCAAGGTTTCTCCAGCGCTGAGGCAGGGATGTTCAATAGTAGCTACTTTCATATACAAAGGGGTGTTGGGAGGGGTGTTCAAGCAGCGATTAGGAATTTGCAATGAGTGCTCAAGAAATAAGATAAATCACAACTTCTAAATGCACATTCATGCGTTCATAAAGAAAACAAGTGTTCATGCCAAGCTGAGATGGGAGCCCTCCACACCCGCTTCCTCCTGGGTCGTGTTAGCCACAGAACTTGCAAATGAAGCACACAAGATTCAGTGATCTGCTTCCCATGGGTGGCTGGCAGGACGAGTGTCCACAGCCCTGGGGGGCCTTGGGCAGGTTCAGTGTGGCAGCCCCTATCTCATTTCTCTGCTTTCGTGCGGTTCCATGCAGCCACGTGTCAGCTCGTGCCATCTTCTTGCACATGCAGGGCATAGCAGAGCCTGTCTGAAATACTAGTTTTATTCTATTATTAAAAGTATTTTCATCTGGTCAGAGAGTATGTGGCTTTGTGCATTTAAGACATAGCTAAAATATATATGGATATAAGGATAAAGCTTTTTTACTGCTAAATATATGCTTTTTATAAACAAGAAGTTGGATTTTTTTTTTTTTAAGAATATAATAAATATTTTAGCATAGTTATTCTGGCTCCATAAGTGCAATGAAAATGTTAACCTTGGCACATCAATCGCGCTTTACAGATGACTGTAATTTCCTGAATGTCAAAACTCCAAATTTCTCTACTAAGCAAACTTTTCAGTGGCAAAATAGATTGCCTCCATAATATATCACTGTGTGCAAGTAAAAATGAAATCTTTATGTACTGTATTATGAATCAATGAGGCATTAAGATTCTTGGAAGGGTGAGTGGACTCTGGAAAATGAAAAACTGCCACTATTCCATCTCTGTAAACCGTTGCTTATGGAGTGTAGGCTTTGCAAACCTCGATCTTTGCCGAGGCAGAAATATCAGTTACACATTGAAACTAATTCCTGCAGCGGCATTTAGATGGGGTAAATACTGTTGGAAAGATCTGATTTATAGCAGCATCCTGTGGTTATTCACCAGCTCTGTTGCAGTGGCCTCCTTTTCGCTTCAGGATATCTGCCATGCTTTTTAATGAATCCGTAAGAGCTCTGTGATCAGAGCCATGCTGTAGCACGCCTGGAGATGTGTGTGGTGTGACTCCAGGAGCTCCAGGGGACAGGGACAGCTCCTCACACCAGGAGTAGGAAGGTGCTCCTGGCACTCTGTGGGCGTCAGAGCACACTGTTTCAAAAGACATCACTCAGACCTTGGGTTTTCTTAGTGTATATTAAGAGCAAAATTCGGCTCTGCCTCCTGTTTATTAAGGGATAATTGCCCTAGGCAAGAAAGACACTTTCCAAAGCCAAGGCCTTGCGTGCTGCCGAGATCTCACAAATCCAGCGTCGCCTGTACTGCAGCTTGTCATCCAGCATGATGGAAGCATGGCACACGCTGATCGTCCTGTCACCTTCTCCTTTCCTTGGGTTTTACCTCCCGTGTCCAGCCTGGGGGCTCAGCACCTCTTCTGCCCTCCATCCTGATGCCTCTGTTGTATAACTAAGCTCATGAGGTGGGAAGCTTTACTGCTTTAAATAGGCTGTGATGGAAGCTGGGTGTTTCCAAGGGGCAGTTCAGTCCTTTATCCAGCAGGTCAGGTGGGTGGGATGGTTCTGGGCACCTCTGCCCAGCATTGCCACCCTTTCCTATGCCAGACTCCAGTGTGGAGGCAGAGGACTGGGGACTGGCACCACCAGCTGAGTCACTCTTCTGTTTACCGAGTCTAAAAACAGAAACTTGCGTCTCTTTTTATACACTACTGAAAAAAAAAATTTAAAAGGCCACTATTCTTGCTGAACTGGTTGTGAGCAGAGGTATCCTGCAGAGATCTTAATAATACAGGCAATTATGAAATTAATACCACTCTGGCAGATCTGCAGGGCCTCCCTCCGCTCCTCAGGCAACACTGTGGACAATTATTTTGTGTGTGAGGGTAGCTGGGAGCATGTGCGTGTGTGAGGCTGCATATTTTTTACTTATTTAGAGCCTTATTTTCATTATCTTTGTTTGCTTATGCCATGCCTGCACATATATGAATGTGTACCTTGACCTGCTAAATCGCTGCCTTCCTGTGTGCCTGAAATGCTTTTTTTCTGCAGATCTTTCCTATTTGGTAATTTCACGGGCAATGATGGGCCGGTGTAATTGCTGTTCTTGAAAAATCCAGCTCCTTTTTATGGGTTCCTCTGGCACTTCTCTCCTGCTGCCGTTGCTGTGGGTAGGCTGCTGGCTTCCTACCCCCACTATTAGTGTTTCTAGACAAAACATCTCTGTGATTCATTGGGTGCTGATGGAAGTGAAAACATAATGATTACTTAGAGGAAATGTAAATTTGCATTTGCTAACGGCTTTAATTCGCAGTCCTAAAATACTTATCTCCTTTCCTTTCAGGTCCTTTTTCAGAGCTAATGCATTATTTGCTTCTACCACCCTGAGACCCAGAGTAAAGGAATATAGTCCAGGTAGTCTTGCAGGCTGCTGCAGAGAAAAGGGGTGTTTGTTCCTCCTTCTCTCCCTCCCCATAATCTTTATCCATCACTTCTTTAATGAAGAAGGGATTTGTTCATCTAGATTTTACTGTACTTTGAATTTTGGATGAGGTGGATCTGGAAGTTTAGTTCCATTTTAATGACTGAATAAAGAGACATCTCATAGGAACAAATAGGAGCCAGCCCAGGATCTGTTTGCTGGGCAGGAGCTGCACCGAAGTCCTTGGGGAGAGGAGAGAAGGGGAGCAGTCTGTTCCAATACCCCTGCTCCATGGTTGCCTCCTTGGAAGAGCTGTGCCAGTGGCAGGGGAGGCCCTGGCATGGGCAGCCAGGCTGCAGATCCAGGGCATGGAGGCAGCCATGGAATACTGGGCATGAGATCTTCTCCCTGCGGATCACAGGGAACTTGACAGTCCCCCTTGTTCCTCTCCCACTCCTAGATGGGGTTTGTTGCCGCTGTCTGTGGGGCCGGGAAGCCTTGGAGCAGAGCAGCACTGTGGAAAGTCCACGGGCAATGAATGCATCTCCACTGCTGCCATTGCCATCCACATCACTGCTGGGAAGCATCTGGGACCAATCTGGAGTGGATGCAAACATTTGATTCCTAGCGCTGCCTCAGTAAGCTTGCCAAATATTTTGGCCTCATCTCTGTGAGTTGTGCTGCAGGAGCAGCTCTTGGCAGGGAAGAGGCACTCTCGTTTTGGGGGGAGGTTCTGAGCGAGGATGGTTGAGCCAGGAGAGGCTCCCACCATGATTCTCACCCCTGTCCTTTTAGTTGTGTCTCTAGGTGACAAAGTTTGTTAAGAATCAGGATGAGTCACAGTATTAAATGAACGCTTCGCCTGTCTCTGAGTGATCTCCAAACAGATGCCTCACTCCAACAAATTAGGCAGCAGGGGTATTTCTCTTGGAGGAACAATTTGTGGTATTAGCAAATCAAACTCTCAGTGGGCCATTCTTGATGGGAGTTAACCTCAACTTCTGGGAGCAAAGCACTTGGCGCCCGGCACGGCGTAATTGAGTTTGACTTCTCAGAGAGATGTGGTGGCCATGATCGATCGGCTGGGAGACCCCCTGCCAGAGATTAAAATCCATCAGCAGCTTCGGAACCCACAGGGAGGGTTTCTAAGAGCAGAACAACAAATATGAGACTCTAACCATTCGCATTCCTGACCTTCCATCATTGTCTGTGACTTTGCTGTCAAATAATCCTGAGCAGGGACATTTTCTGAGTGGTGTGGGATGAGGGAGAAGTGCAGGAGCCTGCCTGTGACACAGTTTCACTTCACTGCTTGGAGCAGTGGAGGAGAAGGAGATGGGATCTCAGATCCGTGTGTGAGGCCAGAGCATAGGAGCATCTTCCTGTGGTCAGATGAGCTGAAACAAGTTGCCATCTCAAACCCCAAATTGCTCAGCTTTTAAAATAATGAGTATATGACTACTCTTTTATAAGCGAGCTCTGTAGATTTTTATTCAGCAGCACGAGTGGTTTGTGCGGAGGGGGGAGGGACGTGGATGTCTTTGTGCTGCCTGCTGGCTCTGGTGATTGTGCATTGTTTCTGGTGCTGAAGTACCAACCCTGTGATTATTTTTATTTTTTCAGTTGCTCCGTCCTTAATCCTTTGCATCATATGCAGAATCTCTGCTGTGGGGTTTTAGTTTGTTTTATTTGCATTTCTGCTGGATGTGGCACAAATCTGGTCTGTCCCTTTGGCCCTGCACCTTCAGAGGGAACTTTCCTTTCTGAATATCCATCTTCACCTGGAGCAGAACTTGGTTTCACACTGCCCTTTTAATGTACCACGAAGTCCATGAACTGGGGAAAAAAACGCATACAGATTTGGAAACTTAACAAATTTCCTTGCCTTCCCCATCTCCACTCAAAAAGATGGAGACACTTGTATAAAATTGCCTCCATTCACTGCACAATCCCTGTCTGTGATGCCAAACGTCCTAGCCAGGCTTGCCATCTGGATGAGCTTGACCTGGATACAGACTGGTGTGTTTGAGCCAGCTTAAAGCATAGCCTTACTTTTGCATGGTGAATGGGACTGCCCCAGTACCTTCCCTGGTAGGCATAGCTCTGCTTCCTCAGCCCTGTGCTGAAGCTGTGTTTTCCTGGGTTAGTTTGCCCCCAGGAAAAGCCTGTGGGGGAGATGGGGATGTTTCTGGGGCTGTGGTGCTCCCTGTGCAAAGGCTGTGGGTTTCTCTCCCTCGGTAACCTACAAAGCCCTTCTTACTACAGCCTCATTTCTCAGCAGAAATGGGGAAAGGTCACTCAGTCCCTGTCTTGGGGTGATTTTATGATGGGTATCCCCCATCATCGCTCTATGCCCAGATATGATTCCTGTGCCTTTCTGTGCCTTTCAACTGAGCCCAGGAGAGGGAAGAGAAAGAAAAAAAAGGCCAGACGAACTTTTTCAAAGCAGTCTGTGCTCCAAGGTCACCACTCCTCTGCGTCTCTCTGCTGTGGGGAGGAGGGTGGAGGAAGCACCCTTCCTGCTTTTCAGCCAGCTTCTTCGGCTCCGTTTCTTCAGGGAGAGACGGAGAGTTAAACCTTGTTTTTCTGGGACTTTGGATTCTTTTTTTCTTCTCTTCTGGACTGGTTCAGAACATCAGAACATCAGAACCTCACCGGGGGACCTTCCCCCGGCCTGGAGGTGAGCCCCACGCCAACCCAGCTCCGAGGAGGACAGAGACCACACTCCCAGAAGGACTCTCAAATCTTTCAGGTTTTTCTCTCCACAGTGAGAGATTTCATTATTTAGCATTATTATTCTTTTCCTGTGTGTTTGTTAAATAAATAGTTTTTATTCTCTCTTTCACATTCCTCCGAGGAATATTTCTTTCCCGAACCTGGGTGGGGGAGGAGCGGCTATAACCTGCCTTCCTTTGAGGAGACGTTCCTTTTGGACGTTTCCCTGAATTTGGCCCAAACCAGCTCAGTCCCTCACCTACTAATCCACTAATGGATGTAATGGTGAGTGGATGTTCAGCTTTCAGCTCCCCTCTCCAGTCCTTACCTCACAGATCCATCAAACTGGGCTCAGGTTTCCAGGCTGAAGCCATGGCAGCTGCCACTGTCTGACCTCCAGCCTCCCTTGACCTCAACAAGCAATTAAGCAGTAGGGCAGTGGGGTTGGGACGAGATGTGCTCTGACTTTGGGAGATTCTGACCCATTTTGATGCATAGTTAGAGTCACCATCTCCTCACCTCCTTAGCTCTGCACACAGTGAGCCCCCTGAGCACCGTGGTGTGGGTACCTGCATATCCCTTCCCTGGCAGCTTCTCCAGACTCTGAAGTCTCTGGCTTTATTCAGTGTTGTCATCCCCTGGGGTTTCACACTTCCTCACTTGGACTTCAATTTCTTTTTTCTTTAATATTTTTTTTAATGTTGCAATTAGAAGTTTGATGCAAGGACTCTTTAAAAAACTCATTAGATTGAAAAAAGGGAATCTCATTCTGCCCCTGTGTTTGGCAGAGGTGGGGAAAGGGCTGGCAGGAATGGACTGTGTGACCACAAGATTATCCTTCAAAGCAAGCAGGTGCAGTATGGGGAGCAAACTCAACATTGTGGGACTGTTCAGTCCCCACATTCCTCAAGGAATAGCAGTGCTCAGGGAGATTCCAGAAGCAAGTCACTGTCACATCATCCCACATTCCTGATGCCTCCAGGGTCAACCTACTTTGTGAGTTGCCTTCAAGCTCTCTTTCTCTGCTTCATGGCCACCCAACTTCATCAGAAAGGCAGTGTTTCTGGTGAGTGCAGCTCTTAAGTTGGAGGGATGATTCACGGTAGTTGGAGCTCTACCTGCAAACATGTTGTTTCGGGCTCTGAAACACATGCTTCAAGAAATGGGCAGGAGCTCAACACCCCCTTGGTAAGACAGCAGAAAGAACAAGCCATTAAGTACAGAGCTAAAAATAGTTGCAAAGCTTTGAGTCTTCCTCGGTTGCAGCAGAACGATCCTCAAAGTGCTGATGGCCGAATATATCTCTGGCACGGCTCTGACTGGAGGATGCCTTAAAGCTTTTGTGACTTTCTGAAGCTCAGTTCAGATGAACGCAGAGCAGCATGGCTGCTTTCCTGGAGCTGCCATGATTCCTAACTTGGAGGAGAGAGTTGGGGCAAAAGCTGATGTTCCCAAAAGGGTCGGTGCCTGGTTTGGTAGAATTTTAATAGGCAGGCTTAAGAAGGGGAGAAATGCATAAAATTGCTGAGTTGGCCCAGCAACTGACAAAGCATCTCTCTCTAAGACATCTCTTCTCATTTCTTGAAAGCAGGATTCATCTGGGAAATAACAACATGGAATAAGTAACAGCTGTGAGCCTGTTTCAGTGAGCTGTGCTCAGGCCAGGGAGGATATGGGCCCAGCCTGGGGCATCCCATGAGTATCCCTGGCTGGCATCCTGAGCTCAGGATGCTGGGGAAGCCCAGACACCTCCATACTCACTGCAGAGTCCAGTGAGCATCTTTACTCAGCCTCATGCCCCCCGTTCTCCCTCGACTGCAGCGTTTCCCTGCCAGGCACAGATGGAGATACCTGTCCAGGTGAGGCAACCCAGGCTGAAGTGATCTGTTACAACACAGCCTCTTCCACCAACACACGAGTTTTTATTCATTCTGTTGTTTTTACAACAGCAGCCAAGGGAGACACTTTGTCACCGCCTGTGACCAAAGAGCACAAAGGGAGAGCAGCTGAAGAGTTTGAACTATAATAAAACGCTCACCGCATCGATCTTGGCTCAAGATTTGTTTCCCTTCTTGCATTAACTCCCCATCGATTTCTGTGATGACCTTAGAGCATGCAGTCTGGTTGGCCTTCTCCCTCAGCTGGTAGCACCCCTGTGCCTGAACCCTTCTCCCCTGAGCTGAACTGCTCATGGGCCAGCTTGTACAAGGGGCTCTGGGGTAAGCAGGGCTCTGCTTTTGCCTCCTTGGTCATCAGAGGTTTGTTGCTGTATGTTAGTTGCTGTAGTTAATGCAGAGGTTAGTGCTATCTGGCTGGGTCATTATTTCAGCGCAGTGTCCCAATAAACTAGATCCAATGCTCAGGGGTCCTGGCAGAAGGTGAAGAAGGGTCTTGGGTTTGTCCCATAGATGCTTAATTTCCCCGTGTTGGGGATCCTGATAAGGCTGTGTTGCTGCTGCATCAAAGGAGCCCGAGGCACGAGCGTGATCAGGGACGGCTCCTGCTCATTGGAATGGCTGATTGAGGTGGCACTCGTGGTAAGCCCTTTCTCTTTGCCAGGCTGGATTCTCCAATGCTATCAGAGACCTGCTGAGATAAGACAGAGCAAAACTCTTCCTGTCTCTGCAAGGGACAGTGTGGGGTTAGCAGCTGCCACTCACTCATGAAAGTGAGCTTTATTCTTGCTCCCTCTTACCTCCAACTCTCACAGTGAAATCATTGAATGGCACATCTGTGGAAAAGGACCTTCCTTAGGATTGTGGCAGGGGCTTTGGTGTTGCTGTTGTACCGCGGTCCGAGAGAATGAGGACACGAAGTCGATTCAGGGAGACCAAGAGCGAGCCATTGAGCCATTTTATTAATTAATTTCTGACAGGCTTAAATACCTGAGTTCGCAAAGATGGCATAAGATCATTGGTCATTGACCATCCGCCTCTCATGCCAATTGGCCAAGACTCACAACACCCATTTAAAAATATTTTTCTAGTTAACATCATAACAGGTCTACATAACAAATTGCAGGTGCAAGATAATAAATTAGTTTATAAAAACCTGAACAGTGTTTTCCATAGTTTCTGTGAGAAAAGTAGAGTTCTCACAGAATAGCATTTTGCTGGAGGATTTCTCTGATAAAGGCCTTTCAGTGTCCATACTTTGGCTCCCTTTGCCTGTGTGAATCTGTGGCCAAATCCCTCTGAGCTGGGGGTGGCAGCAGCATCACCTCAAGTAAGGATGGGGATGGTGCCAATTGTGGTGTCCCAGCTCCAAGCATCAAATGCTGTTGTTTCCAGCCACTGATGCTGTACTGGGCTCATTGGTTTTGTTTGGCTTTGCACATTTATTGTACTTTCTACTTACTTAATTATTTATGTGTGTGGATGCTCTAAATAAGAAGAAGAATGGTGACTCTCCAGGTTTTCTTTCCCTGTGCAGTTGAATCCTTTTTGTGCTTGTGAATCACTTTTTAGTCCATTCAAAGACAATTTTCTGTAAAACATTGACATCTAGTGGCTTTTCTGCCAAATGATATGATAGGTAACAAAAGTTTGACTTCGAGGTGGCCAGTCACAATGCCACTTGAGAAAGCAAATTAATGTCCTCCTCCTCCTCCTTACACAGCACCAAGGACATGGCAGTCACACCCCAGGGGCTCAAGGCTCCTGGGTACACACTCCTTGGTGTCCTCTCCTGGAGGAGTGGCTTTCCCTGGCAGGACAATTTGCTTATTGAGCTACTTCTAATTCCATTTGCTTAAGTAAATGGCTGGTATCCTGATGGTGTTCCTCCAACATCATTCAGGTGAGGCTGTGGTCATGTTAGTGGAGGTTCAAAGAGCTGCGTCTGTCTTCAGGCTGTGATGGGGTGGACAGCATGGTGTTTGATGGTGGATATTAATGTGCAACCCAGAGTGAACTGTGGGCAAGTTCTGTGGTTGAACTTGCAGCTTTTCCAGCTGGTGGCCTGATGGGTTTCCTGTGGCAGCGTGTCCCCCACATGTGATACTATCCTGTTGCTTCTAACCAAAGCCAGCACCTCCCTTGAAAATGTTTTCTCTTACAAAGTGCTTGAATGCGTCCTTTAATTTCCTGTTGGTCACTTAGCTCTCCTCTCTCATCGTTTCAGTCCTGCATCAGATGAAGGCAGGAGAATAAAACAGGATTTACATGAGCTTTGCCAAGGTCCTCATTAGGGTGGATGTGGTTTGGGGCTTCTGGGCACACCCCATTTATCTGGCCTGCAAAAGGAAAGGTCCTGTAGGAAATGCCTTCCTCAGAGGTGTTATGCTGCTCTGGGGCTCATGCAGCTGTGACCCACAACTGCTCCTCAGGGAACGTAGCACAGGCAGCTCTTTGCTGTCTGTGGAAACCTGTCAGTGCAGCTCTGTTGTACAAGGAAATTAAAAGAGCCAGAGCTACCTGTGTCCTGCTTGGGTTGTGGCTTACATCCCAGGAGATATTTTGAGTATTCTCCCAAGGTCTGGGGTGACCATCAGTTGAAGCACCAGCAGGAGCACATTGCCACATGGAGAGCCCAGCACAGAGGGGAATCTTGGGTTCCCTTGGCCTCTGTAGACACACCACCTGTTAAACAGAGACAGCTCTGTGTGTGTGCAGGTAGATACAACCCTTTGCACTTTTTTAGGGGTTTGTTCAGCCATCCTTCACCCTGTGGAGGTGAACTCACGGAGGAGCCTCTGCAGCAGGGCTGCTGAAAGCCTCTTAAGCGCGTCTCCCAGTTTGTATTGATTTTGAGCGTTAATGCACTCTGTGCTGGAGACACACAGGACTAAACGCTCTGTTTTCCTCTCCCCTTGGCAGGAATTTCTACTACATCACCATCCTGCGTGACCCTGTGTCCCGATACCTGAGCGAATGGCGCCACGTCCAGCGAGGAGCGACATGGAAGGCGTCCCTGCACGTCTGCGACGGCCGGTCCCCGACCACCGAGGAGCTGCCCAGCTGCTACACAGGGGATGACTGGTCGGGCTGTTCCCTGCAGGAGTTCATGGATTGCCCCTACAACCTGGCCAACAACCGCCAGGTCCGCATGCTCTCCGACCTCAGCCTGGTGGGATGCTACAACCTGTCGGTCATGCCCGAGGAGCAGAGAAATAAGGTTCTGCTGGACAGTGCCAAGGAGAACCTGAAGCGGATGGCCTTCTTCGGTCTGACCGAGTTCCAGCGCAAGACTCAGTATCTGTTTGAGAAGACTTTCAACATGAACTTCATCTCACCTTTCACACAGTACAATAGCACAAGGGCCTCCAGCGTGGAGATAGACAAGCAGACTCAGCAACGCATCGAGGCCCTCAATTTTTTAGACATGGAATTGTACGATTATGCAAAAGACCTGTTTTTGCAGCGGTACCAGTACATGCGGCAGAAGGAGCACCAGGAAGCACGGCGGAAACGCCAGGAGCAGCGGAAGATCTTGCGGGCGAAGCAGGCGCACCTGAGGGAGCAGGGGGAGAACAGCTCCAGCACCGACTACACAGGGAACGTGGAGCGGTGGCGGCGATAGTGGGGGGCACCTGCCGGGCGTGGAAAAGAAGTGGAGCCCGACTCAGTCTACAAACCGGAGACGACAAGTGATGCTTCTCAAGAGTCTGAAGCAAAAAGAGGTCAAAATGTTGCCTTTGCAGTTGCCTTTGCAGTAAATGTTGTACTGTATGTGGAACACTTAGCGTGTAATTAAATTGTCCTTTTTAGGTTTGTTGGATTATTTATGAAATACAGGAGCCAACTCTGCTTACCGGAAATGTTTGCTTGGACATTTATTTAGAAGAAGTGGAAGAAAAAAGTCCTTAAATTAGTTATGAGTACAAAACGGGATGCTGGAAAATGTTTATGATGCTCGGCTGAAATCCATCTGGGAAGCAAACTCATTTCCTAATAAAGAGCATTTAGCATACTCTCACAATACAGTATATGAACAAAACCTTTTCCCTTTGATTTTATCTTAATTTTATTTTAATAATGTGTTTTCAAGGGCACCAACTGCATATGACATTTACCAAGTTAATGAGTGGACGATGAAGGGAACAGTAAAGGTCTAGAAAAATTATCAACTAGTTTTATGTATAATATTGGCTTTTAAAATGAATAGAAATAATTTCTCTAGTTATATAAATATTTAAAATTTTAAACTTTTTCTACCTACTGCTGTTTAGAGTTTTAAGCTTGGTCTATCTCATACTAAAAAAAAAGAAAAAAAACCCACATACATACTTTTCTGAACTCAATGCCAACATTATAGACACTGTTTCCGGAATTTTTCAGGGCAGTATGATTTTAACCATTCTGGGAAAGTTACAGTGCATTCTCATGTTTGTTTCTTAAAGCCTTCTCCAAATTATAATCCTGTGACAGTGTCTCATTTTAAGTCTTTCTTACCCATTAGAATACTTAATGCTGAATTTATCATTCCTTAATAATTGCTGGTATAAACTAGATGAAATTATGTTGCCGGTATTTGTGTAGTGTCTTTAAAAAGTCATAAAACTCTCTAATCCCAGCAATATTATGAAGAGAATTGCTCAATGGAAGTAGATTTACACTTGAATTAGGATTTACTTCCAGTAAATCTTTGCTACACCAGATAAGAACAGGGCTTTTTTTTTTTTCCTGTGCTCTTGAGCCCTTCATAGCAATGACAGATGAGGACTGAAAATGATGGAAGCCAGTTTTTCCATAGCCATAGTTACACAAGAGGAAAAGGATGTGTGGGGTGCAGCCGCTTGCTCCCGAGCAGGCTTTGCTGGGGCTCAAGGTGCAGAGCCAGAGTGGGATCACCCGCAGTCCTCCCCCAGACCCACAGGGAGAGCAGACGGGGCATGTGGTGCAAGGGGCTCCTATAAATCTCTATGCAAAAAAATATAAACCTCTACAAGGGCCAGACATTCAGCAAGTTCAGAACATTTGTCCTGCAGTGCTCCCGAGCTTGGCACTGAGCGGAGACACCTGGAAAGGGCCCTGTGTCCCCAGGGTCACGCTGCTTACAAGGCTCACTTGCACTGTTGCCTTTCACCTGTATTACTCTATACACCATGAAGGCAGGGGGGCAGAAAATGAGTCAGAAGGCTTTAAAAAAACCTTACGGCTCCACACCTAAGTTACCTGGAAGTTGTTTAACATCGGATGTTGTGTGGCAGCCTGGGGCAGCAACCCTGCTGGAGGCAAAGGGAGAGCAAAACAGCAGCAAACCAATACCCTGCATTAGCAGCTTCGAGAAGAGAATAACTTCATGTACAGCAATTTTTTTTAAAATGAGGACTGCGGTTGCCGATATGATGTCTCAGTTGTGTTTTGGTTTTCACGGGGGAAAATAATTCGCTCTTGAAACTGAAGGGCACTGCTGTAAACAGGACTTAACTGTGGGTGAGCTGGAGGCCTGTTGCAGGAGGTGCATCTTGTTTTTATGCTGTGGTGTGCATGGTTTACAGAGACTAGTTGCATTTTCTTTGTGTATACTGTTTATTGTATATAGGGGATGTACGAATATAAGGATACCATTTTGTCATAACCATATCAAATTCTACTGATTTCCACGGTAGACGCTGTCTTATTGTGTAGATTTACGGGCCAATCCACTGACTTCGATTGTGTCATTTAACAATAGAACTGATAAATAAAATTTAACTACAGACTTCTGATTTTCATGTGATTATTTCTTTTTCTGATGATGTGTTGAGAGCTGCGGAGTTCAGAATGGATGGTAATTCCGACATGAGAGAAATAGCAATTGACAGCAAGTATGTGAGTTTGAAGTCACAGCTTTTCTGAAGTGTATTTAAACTCCAGCTTTCAAGGGCAAGACCACTATGGGCTTTTGTCTGGTTCTGTCTACTGCAGAGGTTTTGACTTCTTTTCTGAGCAGCCCTCACAAAAACAGGCTGTGGTTTCTGGTGATTTTAAATATGATTGTTAGTGGTCTGCAGCATTAAGGAATTCCTTCTCTGTATGTACATATATGTGTGTGTAAGCATATGATTTATTTTTTGTCCTTTATGAGATACCCATTCCATTTTGATGGTGGAGGATGCTGCCTAGCCACTGACTTCCAGTGCATCCCACTGTATCCCTCCTGGGGACACAAAAAAAAATTGACAGGGACACCTTCCACTGTCCCAGGTTGCTCCAAGCCCTGTCCAGCCTGGCCTTGAACACTTCCAGGGATGGGGTATCGAGAGCTTCTCAGAGCAACCTGTGCCAGGGCTTCACCATCCCCACAGAGAGGAATTTCTTCCTAATATCTTAGGTGTATCTTCTCTCAGTGTTAAGCCATTCTTCCTTGTCCTATCACTCCATGCCCTTGTCAAGACTCCCTCTTCAGCTCTCCTGGAGCCCCTTAAGGCACTGGAAGGGGCTCTCAGGTCTCCCCAGAGCCTTCTCCAGGCTGGATACCCCCAGCTCTCTCAGCCTGTCTCCAGAGCAGAGATTGTCCAGCCCTCTGAGAATCTTCTTGGCCAGAGATGCCATGAAGATACTTTTTGACAGTTTGGATGGAGGTGTTTTTTCCTTGGTGGCTATGAAAGATGCACAGGTTTTCCAGCCTTGCAGCAGGACAGTTGACATGAAGGTGTCCATGGGAGACTCTGCCTTGATCTACTGGAATTCCCCTGTGAGGACAGAGCTGCCCTTCTCCTGCAAGTACCTGCAGGGGCATTTTACCTCTGTAAGGCTTTTTGAGCCCTTGAGAGCAGGGAGTGGAGGGGTCTGCCAGCAGATCTGCATTTGACTGGCTTCATAGACAGGTCTGCTAGTGCACAGAGAGAGCTGCTGCAGGAGCTGCTAATGGGATAGAGGTCATGCAAGATGCCTCCCTGCAGCTAAAAAAGCACCCAGCAGTGAAGTCTGGCGTAAAACCAATTGGAGTTGCCTTCTGAGGGGAGTAATTTGACAGCTGGGGAAACTCTTACTGCGGGAGAGGAAGGATGGAGGAGTGGGGGATGTGTTTGGACAGACAAACTTCAGAAGCTGAGGAGCTACAGCAGTGAGTCAAGTACCTCTCAAACCCTCTGGCGAGTTTTGAAAAGCCTGGAGACATGTTAAAAAAACTCTTCGGAGCACTGAGATGCCTCTTAAGTTTCCAGGGATGGAGAGGGATGTCAGCACCTCCGGCACTGCCGGCGTCTACCCGGGCCGGTCGGCGTGGAGCCGAGGGCTGTTGTAGAGATGGAGACGCGTAGTGTTAATGTTAAAGAGAAAGTCTTGGTTCCTTTTGCCCCTCCAAAAGATTGGAAAGTTGGTAACTGTGAGACCTCTGTGGCCTTACAAAGGGCCGCATTTAGGTCTAAGACTATGGGACTAAAACTTTCCTAAAGGGTACCTGGCATGCAAAGGTTGTTGGAAGTGAACTGCTCATCTGATTTTTGTCAATGACCTTTGCATCCTCTTTATATGGCATATGATCCATTTTAGTGTCCTATAATACGTTTGCTTCCAATGATGTAATTTTTGAGTAAAAATTAACTAATGGGCTTTTTTGTGTTATTTTTTAAATTCACACATTATCCAAAATATCAGAGCCATGGATAGCACCTGACAGATACCAGTGCAATTGCTGTTTCAGCTGTTTCTGCTCATGAAATCAGTGAGGAGAGGAGAAGAAAACCTGATACATCTCCCCTCTTAAATTTGAGCCAGAAATATCAGGTAATTGAGAGAACCTGTCAAACTAATGCAAACCTTGAGCTGCAGCCCTGAGCTGCCAGGCTGGCCCAGTACTCCCAGGGAGGCACAGCTCTGGGTGGAGAGGTCATGCTTATGGAGACATCTTCTGCAGGAAGATATTTTTGTTTTCCAAAAAATAAAAAATATTTTCCAACAGGTGATAAATTTAAATCTTTAACTTACTAAAAATATCCCTGTCTCCAAAGCATTTGGGTGGAGCTGGGGATGGTTTGGTTATTGCTGGACCCTGCTGGGGTGGCAGTGCCTGGGAGGGGAAAAGTGGCAGGTCCTTCGCAAGTGGGAATGGGGACCTGGAATCTCCTGCCTCCAGAGTGGATGGAGCACTGCCAAACCAAGCTGTGATCCGAATGAGGGTGGGCTCCAGGCTCTGGAGGCAGCTGGCACCATGTCCTTCCTGCCCTGCTGGCAGCTGTGGCTCCACAAAGGAGCAGCCTGTACAAACCTTCCTGAGCAAATAGCACAGCATCTGAACTCTTACCTATGAAATTCAATTCTGGGTTTCCTAAAGCAATTTCCTTGTTCCACCAGCCTCATCAAGGAAGAGTGTAATTTCATTTAATCCATTTCTTGAGTTCAGAGTGAACGGCGTTGCCATCATGCTAATATCACTGCTCTGCCATCTCTAGAGACGGAGTGACGAGTTTGGGCTTGAAATCAAATTTGGCTCTGAGCTTCCAGAGAATCTATCAGCCAAATTACCCGTGGTCTCTACCCAGCAGCTCTGTCATGCAGTTTAGCTCTGTGAGGATACATTAAGCCAGGCAGGAGAGGTTATATCGCTTTTTGTTTGGGGAGCAATGAAATGCTGAAACAATATATATGCAAAGCAATCAAAATAGTTATAGTGAGGGCTGAGTGTTCATTTTCAGGACAATATAACCATTGCCTTTTGGTATCCTCAGCTATTTTAATCTATGTATTCCCTCATATGACTGCAAATAAGGTTTTCACTTCATAGGATGTGCACAAGCGGTTGTGGACATAAACCTCTATATAAACTATAGAGATTAATGTCAAATACATGTATTTTCTGATGGGCAGTCATGGACAGAGGGATGCAGATGGGTCCTGGCACAGCACTCACCTGAGCCCTCATTCTGATAACTCTCAGCTCCACAGCATCAGTTGGTAGCCAATGGCACAACACTTGTTTTGCCAGTGAATAGAAAATTTTCTGATAAATGAAGTTTGGAAATGATGAGAATAATAGTGGGAAAAGGATGACTTCAGGGGATATTTAGACCAAAGGAAAGGTGAGATTTTGGAACAGCTCTATGTTTTGAGGTTCTCAGCTCACACTTCATTATCCGTGTTTGAAATTACATTCTTCTTTTAAATGCTGTCTTTGGATTGCAAAAGCAATCTGTAATGAGCTCAAATGATCCACAAGCTGAATTAAACCTTTGATTTCAGATTAAATGGTTTAGCCTGACTTGGGATAGAAATATTGTGACCTTTTCCTTTCAAAACATCCTACAAAAATAAGATGCTGGTTTTTGGGTGGGCTGTGGCTGTAGGGGGTCTCTCTCCCCTTTGCAGTCGTTGCTTGGTACTCGATACAGCAACAGCTCTGTAATGTTATTAATATCAGGTGAAGCACATGGAAACTGTTCTTTTGTGCCACATAAGCAGGTGAATAGGGAGGTTATGCCTCGTGGGAGATGTGTGTTCCACAGGGAGAGACTGGGAATTTCCCCTCTGGGCATGGCAAGCTGGGAAGCGTATTAATAGACATCATTACATTAGAATAATTGCTGTGGAATCAGCAAGTGCGTACATAATCTTTAATGCCTGGGAAATCTCACACCGTTTCAAAATAATTAAAAGTGGGATTAATCTAGATGCCAGACAACGCCTGCCTAATTACTAATGAAAAAGCTGTCTGAATGGCTGCAGCACCCTCAGCAGCATCAGTCTTTAAAGTCAATCCCTTGCTAATGGGCGATAGGGCAGGGGCCCAGCCCAGTCCTTGTCCCTGTCCCCGCAGGCGGTGACTGTCTGGAGGTCGGTGAGAGCCCGCCCGGCCGCGGCACCTACCGGGGATGCTCTGGGGAGATGCTGCTGCGGGGCCGGAGGCTCGGGATACACGGGATACACGGGATACGCGGGATACGCGGGATACATGGGACAGGGGGCCCAGCCCTCCTGGAGCACCCGTGGTGGTGTAGGTGCACTCTGCATGTGGCTGAGAGCTGGCCCCAAGTCGGCCCCACAGCAGGGATCTGGGGACAGAGCAGGGTGCAGAAAGTGATTATATGGCTGGGTGAGAAATCGCAGATGGGCAGGGGCCCTCAGCACCAGCTCGCATCCCAAACATCAGCTCGGCAAAACCTCTCCTGTCAAAACCCCAGGCTGGCTGTAGCTGGTTGTTGCTCACAATTCACAGCCTGGGCCAGGCAGGAACTTCTGCTCCCGGGAGCAGCTTCACTGTTTTATGAGGCTGTAAATACACGAAGAGCCAAAATCCTCCGCACAGGGGAGATGCTGTGATGCACATCCCAGCTGAGCCCCGCTGATACTGGGAACACACCGGCACAGCCGGGCCATGCTGACCGCGTGTCCAGATCTGGTGGGTAGAAGCCACTGCATCCAGATTGACCCCAGGTGCCACTGTGTGGTGCCCAGTGTGCCCCATGGTTGTGCTCCCCAAAGGTGTTTGCAGACACCAGACACAGATTTACGGTCATTACTGGGATTTGTGTACTCTCTGAAGAACTGCCATACCTGGAGTAACTCCTGCTGCTGAACTGAAGGCCGATGTAAGGAAATCCCCTTTCCTCTTTCCCCAGTGTTCGGAGTTTAGTGATGATGTGGGATAACATCTACTGCTGCTGGGAAGTGCATTTACTGCTGCCTTTGTCCCATTTGTTGTAATCCTTTGAGGTTTTTTTATGGGCATGTGTTTATTTTGATTCAATAGAAAATCACATGGTTAGCCCCTCAGATCAGAGGGGCTAATTGCAGGGGTGAACAGATGAGTGCAATGAGCAGATCTGGGTGAATTGCTTATTTATATATATAAAAGTTACAGGCGCTTCCTGTGAGTAATGAATTGTGAATAAAAAGTAGTGATATGCTGAGGTTTTAAAATACCGAAAAATATATTCTTGCAGTACAAGTGTATGGGAATAATGAGGAGGGAACCACAGAACTGATTTCCTCAGGTCCTGTGCTCCAGGGTCCGAGTTTGCACATGGAGGACTCACACCTGGAGGTGGCCCAGGTGGTGCCAGGTACCACCATTGCTGGCAGGCAGCTAAGCCAAGAGGTGACACATGGACAGCCATTGCCAAGAGGAATGGTGGAGAACTCTTCCCCTAGTCAAGGAGCCCGGAATGTGACCACCGTTCCAGAAATCACTGAAGATGTGTGAGCTGTGAGCAGGCTAATCCCTCCTCAGAGAGATGTTTGGGATGTCACATCTGGGACTGCTCAGGAAGGGTGGGTGGGGGCACAGAGAAGGACAGACAGTGTCCATGGTGAGTCTTTGTCACAGCCCTGTGCCCCTCTGCCCTGCCATACCCTGGGTCTCACTGCTGTGTTTCAGCTGCACCCATACTGGGATTGCTCACAGATCCCCCAGTCCAGCCATGCCAGATCCTGCCCAGGGATCCCACATGCACCGGGCTCTGCCAAAATAACACTGCCTGCTAGGGCTGATTCAGTGTGCCAGGGAGGCACTGCCAGCTCCACACCAGGCAGAGGGGGCACAGTTGGCAGCAGCAGCCTTCCCAAACAGTCCCTTTCATCGTGTCCTCAAGCTCCATCATGGAGAGAACACAAATTATAATTAAGGATGTCCTGCCTTCCTCTGGTGCTCTTCAAGCACATTCTGCATCGTGGCTGCCTGGCCATCCATGCCCATGGTGTGTGGGTGGCTCTGCAGGGTCACTGTGGTGCTGCTCACTCACACACAGTGCCACTTCCCCTCACTAGCTGCCCACACCATTGCAATGCTGCCTTTTTCTTTTTTTTTTTTTTTTTAATCCCCTTTTTATGGCCTTGCTGAGAAAATGCTGCATCGGCATCAGTGCATGCGAAGTGCTGCCTGCAGAATTCTAACTCCCTTCCAGGACCTTTTGGGATGTTGCTGCCAGTCTGGAAGGAGTCGTGCTGGCTCTTTGTCAAACATCATATTGATTTTAAAATTACTCTGATGGCTCTTTAAGGCAGTGCACTTCTTGTGGCCTTCTGCATTTGTCATAGCTGTTGCCTCTCTTTCCCATGGAAGGGCAGAGGGGCAGCATTATCTGGTTTGGCTACATTGATTTTCTGGGAGTGCCAGGTAAGATTTTGGATGGGGAGAAGAAGATGAGAACTGAAATGTCTGACTCTCTATTTTTTCCCCAGTGGTGCTCAGCTCCTGAGCAGGATGGGACTCACAGAACACATTCTGTCAGCAGAGTTTTTCTTCCCGAGACACCTGGGTGGTGGGTAAGACACCAGTGCCTGGGCTGGAGGTTTGTAAGATACGGACCATGAGCTGTGATGAAGGGGAAGTGGGGTCCTCATACTCCTGCCTCCTTCCTCTTTGCTGAATCCGGCAACCCATGCCTTAAATCCTCACCCCTTTGACCTGGCTGCTTTTGTGTCACTTCTGCACAAAAGTGAAGGCTGAACCAAAGGTTGCAGAGGCAATGCTAGAAATTAAGATGTAAAGGTGAGTCATTCTTCACCTTCTGCAGGCTGCAGAACAGCCTTTCCATGAGGATAAATACAATCTATGTATCTGTACACTCAGCTGTTAATACTGTAAACTAAGTACAATGTTTTTCAGATTACTGAATCATTGCTGTTTGTAGAACAAGCAGCCCAAGCAAGCTGCCAAGGCAGAAGATGAAAGAAATCATTAATTTTATGTTTCTGGTTCATGCACAAATTTCTGAGCGGGGGTGATTAACTGCTGGAACAAGCCACTGAGGGGAGCAGGGGATTCTCCAGTTCCTGATATCTCCAGGTGAAGGCTGGCTGCTGCTCTGTGAGGCACGCTTTTGCCAGACAAAGTTGCACTCTGTGGAAGTGCAACCAGATGGATTGTGGAGGGAGCCCACCAAGTGCAGGGGCCAGGTGGAGACAATCTAACAATCTTTGCCACCCTTAACACTTGTGACATGCTCTTAGGAAAGCTCTTGCTGCTATGCGGGTTCTGAATATTCATGGGTCAGTTCATTCTGTCCCCTTAAAGAAATATCTCAGCTGGCACCAGCCTCTGGGGCAGTGGTGCTGTCCCCTGTGCCTGCAGGGATGCTGCAATAGCTGCAGGCTTCTGTCCCCTGCAGGATGCTGTGCAGGGGCCATTCTGTGCAGCCCTACAGCCTTCCCTGAAAGGGAAACCCAGCTATGGAGAGGTGCTTTTGGGGGTGGGAGGGAGGCTGCCCTGAGGGCAACAGCATGGCAAAGCTGCCTTTCACCAGTCAGCTGCAAAACAGAACTCTCCTGCTCTGCATCCTGTTGGTCATTTTATATATTGCTTGTGTGCAGTAGGTCATGACAGAGGCCAATGGTCCTCATCTGACCCTGGCACTGCTCATCTTCCTCACAGACCTTGTGTGGGGGTTTGGATGCACCCCCTGCACTTGCATGCAGCACCATAGCTCTGATCCTGGGAAATGGTTCTGATTAATTCTCAGGACTGATAATAATTAAGCAGGATACACCTTGGATTTGCTTGAGCAAAGTGTTGGAGTGTGGCTCATTTCTTTTGCTTTGACTGATGGTCAGCCTGGCTCCTCAAGGGAGGGCTCAGCATCCAGGAGAGTAAAGAAGATGCAGTCGGGATAGGAGGGGACTTATCGAGCACATCTCAAGGGTGACTTTCTTGTGAGATATCAGAGAAGAGTCTATTTCTCAGGCCCCCAAAGCCAAGGATGCTCCTTGACATAGGCTGTTGTGTGAGGAAGACTTTGCTGCTGATCATGGAACTTGGTATTAGATGTTCCCACCTGCCAAGCAGAGATGCCTGGACATCACAACTCAGCCTGATCTTGGCTCTCATCCAGTGCCAGGATCTCTGCCCTCAGGGCAAAGTTCTCCCCTCCCTGACCCCATCTGAGGTCCAGGGGGAAAAGAGGCACATGTTGAAAAGATTTCTATGTGCTAGCCAAGTTCTGCTCGGTATTCAGAAGCGGAAGAAAGTAGGAACCCTAATGTTTACATCCGTACCAATTTAGGCTTTAATTTAGGCAATATAATGCAATCTTTCTCTGGACTTTAATAGCTTTTCTATTATTTTGCTCCACAGCTACTTGGAAATGTGAGCTCCTTTACTATGTGAATACTTAGACCAATAAAGGAGCTGTTTACTTAACACATTGGTTTGCAGGCAGCCTCCTGCAAGCCTGGTGGTGGAGGCTGTCTTTGTCCATGGCTGTGAGTATGAATATGCACAATTAATAAATGTTATTTGCTGGACATTTACTCCTGAGTGTCTCAGCTCTCCTTGACCGAGAAATTCTGTCTCTTTGAGATCTAATGAAAGGTTTAGACTTTTTAATTCGTTTTCTTAGATTAGTCTCAGAAAATAACCCTATTATTCTAATAGCTAGATCAGTCCCTGAGGAAGATATGAATAAATGAAAAAGCAATAGGTGAAAAATAGGCCAGAGCTGCTATTACAGAAGAGTCTTTCTGACCTTTTAATTTTTGGTTCAGAAGCACAGGAAATCAGACTGTGAGCAAGCAAAACGCAACCAGCTGCTCCTGCAGCCCCAGCAGCTGTTTTTCTGTTCAAAAGTGGCAGAATTTCTACTAGAACAAACATCTTCTCAGGAAATACATTTTGAGTTCCTGTTGTATTAAATATATTTTAGGTTGCATCGAGTGCACGAAATTCAGTGTCTGTGTTCAATCCTATTTTGTATTGTACACACTAGAGGGAGCCATGGAAAAACCAATCCCCAGCCTGCTGCCAGGCTCCTGCCTTTCTCCCCAAAACCCTGGGCCCTGCCTGCTCCTGACCTCTCCCCTGGGAAAATTAGTGTCTTTGAGGAGTAAACCCTTAAAAAAAAAAAAAGCTATAGGCGCAGTTTGTTGAAAATAAAGTGTATTGCTTGAATATTCTGGTGTTGGTCAAAATCTTAGATGGGAAAAAGGCGGGTATTTCAATACATCTAAATGTTGCCTTTTGAGAATGCCCCAGGTTTGGATGTTGCCCTGTATTCTTGTTCCCCACTGAAACATTGTGTATACATCCAGGAGATGCTTTTACACAGTTTCCCACTCTCAGGAGGACAGCCATTGTTGAAGGTATCCACGCCTCCATTAAAATGTTTCAGGAGACAGGAAATTATTTTTGCAACTCTGTTTCATCTGAAATTCCATCTGTTTCTCCTGCTTCCAAGATCTTTGTGTACCCACCACCCACAAATTCGCCTAATCTCTTCCTAAAGTCCCCTGTGCTCCTAACGCTGCTTCCCAGAGAGGGGAGTCCTTGGGGCTGGAGGAGAAGGAGCTCCTCTGTTTTCCTTCTGCCTGAGCCCTCTTTGCGTTGGGAAACAGGGAAAGAGCTCCTGGTTCACCAGCAAAGTCCCAGATTCTGACTGCCTTCTGAGCCCCCGTTTTCCTCAGCTAAACAATGCTTGTTTATAAGGGATGATTTAGGATAGCAGATATTCATTTTTGCCTCCTTTGGGAGCTAATATTGGGAACTGGCGATGCAATCCCTGTGTGCAGATGGGTCTTTGAGGAGGTTAATGCACTGTGTGAGGCCAGGATAAGCCATGCAGCCACTCCAAGGCCTGTATTTTCACAATGACTATTTGCCCTGGCAGCTTTATGGAAAAGAGTGGGGCTGTTAGTGAAACATGGCTGGAATCAGAGCAGGGATATGAGAATTTAGCCCGTGCTGTTGTTAATGGTGGTCACAGTGCTGCACATGTGAAGCCCAAATGATAACAGGTGCAGGCTGTTTGCTTTGCTGCCTTACAGCACAACAGCAGCTTTGTTGAAGCTTTGATGAGCTGTCTCTGCTGCAGCTCGGGTACAGGCTGCTTTTCTGTCTGCAAGGAAACATCATCTCTGTTAAGGCAGAAATGTTTCCCTCTGAATGACAAGAAAAGAAAAGCTGAGCAGTGGTCTTGTCAAGTGCTGTTCCACTGATAAAACAGAAAATAGGACGAAAGTTTTCTCCTATCAAACAGGGTTATTCTCAGCCAAGAGCAGACATCTCCCATTTATTTATGTCCTCTTGCTCCTGTGCTCTTTCCGTGCTCCCATCTGTATAAAGTTTCAAAGGGGCTCTGGGCCTGACCCTGCAAGTCCCCAAAAGACCTGTCACTGAGGTGAATAAATCAAGCAACAGGCTGGGAGAGAGTAACAGACACCAGCTAACTAATTGGGAAGGCTTTCCAGGATTGTAGCTGAACCCTGGCACAGAGGTGGATGCACAGCTTGGTGGGTAGGATACGCACACTGTCACATTTGAGAGTCAGGGGTTGGAGCTGTGGTGGTGCAGGAGTGGCAATCCTTCCTGGCCTCTCCTGCTCTCCCACAGAGATTGGTGCACCTTTTGTAAGTCATGCAAAAAGAAATATTAGCTGAGTAATTCTTAAACAAAGCCTTTGTGTGTTGGGGCACAGTTGTGTCCCTCACCGCTGTACCTGGTTTTATTTAGAAAAAAGCCAGCAAGGCTGGCAGAAGCCATTTTTGTGATATGATGCAGCAATTGAACAGAGAAACTCTGCTTTTTATGGCTCTCAGGGAAAGGCTTCCCATTTAGCCCAGGAGTAGCAGCTGTTCTCCCAGTTTACAACACACAAACAGACTGCATTGTTTTCTGATTTGCCTTTTTATTACAGCAGATATTGGATGGATAGCTAGCAAAAAAAAAAAGCAGGGGAAGACCAGTCCAGCTGGTTCACTTTATGGCATTTGGGAACTGTAGGAGCTCAGCACATTTTCTTCCAGCCAAACACCACCCAGGTACACCCGTGATCAGTGCTGCTGTCTCTGGGTGCGTGGGAAAAGGGTCGTGTTATGGTGGGTGGGGCAGCGAGCTGGTGGTCCCAGGGGACCTCTCGTATGTGGGATGTATACAAGAGCTGGGAGATACCCCATGAGCCAGCCAAGAACCAGCCTGTGAGGGTGGTTCTGCAGCCTGTTGGGAGCACTGCAGTCAAAAGGGACTTTTCTCCCTCAATTCATCAAACACAATTGCATTAAAGTGAGGGAGCAGAGCACTGAGTAGGCAGGGGCCATTTTAACAGTGTGGCAATGTCTTTTTTTTAAAACTTATTTATTTAATCAAGATCGCACCTGCAAATGGCTGAACTGATTTCTGTAAGTCAGAGTCCTCCGTGTCAGGTGCTCAGTGGGTATTGCTGCCTCAGCTGATATTTCTGCAGGCAGCACTGGATTTTTTTTTAGAGCTTCCTCAAGCTCATCTACCCCCCCGGCTGCTCTCACGGTGTAGCAAAGCGAAGGGGCTTCTGCCAAGGCTTGCCAGGCAGGCCACTCCACAGGGCTCTCCTCTGCCTTCGGGTGACTTGAACGCTTGTTAATTGGCAGCAGGTTCTTAGCCCTCGCTGGAGGCAGAGGCTGTGCCAACACGCTGCTTCCTCCACCGCATCGCTCCGGTGATTACAGCTTGACTCAGCCTTGCAGTGCTGCTGTTCTTCCCTTCTGAGCCTCTCCTGGGAGCCGGAGGTTTTGGCAGGCACTTCCTCCGTGTAAGGTGTCTCTGGGGACGGGGGTTCACTTACCAGGACTGTCTCACATGTGCCCAAATTGGCTGCAGCCTCAAGCCATCGAGGTAGAGGAGCGAATGCCAGCAGCCAGTGAGTCAGTGCACTCCCATGGTATTTGCTAGGCTTGGGTGGGGTTCCTCAGAAATGCCAGTTCACTTCCAAAGGAACATAAATCACGACATTTATACAAGCTTCAATTCCACAGATCCCTGTTTAGCAGCCAGGATGGGGTTTACAGTTAATTAAAAAAAAAAAAAAAAGAAAAAAAAAAAAAAAAGGAAAAAAGAGGGCATGTGAAAGCAAGACCCAAATGTCTTTAATAATTATCCCAAGAGCAAAAACTTTCACTCTTCTTTCGGATGATGACAAACACTGGGGAGCAGCCGCCCCCGGAAACTCGGGCCCCTCCTGCCTCCCTCCCTTTGAAGCTTGGTTTCCTTCCCCTCGGCGGTGCGGCGACGTGACTGGGGACAGTCTGTTCATCACATGCTGGCACTCGGGCTCTCTGCGGGGCTGAGCCCGACTGCTCCTACGGCCGCCCATGTCCTCCCTGCAGAGCAGCTCCTCCGTGGCTGCTTGGGAGAGGGGCAAATGGGGCGACCGCAGCCGTTTGCTGGCTTTGGAGAAGGAATCCCTCCTTGCCCATCTTGCCTGGCTCTGCACACCTCTGCGAGGGTGACTTGTGTGGGACAGGGGGGACAAGAACACTCCCTTGATGGAGGAAGGGACCAAGCATTTTTCTGTGGGTAATCCACCATAACAGTCAGCAAAGAAAAACTCCCAAACCCTTTTGTTTAAAACAACTGGATCTCTCTGATCTGCTCCCACAAATTGAGAGCATCTTTTCCTGCCCTCTTGCTGCTGATCCAAGTGAATTGATTTGAAAGCCCGGATACCTGATGGCTGGGGTCTCGTTTGCTTCATGTACCTGATGCTCACAGCCACCCACAGTCCATTGTCTCCTTTTTGAGTCTTGTTCCCCTCCTGTGTTTCTACCTTTGACGTTACATTTCTTCTCTTGCAAGTCCAAAGAACAAAGCTGTCCTCCCCACGCACTCAGGCACTCCTTTTTCTAACTGAGCTCTGCAGTGCAGAGTTATTAATAAAAAATCACAACGTCATGTACAGCCCGCACCATCACATCTGTCAATGTCACCACCACGCAAGATTGTTTTTTCCAACTTTTAGTGTTTCTTTGCTGCAGAGGTTGTTTAAAAGGAGGAGGAAAGCTGAGAAATCCCTCCCTACCTGCCAGAAGTGAAGTGATGATTTCAGTTCAGGGTGTGGCAGTTCGATGTCATCATTCCTGGTTATTAAAAACTGTTATTTGCGGATCTTCAGCTGCTAAAAATAAAAGAATTCTCATACTCTACCATGTTTTATCTTATTGAAGGTGTCAAAATGATCTTGGTTTGTCAACCTCTTATGTAAAATGTAGTTTTCTAAGTGGTGCTCATGGCCTGTGTCTCTACTTACTCCTTGGTAACACATTTAAGGTTAATATGCAGCAGTGGTCATTAAAATCAGCTTCTGTTTGAGTGGGGTTAGGTTTTGAAAACTTATTTTCAGCGTTTCCCATAGTTAGTACAATACAGAAGTGCAGGAATACAATGCATGACCCTGCCCCAGCAAATGCTGGGTTTTGCTACCATGAGGATGAGTGATGTGCAAAGCAACTTTGGACCCAAGGCCCCTCTGCCCTGACACATTGAGGAATTCAGGACAAAACCTTCTGAAGAAAATGTTGCAGCAAAAAAACACAACACAACAGAAGGCAGATTTTGTGGTGGGGATCTTTCTGTGTTTTCCCTTTGCAGCATAGGTGAGACCTCTAATGAGGTACCACGCTTTTCCATAGCAGTGTTTGGCTCACTCTGTTGATTGTCTTGTAGCAAGAAAAGGAATTAGCTTGTGGCTTTCTTAGTACCTCAGAGGATTCACAATACTGCAGGGATGTGGAGCAGGGGAAGGTGTCACAACATCAACCTGAAGCACCAAGCTCCTCCAGCATGGGATGCAGGGACCATGGGTCTCATGGCCCCCATAAAGGGATCTGCAGGTGGGTGTGAGGGTGACACTGGCCCAGAGAACCTCTGCAGCCTTCTTCAGCCCTCTTGGCACAAACACTTCTGAAATAGTCTCTTTCTGTATGCATGTGCATTGCCACTGGGGTGCAGCTCTGCAATCTTGTTTCCACTCAGCACTCGGATTCCTTCACGTTACACATCCGTGGGCAGCCTGTGTGTACATTAGTGGGGCTTTTGCAGAGGACAAGCAGGGCTCTTGCCATCGCTGGCTCCCAGGGAGGTGGCACAGGACCCAAATGGGTTTGTTGAGAGCAAGCCAAAGCTGGAACTAGAGTGTGACTGTTGTGTCCATGGGGAGAGTAATGGCAGCCCCAGACCAATTCAGTGTGTAGGCAAACAGCTGTCAGGAGGGCTTGGTAGAGCCAAGGGAACAGGGTGATGGAGAGAGGGCTGCACTGGGACTGGAAGCCCCATCCAGTCCTCCTTGTTGTCTCTTATGTGAGGCTACCTGGGAGTCTCCTCATTTGCAGGTTTAAAATCCTGTGGACTTCGGGGAAGAAGGTGGAAACTGCTGTGGGCTAGGCAGGAGGTAGATCTCTTTCAGCTGTAAAAATCCCTGACTGCCTTGTGCCAGCTTGTGTGAGTGGCCATTTACTTCCCAGCTGGAGAGCTGCACGGTGAGTGAGGGGGAAGGAAATTCTACTCTGTGCTAGAATTGCTTTGGTGTAGGGTATCAGGGATATTTCTTCCTCTGTTGTTACAACTACCTTACACCACGTGCTACCTTCTGCTGTTTTATTTATTAATAAGAGCAAATGTCACTTGCTTTTGCAATCTGATGATGTGCATGTGCCATGGGGCATAACGTGGGAAAGACATTGAATATACCTGCTCCTTCTGCTATCCATGGGCTGTTCACAAAACCACGTCAATATCCTGTCCCTCCAGACGCCTGCCAAAGACATGAACCTCTTCTGCTTTGTAATTCCTGCCCAGGAGGTTTGGGACACAGAGGAGAAGCTATAGACTAAGAGGCCCCAGTGTGGTCCTCTCTGGCTTCTTCCCCTTCCCTGGGGCAGTCCCAAGCACAGAAGCTCAGGATAGTCCTCTTTCTCCTCTCTGGTTCACCCAGCTGGTCCTCTGACTGCTCACAGAGTTGGGTGCACAACCCAGCTGAGTACCCAGCACAGTACTCATCGAATGCAGCCCCTCTGAATCCACCAGCTAAGCCATCTGCTCAGGTGTTGCAATTTTGTGCAAATTCCAGCCCAAATTTCCCAAGCATGGGCATGAACAGGCTGCCTCGAATGGATGCTGAGAGCAGATCACACACTTGTACAGTGTGCAAGCAGCTGGAGATGTAAAGCACCACCTCTACAGAGAGGAACCTACCCTGTGCCAAATATGGAATGTGGCATGAGTCAAAATGGGGGACACCAGGAAATAATAGACTTCACATGAAGGAGAGCAATAATTTGCAGCTGTAAATCACCTTTCATCTACAGATCACAGAGGTGTCTCAAGCAGTAATTAGCACAGCCTGGCAACATCCCTGCCCCATAACTAGCACGGGGCAATGGTTATTCCATCTGCTGGCATGCAGCCACGTGTCCTTGCAGGCACCAGCAAGAGGCAACTAGCTTGCAAGGTTGGTCCCATTCCACTTCTCACAGCCATGCTGGAGGTTCCCGGGCACCTTTGCCAAGGCGCTGCTCTAAGTCCCGAGCCAGTGCAGGTTTGGTGTCTGCTTCCACAGCAGTTAAGTGAAGATGGGCCAGGGGGAGCAGAACACACTTGGGATCCAACCCATTTCTGCTCTGGGTTCTGTCTGATATTTTCTATGTGGAAATTACTACTTAAAGAAAACTCAAGCGAGCAAGGTAAGCTCCTCCAGGAGCAAAAGTCCTCCTTAGCAGCGTTTTAAGTAAGTATGGCGGGGAAGTTTACAATCTCCTAAAGTTTTCATAAATATACGTGTGTGTATATATTTAAATACATGTATTTACAAAACATTTTCAAAAAATCTAGAGTTCTTTAACCTTGGTAGTTAACTCTGTAAATGTTGGGGAGACACACCCAAAGCACTTGTTAAGTCGGGCATAAAGCAGAGAAGACAGGTTTGCAAGGATCTGTACGTGGAGCCGTTCACATTTCTCGGGAAGTGTGCGGAAGACTGGCCAGCCCCAGCCTCAATCCCCTGCTTCTCTGAGTTGAGTCATCTTTCCTAGGAAAAATGAAATACGCTTTTCTTGGAAGAATTTAAATGTGAGAAAGTGGCACACACAGGAAATTTCCCAGTTAGCTGTAGGTGAACCAGACCCATCTTCCCTCCTCCTGGGCTGAGTACCTACAACACACCAGCAGCACCCCAGTGCCTGAAGGGCACAGTATGAGTCTCTGGGTTGCAAAACTTACCGATTTTGAGTCTGCAGTGAGCAAAATGAAGCAGAAGTTACTGGGCTTCGCGTGGGAATTGAAATGTAAGATTGTGAAATATGGGAGAGGGGAATCAGACTGGTTAGTCTCTCTCTGCATCTGAAATGTCTATGAACATTGTTGAAATACTGCGTGTGATCATTTTGCATGGCTGAAAATAGCTCTGCAAGGTGCCGGGTGGCAGTGCAAGCCAGCCCTTGGCATCACACAGCTCCCAGCATTGCTTTATTGTCACACCAGGAGCTTTGCTGTACAAAGAAAGCACAACTGGAGTCTGCTGCTTTGTCCATGTTACAAGGAGCTAAATTAAAGGCTAGAGATATTTTAATTTGCTCCAGGACATAAAGAACGTCGGGGCAGAAGTGAGACCTGCAAGCCCCAGCTGACAGTCCCTTGCCCCGACTTCTGAATGATGTGGGATTCATTTCCTTCGTTAAAAATAACCTTGTTTATAACCTCTGTGTCATGATTCAGCTTTTCTGCAGTCATCAACTGATCGCCATCAAAGTAGGGCGGCATCAGATTTCAGGAGGAAGATGCAATAGGCTGTTGCAGCTCAGGCGTGCTCCTTGAAAGGGCAGTTCGATGGAGGAAATGACAGATACCTTGTCAAAGGGCTCCTCTTTTTGGAGAGTACTCCTCTCTGAGATCCCTGTGCTAAACCTAAAGTGCCTGGAGCTCTTGTTGTGCAAATCCCCACTCATGGCTTCTGCTCTGCCAGAAACACCAGTGCCTCATCACCATGAATGTGGCCCCGTGCAGGCCCAAAGCTACAGACAAATGTGGTTTTCCTGGTTCCTCTCCTCCTTCTTGCCTGCAGGTCAGAGCATCAGACATGCGCTGCTCTACATACGGCGACCTGGAGCCCTAGCAGTGGCACAGCTACCAGTTCTACAACTGGTTAAAGCAACACTCATTGCCAAGAAAAATCTCCTAGAAAGTCCCACACATCCACTTCTATTCCTTGCACTGTGGTGTGATGTGTCCCACAGGCAGCACAGCTCCCCAGGCTTCTAATGACCATATTGTGAGGATTTGCTCACTGCCGTATTATGTTGCCTGCAAAAATCAGGCTACACAGCTGCAATCCTCATCCTATTTAGCAGATTGGAAAGCAGAGGCACAAAATGGAAAGGACCATCCCTTCCAAAACCTTCTGTTGATTTTTGGCTAGCTCTGGATTAAGTGGCCATGTTCAGGTAGGTCAGCAACTGCTGGCCCAAGTGATGTGCTCATAGACACACAAATGATCAGTAGCAAAGACCCAAGCAGAAGTCAAACCCTTGAGACACAATCTTGTGGTGCAAATTTGTGCTTGTCCTTCTTTTTTTCAGGAGCTAATCCTTTGTCCTTGCAGGAAGAGGAATTTTCCATAAATGTGATTTTTTTTTTACACCTCATTGTGTGTTTAATGTTTAACAGTGGTATCATTATGGTTTTATTAGCAGCATGTAATGCTTTGTCATCTTCAACTGACTTTGCAAACATTAACTAATTGATCTCAACTATGAATCAGTGGTGGTAACTAGGAAGGGAGGAAAAGTGGTCTGCTGGTGGTCACTGGGGAAGTGGTTGTCAGAACACGGCACAGAAACCAGGGCTCACGCTTTCCTGCTCAGACCACGAACACGACAGTTTTATTAGTGTTTATTTCCATTAGTGCTGCTGTCAGGGAAGGCTACTCTGTGTGTAATAAACAACCCTCAGCTGCTTCTCTCTGCCTCTGGTTGAGTTCATACTTGACAAAATGTCACCAACCCCCAAAAAATTCTCTATTAAAAAACCCAAAGTGACTGACTTTGTTTTCCTCAGTGATCCAATGGTTGCTGGTTGTTTTCCACTACCCCTAACAAAATGCATAATTCAATTATCTATATTTGTGGGAATTAGATGCTAAGGTCAGAAAGGAGCAGGGCTGCTTGCAGCCACAGCCTGAGAGGTTTTTAAGAGCCACATCGGCAGAGACTGACTTGAAGCACCCTGAAGCTGGCTGCCAGGAAATTAGCTCCTCGTTTGCAGTATGCAGAACGTGCACGGCAGCTTCATGATGTACTCACTCATCTGCTTCACATTGCACCTACTCTCCCTCGCGACTGTCCTGGCGTATGCAATCTTCTGTTGCAAAACAGGAGTGAAAATGAGCACTGCAGTGTGGAAGAGCTGTGCCACTACCCAGGTAAGAGTGGCCAAGCCCGGCAGGGACATGGCCCCCCTGTGTGGGGGGGAGTGACAACAGCTTCGGCGACAGGAGGCTGTGGTGGTTTGAGGACAAACGAGATGTGTTTGGGGGGATGTGATAATTGCTTGGGGGCAGCGGGGATACAGCCCCTCAGTGAGGGGGTGCAATGAAGGCTTTGGAAATAAGGATAGGTGCGGTGGGGAGAGGTGATGGTGACTTTGGGGACAGAAGGAACAGAGCAGAAGGTCTAATAGTGGCCTTGGGAACAGCAGGGATACGGTGGGGACATGTAAGAGTGGTTTTAGGGACAGAGCGTATAGAGTGGGAAGGTATGATGGTGACTTTGGGACAGCAGGCACACAATGCGGGGGATGAGATGGTGGCTTTGTGGACAGTGGGGATGCAGCCCCTCAGCAGGTGGATGTGATGGTGTTTCTGGGTACACAACAAGAAGGTGTGATGGTAGCTTTGGGGACAGCAGGGACACAGTGGGGACATGTGATAGTGACTTTGGGAACAGCGTGGATACAGTGGGATTGTGTGATGGTGGCTTTGAGGACGGAGGGGGACACAGCAGGAATGTGTGACGGTGATTTGGGGACAGTAGGGATGCAAGCCCTCAGTGGGGGCATGTCACGGTGGTTTTGGGGACAGCGGGGACCCAGCAAGAAGGTGTGATGGTGGCTTCAGGGACAGAGGGGACGTGTCAGGCAGGTGCGATGGTGGCTTTGGGATGGAGTGGACATGCCAGGGAGGTGTGATGACAGTTGGGGATGGAGGGGACACGCCACGGAGGTATAGCGGTGGCTCGGGGACGGTGGGGATGCAGCTCCTCAGTAGGTGACGGTGGCTTTGGGGACAGGTGGGCTCGGTGCGGGAGCGCGGTGGCTCTATGTCCAGCGGCCGCGCAGAGGTGCGGGTGCCGGGGATGGCCGTAGCACAGCGGTGCCGGGAGGTGCCCGGGCATCCCGGTCAGCGGCGGGAGCAGCGGCCCCGGGGCGCGTCCCACGGGTCGCGGAGGGGCGGGGGTCGCGGGGCGGTTGCCATGGCAGCAGCCGGGCGGCGCG
>VZRV01009347.1:1412505-1503023 GCA_013398115.1 Falcunculus frontatus
AAACCCCCCGGAGGGCGCCGGCCGCTGCAGAGGCGAGAGAGGGGCCGGGGGGGAGGGGGGATTTTTTTTTTCTTTTTTTTTTTTTTTTGACTCTTATGAAGACATGCGCATTTGTTCATTCTTGCCACCGCACTGGAGTCTGCCTAGAAACAAAGAACACAGCCTGGCGAAGTTGATGCTGGCTCCCAAAGTGTCTGGCTTTTTTCTTTTTTTTTCCCCCTTTTGCTTCATTTACTTGTGCCATATTTAAAAGCCTCGAGATGTTTCCTTCAGTTATTCCCATGTGCCTGCCGATGGAAACACCCCCCACCTTCCCCTTCGCCCCCCTTGCCCCTACCAAGCCAGGTTACGCATTTTGGAAAGTGCAGCCATGATAGACAGAGCAAGTTCTCTCTCCCATTTTGCCCCATTTGGCCTCGCGGTGTGACAGCTCGCGGGAGGTGTGCCTTCCCACCGGGAGCCACCCCCTTGCTGAATCATCACCGAGCCGTGGCCGGACAGCTCGTCCGCCCGGGGAGCGGAACATTCCCCGGCCCAACATGAGGCGGTGGCGAAGCTGACGCGAGGCAGAGACCTGTTAACATTCGGCTCAGGCGCGGGCGAGCGGCTGCGGGGAGAAAACCTTCTCGTTTCATGGCAGCGGGAGCTGCGGATGCAGTTTTGAGCTCGAAAGCAAGACGTGCGCTGCTGTAAGAAACATCCCCTGCCTTTGAGGTAGTGAAAGTCCGACTACCTGGCCTTGCAGCTTTTGCCTCTCTGAAAACTCTCCTCTTACGCAGATAAGCTCCGTGTGTGATCAGCACCTGGTTTGGGGAGCGACGTGCGAATTCGTGGTGTTGTGGCTCTTAGCAATAATCCTATATTGTGTTTGCATAGAGAAGTGTGTGAACAGTAGCGTCGTGTCTGTGCTATTTGCCTAAAACTAGTTTATTCTGCACTGATGGAAGTAATTGCCTTTGTTACCGCAAGGAAATAATGACTTAATCTTTTTGGGGCTTGGGGTTCGAGTGTGTCAGATGCTGAGGTGTTGCTCGGTATCTCTGCCTCCATTCAAAGGCCAAAAAGTAAGAGAGTGAGAGGTGGGATGAGCGATTTTCACCTGGGGTATATCAGGCAAGGCTAAATTGCAGCAGTTGTTGGACATGTAACATGATCCTGTAATTAGAGTGAGGTTATAGTCTGTACCATATTGAAACTATCGAGTGTCTGAGTTGGAGTAGTCTGAATTAAACTAGTTATTCTGGAATTATGCAGAAGTAGAAGTAATGCAGTTTAAATTTCCATAGAACAGCTTCCGTGGGGTTGCAGAGATGTTTTCCCCCTATGGGTCCTCCTTGCGGGTGTTTTGCTGTTAAGGTAGTATGTGGAGGCTGCAATGGTGCTGCTCTTCAGGTTGGAGAAATGCCTTACGTGGCACAATCCTGCTCCTTGGAGCATAATTTATTAATGAATGTCCCAATCATGCATCTTGGTCCTGGGAGGGAAAAAAATCCTGAAGGGAGGACTTGGGGGTTCAGCTTTGTGTGGAAGTGAAGTACTTAAAGGACTGTCGTTTGGTCTTAAAACTTCCCCGCCCCCATTACTCTCCGTACCCCAAGAAAGATAAGCGTTAGTGAGTCTGGTGGAGAGCCTGGTCTGGTGGAGAGCCCGCAGGCTGTGGTCTTTTCAGTGCTCATGCCAGTGGGGCAGGATCTTCCTGGGGCGGCTTCAAGCGGCTCTGGTTTGCTGTAGGATTGTACCGGTGTGGAGCCGCACAGGCAGACCTGGGAGGCTGTGCGGAGTTACTGTGTGTGGGCACCAGCTCTGCTCACGGGTGCTAATTTCCCTTGGTGTGTGTGCATATATATATAGAGACATCGTACATATTTAAATGAAGTCATTTTAAAGTAGAGATGGCCCAGAAAAGTTTGAGAATGATTTCGGTGTTTTGAGTGTTTCTCTGAAGACAATGGACTGTGCTGAAGCTTCTAGGTATTATGGGATGTGCTTATAGCAGGAGAAGGAGCAGTCTGCTTTGGGCTCAGTTGGCCTTCCTAGGAGCGGCTGAGTTTTATGTATGCACCTGGTTCAGCCTATTTACAGCTGTGTGGCTGCTGCAGATCTGGTGCTGCCTTATGGGCCTTTAATGGGATATGTTGGCAGGGGCCCAAAGCAGACCTGGGGGTCAGCAAGGAAATTAGCCCCATGGTGCTGTAAACTGTCCTGCTCAGCATCCTGCAGCATCTGGGCAGGTTAGCAGAATTCAGGGTGCCACATCCTATCCACTGCTGTGAGGGAGTGAGGGACCCACATGGAGAAAGAGGGAGTGGATCTAGACCTGTCATTCTTCCCTCCCAGTGCCCGACCATGTGCAGGAAGGTTACTGACACTAGGGATGCTTGGAAGTTGTCCCTCTGAGATGTTCAATCCACACAGAGGATTTTCTAGTGGTTTTCATGCCCAGTTCCACTTCACAAGCAATGGGGGCCTGCTCTGCCCTCTTATTCTCTGTTGGGGAATGGCTGATGTGAGCCTTAAATGTTATTCTTAGAATTTTACAGTCCTAGAAATTTTCTCCTGGGCTTGTCCTATCTTGGCAAGAGGAATATGTGAAGCTTAGAATTTTGCACTTATGATGCCATCAGACGTGAGGTTTTGAGGGTCTGTTCTGCACATTTAAGGGAATCTCAAAGTGCAACTTAAAGACTTGTGACTGCAGAGAGAGAGGCTGGCTTTCTTACTTTTTTGCAGCATAGCTTGCAAATCAATTTTGAAGCTGGTGCTGGGGTGGAAGTGGTCCTGCTTCTGACCTTTTCCTCTAGTCTCTTCCATCATTGTGAATTAAGAATAACCTTGCAGAATAACAAGAAAAAAAGATGCTAATTTTAGCAATCACTCAGCTTCTCCATGTGGCCACAGAAATGGTTGTGTTGGCACAATGACTTGGGGGGCCCAGGCAGGACAGGATGAGGCTGGGCCACAGCATAACTGCATTGCTAATGTCAGGCAAATGGATCTTCCTCAAGGCACAAGTCAAACCATGGCTGTCCTAGTCACCAGTGCCTGCAGCTTAGTCAGGAGCCTGAAAACAAATGAAGATTTTCTTTGTGGCTAATGGAGGCAGAGGTGATGAATCTACAGTCAGGATTTGGTTACTGATGCCCACAGTAGGACACTCCTTCTGTGCTGGTGGTGACAACTTGGCTTTGTCAGTGGAGTGAACTATTGCATGACTCACATGTGTTGGGGAAGAGTATGGCACATTCATAAGAGCAGGCTTTTTGGACCATGAACATACTAGAAGTCACGTGTGGAAACTAAAATGAGTACTAGAAACATGAGGCTGCTCATCGAGAGGGAGGCTGAGCACTGAAAAGCACAGTTTGCTTAGATCTCAGTATCCAAAGGTAGTCATAGGAGTGATGACTCCCTTGGTGTGCTTTGAGAACAATGCAAACATCCAACCAAAGAACTGCCACCTCAGACAGACATGGCATCCTTCATTTCCATTGCCCAGGTCCAGCCTCCCAGCAGCCATCAGGAAAAATGTGAGAAAAATCTTTTGCAAAATGCTAGAAAATCTTGGTTGGGGAGCAACTGCAGCCTGGAAGCAGGGAAGAGAGAATGTCTTTATTGAGCAGTGTGTGTTTGCTCTTAAAATCCCTTAAAAGCTCTGAAGCTCAAGCTTGCTTGATTTACTGTGTTTGCCATATGTAATATTTCAGTGAGAAGTTTCAATTCCATGTGGCTGAGTTGATGCAGGAGTTCCTTTGTAAACGACAGGGATCCACTTACCCATGTGTAATGTACCAGTTTGCTTTTTAGGCTATTTTTTTTGGTGGGAGGGGGGAGGTGTGAGCTTCTTTTTAATTGGTGTAGTCCAGACCTCTGGGCATTGCATGCATCTGTCTCTAGGGCAATGCTCAGGTTCTAATTTTTCATATGATTTAAGCACAGGCTTCTCTTTTGCTGAAACCCAGTCTTTAAACTGGAGCATTTATAATGAAACATTTTGTAATTCTCTGTTCACCTATAATGCAACACCATAGGTACCCCAGACTTTCTGTCTGTGTCTGCTGCTGAAATGGAATTCCTTATCGTACCCCCTAAGTATAGAAATTGTATAAATGGATCCTTTTAGTTTGTTTTCTCCAGATTCCCATGTGTGCAAATTGCTGCCCCTGGCTAGATGATTTACCTGAATTTGTGCTTGCAATGCTTTTGCAGTTGGGCACCTCTTGCCTGCTACGCTATGCAGTGTGTGTTGTTCTTTTAAAAGGTGTGTATCCTCCCTTTTTTTCCATGCCATCTTCCAGGGACGATTGTCTACCCAGAGCGATGTTATCGTCCCCCATTTTAAATGGTGTCAGCAGATATTTGTTTTTTCCCTTCTCCCGTTCTGATGCTCAGTACTCACCATGGGAATGAGTCGTCTTGTATTACTCACATGGAGCAAATCTGTGTCTTGGCCTCCAAATTATATGGCCCTGCTGAATGAGGGTGAGGGCCTCAGGAGCCCCAGTAAAGGTGCCAGGATCTGTTTGCCTGGGGTTTTTTTTGTAAAAGCACGTAGGCCGATAGCAAGCTGAAAAAGTGGTGGCCTTCTGAGCCGGGTTTTTTATGTCTGAGGGCTTCTGAATGCATAAAATCAGAGAGAATGTGTCTGTGTAATCCGATCTGCTCTTGAAAGCCTTGTGGAGGGCTGCATGATGCAGACATAAGCTGTGTCAATAAGAACTCTATTCACCCTCGGAAAACAGCCTCGTGATCGGGTTTGATTGGCAGGCTTCCTAAGGGAGGGCCTTTTTTTGAGAAAGAGCTCTGATTTTTTGGCGGTACTTCTGTCTGCTTTTTCGGACGCCAACTTATTGTTCTTTCCTTGGCGTGATAAACTTGGATATTTTTGCTGGGAGCTTGCTGGGGCGAAGGGAGGATTTCATGTAGCACTGTAACCAGGAGTGTGGGGTGAGTTTCCTTCCTTGCAGTGCAGCCCCTCTACCAAAGCCATATTTATGAGCATGAAGGTGAGGGATTTAAAAGAATATGAGGTAGGACTGGAGGTCGCTGTGTGCAGGAGAGTGTACCATACCCTTGTGCGTGCTCAGGGTACTGTCTTGCAGAACAGTGGCACAAAACACCCATCCTTGTAAAAGTCTTGGATGGTAATGCACAAAATGTGTGGTTGTGAATGCTTATGTACTTTTTCCCCCTTGGTTCTGCAGATATCTGTGTTACACGGAAGTATTGTTGCATGAAATTCTGCTTTTGGTAATGCTGCCGTAAATCTGCTGTGAAGGCAGTGTCATACTAATGGCTGTAATTTGCTGGTTGCTATTATTTATTAAAAAAAAAAATTAAAATTCACGCAAGGCAAAAATCTAATTCTGCTTTATGAAGTGTTCTACACCTGGCATGTAATCTTTTAAAATCTCGTAGGAAAGATCTGCTTGAACTGGTAAAAATGATACTTAGGAGATTTTTATGAAAGCAGAATTTTAGTCAGAGTACCAGGTTCTGAGCTGCTGTTCAGTGTGTAGCATTTGTGTAAATGGCATTTTCTGCTGCATTACATGTGTGATATTCAGTGTTTGCTCTGCTGAGGTCTTAAAGCCATTCTCTTTGGCACTGAGTTACTGGCTTTAACAAAAGAAATAACAGACTTTCAGTTTTGCGTGTTTCTTTTTTTTTCTTCCAAGTCCTTTGGTCTGTCACTTTTTCAAAATCTTCATGTCCTTCGTCAAGTGATGATTTGAAAATTAGCTCATCTGTATGTCTTTCTGGGTTATTCCTGTAGCTGCAAATGAAAGCTTTAAAATATAATTAGAATGTAATATGCATGAGCTCAAAAAAACCCAACCAAATCCAACAAAAAATGAAATAATGCAAAGCTATTATTTAAGAGAAATGCAATTATGCATTTCGAGAGGCTTGACTTAATTTTGGTTTTACTACATCATCACCAGCAAACCCTAAGAAACTAACTCCTGAAACGTGCCGTCCTGAGTCTGGAATTTGGCTGGTGAAAATGGAGAGAGCCACTGAAGGAAGGGTAATCTCCTTGTAGGGGAGCCTCTCCCTGTGCGGTTTGCAAATGGATGTAGCATTTGGGGTGATTCCTGCAGTTCCATTTTCCTGGCTCTTCCCGGCTGAATCCCCTTCGATATAGGCCTGATCTTGCCTACAACAGCTTTAATAACAAACTGTTTAGGTGGGATTGGCCCCTGAGCAAACAGTGTGCAGACCTTGGCGGCCATGGACAGGGAGAGGGTGGGCAGGAAACACTGGCTGCTGCTCCTCTTAGTGTGGGGAGGCTGCAGTTAGGTGATTTATTTTTACTTCCTGTTCCAAATCTGTTTGGGTCAAAAGTAGCGGTGTTTTTCCATATTAAGATGTTTGGCTTCATTCTGCTTGGCAGCAATAAATTCCACACTGCGCACAACGTGTTTCTTATATTTCAGAAACACTTTATTGCTGCCTTTGACTTTTAATTTGGATGGTGAAATCTTTATTAGTGCTTTCTTTGTTGCATGACCTGCTTTTCAAGGAAAACAGAAAGCTTTTCCTTTTTTTTCTCTTTTCCTTCTCCTTTCCAAGGTCCTTGGAAAGAACCTCTGAAATATCTCACAGGTCAGTAGCTGAGCAGAGGGAGGGAGCTTGCAGGTCTGTCTGCCATGCCTGGCTCCTCAGCAGGCTCACAGGGAGATAGGGACACCTCAGTCTGCTTCTCTGCTCCTGGACTTAATTGGGATGCTGGGACTTAAATCATGAGTGCTTGTGAAGCGTTTGGTAATGTTTTGGTGGAAGGTTCTGGGACTGTGTGGTGGTTAGGTGTGGTTGTGCAATGCAGGGCTGTGATGCTGGGAGGAGCCTGTGTGGGTTGATGGACCAGTTGATAAAGTGGTCCTAAAGGCTGGAATGGTGAGCTGTCAAACATCCCCATGTCATCGATGGGAAATCCTGCCTGGTAAAGGACAAGCTCTGAGCCATGGCTGACTGTCAGGCTGCTGCTGGGAGATGTTCTCCAGAGCACCAGGTTAGTCCACAGCATGCAAAAATGTTACCGCAGGCCATAGGGTGCAGAACTGATGGAGAAGAGAGAATTGGGCTCTTTGGGCTCTTCCCTGTTTGGGCAGCAAAGGTGTTTGGGTTTCTCTCCCCAGAATCTGGTCAAAACCAATGCTGGTCACTCTTCTTAAGTTGCTCAATTGTAGGATCTCCTCCTTTGCAGCCAGTAAGTCAGGATGGATAAATCTTTTTATAGCCATACCAGGTACCACTGGGCTCCTTTCAAATACAGTCTGAACATCTTTGTATAAGTAGTAATAAGCAGTGCTGGCCCAGGGGCTTGTGTTGCATCTTCAGATACATTTCAGTGAAGTTATTTTTGAAGTATAAAAAAGAAACAGTAGCATGGAGCCATCCACAGGGTTACAGGTGGTTTATCCTCCTTTCTCTTAAACCCCCAGATGCTAGAGTTGTATCCAGCTGAGGAAGTCGGAGTGCAGAGGTGTTTTGTGAAGCCTCCATGCCCTTAGACAGACTGCCCAGGTTTTGGCACTGGTATCTCCGCCTTGTGTTTGCACTTGATTCCTGGATCCACAAACATACGCCTCCATTCCATGTACTCTGCTTGTTCCTCAGACCAAGTCCATCACTGATGAATTTGGCTTGACTAATTACTCAGTGAAGCACTTAGTGTGACAACCTCAGTGCCCTTCGTTAAGCAGAGCCTTGGTAATGAGCTAACGTTGGCGGTGTCCCAAGTGCCCAGGCGTGGTCTGGCTAATGAAGCGGCACCTTTCCCATGGTGCTTGAGGAAGCTGCATTTCAGGTCATGTAAATAAGGAAACCAGAGTGGGCTGCTCTCCTGCAGGATGAACAGCGAGCCCTTTCCCTCCTGCATCTCTGCAGTGAGGTGACACCTCCCCTGCTGCCTATGGGTGCAACCAGCCTCTCCACTTTGCTCAGAAGTGCAGGCAGGTTTTCTCCACTCCTTCCCATGCCTGTACTGCACACTCCCTTGGACCAGTCTGCCCAGGGCACCCCTCTTGGCTGGCTCTCACAAGGGATTGACCACCTTCATCATGATTTTCGGGGTCTGCCGAGCAGTGGGTTGAGTAGCTGTGATCCACGTTTCTTCTGAGATTGTGGAGATGAATATGGCGTGTAGGGTGGATTCTGCATGAGGTTTTATGAACCTTGCTGAAGGGAGAGACTTTCTGGGTTGGGGACTTTCTAGCTCTGGTGACTGTGTTGTAATATGACTCATTCAGTAGCTGACACTCAGGTACCAAGGTTGGAATGAGGATGCTGCTTTAAACACCAAATTCGTTCTGTGCCCTGTGTTAGGTGGAAGGTTATCCTTATGACAAGGCCTTGAGATCTATTTGTAAGGTACAGGGAAGCTTCTGGTGTGTTTAACAACAGATTTATTTATTTTCTGTACAGTGCCACCCATCTTGTTTTTCTAGAGATACCTGGATTCCTAGATTTGGCCCAGGTGTAGAGACTGTCATAGATGCCCCTAGTTGGGTGGTGACACCATTTTGCATGCCAGCTTACATGATAAAGTTTTCCCCTAGGTCTTGGAACATCTTATGGGGAATGTGTGTATTTGGGAGAATTGTGGAAATCTCTTGACTATGGGGCACTGCCAAGGCAGAGCCGTTGGCTGCTTGAGCTCCCAGGCTGTGCCAAGTGCTCTTGGCTTCATGGGTGCCACGAGGAGCTAAGCCTACTCTTTCATGCACTTCGTATGGTTTTTGGCACTGAAAGGTGTGTTCTTTTTCCTCACTGCTGCTGTCCTCTTTCTTCTGCTTTGTCAGTCTCATGAATGCTTGTCCTGGCTGAGGGAGAGGGCAGGAATGATGCCTGGGCCGATGCTGCCTGTGCTTGGGTCAGCTGGAAAAGGTGGTGAAAGCGGAGCTGGAGGACGCCCAGTGCTGCCAGGAGAGTGTCTTCATGAGTGAGGCTGAGTCAATCACTGGCGGCCTTTCACAAGGTGATGGGGTTTTTTGGTTCAGTAAAACACTCTAATAATTATG
Organism: Falcunculus frontatus; assembly: GCA_013398115.1. NCBI lineage: Eukaryota > Metazoa > Chordata > Aves > Passeriformes > Falcunculus > Falcunculus frontatus. Next base: position 1,421,529 of record VZRV01009347.1, read on the forward strand.
TACTGATTTAATTAGAAAAATGCTTAGAGCATCTATTGCATAAGGCCGTGACCTAAGGCAGGTGCCTTTTAGCATCAGTGATTCCCTTTTGTTTCAAAAAAACACTGCATTTCAGATAACTGCCCACTGATTCCGGTTTTTTTAAGTATGTGGATGCGTTGCATTGACTTCCCAATGTAGGGACCAGAAGAGCAAGCGGGGAATGCCACAGTCCAGCCAAACATGCCAGATTTGGGACTGACTGCCAGTGATTTGCAGGTTTTTTGACATGGAGTTCCCTTTCTCTCAGTAAAATGTAGATTCAAACACTTGTGAGATGCTTTTTTAGCACAATCATTTGTGATGTTCGGCAGCAAACGTGACTGGTGACTTGCTTGTCTGATGGCTTTCTTTTGAGCATCCTCAGATATTTCTCTGTCATGATGACTGGGGGCAGGGATTTTACAGTTGAACTGAAACTTACATTTCAGAAGGTGTTTTTTCTCATGAAAATAAATCTGTGTTTGGCTTTGCTGCTGTTATTGTTCTCCATATTCAGTTTGCTGGTGCTGGCTGTAAAACCATTAAATTCCTAGTTTGGTGGTGTAGAGCAGTGTCTTCAGTTTGAATCTGAACGTTAGTGAGGAGCAACTCAAATTTAAAATCAAGTTTTGGTTGCCAGCAACAGACACTTTTTTGTTGGTCCCGTGTGCCTGTGACACATGCTGGTGCTGTATCATGTTCCGTGCTGGCGAGTGTCAGCTCCCTCTCCGTGGCAGAGCCCAGGGCTGAACATCACTTGTTCCATCTGCAGGAGTGACACTACTGCAGCACAAGCGAGACTTTCCCCTTGCCTGTTGATAGGCAAAGAACCCATTAGGATCGCAGAAACTTGTTCACAGACTTATGCAGCAATAGTAAGCATCCTGTCTTCCTATTTTTTTAGGTTAAACTAACACTACAAATACTTTTTTTAATAAGACTCCTAATACAACAAAACTGTCGAAGGGGGGGAAGTCCACTGTGGTGATTATTGTCCAAATATAATAACTTTGTGATAGGCAGAAAGTGAGGCTGACTACAAATGGGAGTGATTCTGGGAGGAAGGTAAAAAACCTTAATATTCTGAATGATAGAAGAATGAATTTAAATTCATTTAATGTCAGTAATCTTTGTATTATTAACCATAATCTGCTTCTAAGAAGCATACAGACGTGGCTTCTTTTTTTTCCCAGCTGTCTGTAGAACTGCATTAATAAGTGTTTCTCCTGACCTCTGCCTTAAAACTATGTGCTCCAAAGGGCACACGTTTTTCTTCTGTATTTTTGGACAGCATCTGCAGGTAGTGAAAGCTGCTACAAATAAATAGCAAATCTGGAAGCGTGTTACCATAGTCCCAGATCATTTAGCAAGGGGCTAATCCTGCCTGATGCTTACAGGAGAGTGAAACAAGGGCTGCAATCTGATATCCTTGTGTGGGTGGTTTTAGGATGGTCTTGAACCTGTGTCAAAGAGATTCTCAGCAGGGTGATCTCGGGAGGAAACTGAAGGAGTGCGAGAGGATGCAGGCTGCTGTCATTTTGGATGCACAACTTTCTGGATGGTTTGCCAGAGGGGAGGTAGAAATGCAATGGTATCAATGAATTTGATGCAGTGTTGTTAGCTGGATTGTGGAGGTGAGGAGGCAAGACTAGCTTTAGGATTGTTGTTTGGAGCTTTCAACGTGGGATGAGAGTGCTGTGGCACATTCGACATCTTCAGGTGGGAGGTTATCACGATCGACCTCATGCATTCCCCTCTTCCCCTCTTCTGAGGGAGAGAGCTGGTGCACATGAGCTTAGGTTTCTGTAGGAATGTGATGTTGCTCATCCTGGAGATCCAGGCAATCAAAATAGGGGAGAGAGAGAGAAGTAAAGCATGAGATCTGCTTGCTTATGACCTGAATCCCCTAATCACAGCCCCATGTAAGTGAAGGTCTTAGACTGGGTTGAGTAGAGGGCATCTCCACCCAAGAAAATGTATGTCTGCCCTCCACCTCCCAGAATTAGAGCTTACTCCTGATGAAATACAGTTTTAAGAACCTTAAACCTTGCCTTAAATCAGACCTGCTGTTTGTGACATTGCTTCCCCTGGGGCAGGCACGTAGTGAAGGCATGGTGAAGAGAGGTGTGTGCTACCTGAGCTCCCTGTTCTCAGGACACCTACCCTGGGTGCCAGGAAGTGTATCCTGATGAGTCCATGCCTTCTGGAACTGGTCCTTTGTTTGATGGCTTGGATTAGAGCCGTAATTGTAGATAAGTGTTGTGATACTACTTACTTACTGGAAAGTAACATTGAGGCGGTTCATGCAACAGTGTGGCCACTTTCACTGACCCTGTAATGTCCTTTTGTCTGTGGATGTTTTTCCTAGGGTATCCCACTAATGCCAAGACAGTGGTAATCCTATGCTTTTCGGCATAGTATTCAGTTTATTCCAGGTTGTAAGACTGTAGCCAGTGATATAAGACTTGCTGGGTTTTTTTCAAGTAGGTAGCTAAACTGAAAAATCAATTTCAAAAAAAAGGAAAGGAATTTATTCTATTTTGAATGTCTTCAGCAAAGAAAAAAGAAAAAAATTGTCAGCACATTTTTGGCATGGAAATGAAGGGAAGAGCATATTTTTATGGAAAGATGCGTAATATGTTTATTTATTAGATGAGAGGTAGAGATGTTTCAGCTGAGGGAAAAAAGACAAGGGAAGAGCAAGGAGGGAAGAAGTCTAATGCTCTTTGGCTTTTGTAAAGAAATGCTTCGGTTTTTCCTTTGAAGCAGTCTGGAAATTCAGGTTAGTCACTGTAAAGCTGAATAAATAATTTTGCTATAAAGCGCTGTCCAGGTTGCACACATAGCAGGTGGAAAGACAGGTTAAAATATCTCATACAAGGATTTAAAAGCACTTTTGGCTCAAATCAGTGGTACTGTAAACTGAGGGAGAACCTCTGATTTTTCTGTTACCTGAGGATCTGGCTTTTGGTTTTTTTCTCTTTTTTTCTCCCTCCCCTCCTCCTCCCATGATATGAAAGGTGTGTTTGTATGGAGGATTTTTTGCAGCACATATTCAAGGACTGTTTCAGAGCTCAGACAATTTGATCCAAAGGCTCTTCCTAGCCTTGATGGAGTTTTGCTTTTACAGCTCCTGTGAACTAGGAGAGTATTGGTTCGGCATCGTGTTGGATACAGATAATTGGGGTTTCGAATATCCACCGCAAACACTTAACAAAGCACTGTGCAAATGTTTTTGAGAGCTAACAAAAACCTGTGTTGTTGCCTCAAGGTTGAATCCACAGCTAGCTGCCTTCTTGGAATAAGCAGATAACAAATTAGCTACTAATATCTTATTCATGGTTTGATATTCCTACTGCTGTTACTGATGTGTGACTGGGGTCAAGGTTTTTGGGTCACAAGGTGGAGTGCAGGAGCTAGATCCTGCTCAGTGTTGACACCCTGTTTGTATGTGGTTTTGGGCAAGATAGGACAAGCTGTTGTCCATCCATCTCTAGCCTGTGCCTCCTGCATATTGGCCACATGGGGTGGGGACAGCAGGGACCAGGCCACGTGTGGCAAAATAGATGAGCCATAAGCCAGCTTGCTCTTTGTACCGTTGCAGCAGGTCACTGAGCTGTGCCTGGTAAGGTGCTGTCTGAGGGTGATGTGGTATCTGATTGAAGTCCTTTGTGTTCATCTGGTGTCCTGACTTGTGTTTCTGACGAAGGATGAATAAGTGCTCAAGGCCAGGTTGGATGGGGCTTTGAGCAACCTGTTTTAGTGGAAGGTATTCCTGCCCATGACAGAGGCATTGGAAATAAATTATTTTTTCATGTTGGTTTCATCCCCAACTCTTTTATTCTAAACTTTAGATGAAGCTGGATATACCAGAGTTGGCTACGGTTTCAGTGTGAGGCCAGAGCTGCTTCTGAGAAAACTATGGGGACTGTTGATTTAAGGTTCATGTCCTGTTGGGTGAGCTCTAGGGTAAGGATTCAGCTTTCAGAAAGTATTGTGCGTTTTGTTTGCTTTTTGGCTTTTGAACATGTGTGTTTTTTAAGAACAATCAGTTCTGAGGGAGCCTCCTGTCAATAATTGTTGGTATTTGTGTAGGGTGATCAAAAGAGTCTCTGCAGGCTAAAGGGGAGACTGAACATAGACAGGCCCACATTGGAGTCCCTCTGTGTTCACTGTGCCCTTAAGGTACAGGATTAAGCTTGCAGAAAAGGAACGAGGTCAGGTCTAGACCAAGAAGTAGACTCTGGAATCCAGCCAAGAGTGTAAGTAAGGTTTTTCCCGTAACAGCATCCTAGATGTGGCAGTTGTGTTGACTTAGCCGAAATGAGGCTGACATCTGTAGGTCAGGCCTGATTAAAAGGGAAGGAGGGTGGAGAATAGCTCTGCAGAGTAAAGAGGATTTAAAGATAACAGTGGGGGTAGATGCGTGGCCCTGACTTGCAGAATTTGGGTTGGCCTTGGGAATCTCGCTGTGCCTGGGAGCAGTGACCTGGTCCCCTGAGTTCTCAGTGAGCCCCAGGACACTGTGGCTGCTGCTGAAATTCATGGATGTCTTCTGACTGATCCCTTCCCCCTGAGTCTGACTTTTTGGATAGAAGTCTGACTTAAGCTTTCCTCTTCTGCTGTTCAAGGGAAGCCTCCCACACAAACCTTTGGCTTGATGTAAAACCCTACTGTGATGACAACACCTACCCCTCACTTTGTTGTGTTGGAGGGTTTAAGTGTCTGGGTCTCCTGCTTGGTGCAGATGAAAGGTGCTGTATTACTGAGCTGTGCTATATGCTGGAGCATTATGTGCTGGAAGCTGCTTCAGAAAATATTTCTGTGCTCCTTTTGACCTCCATTGTGTCTTCCTGCCCAAATTCATTTGTGCTGGTGGCTGAGGATGTTGGAGGCGGTTTCTTTTTTTTGAGAGAGAAGGAAAGAGGAGGGTAATGGCACTTCAGAAGCAGTAACCCCATACTTTGGTAGAACAGCATATTGTGCCCAAAACTGTGTTTCATGATCATTAGCTGCTGCTTACACATTGAGTATGTTGCTCTCAGAAGTGCTCTGACACCAGGGATCTCCATCCTTTGGGATGGGTGAGGTGACACTGCCAAAAGTAGTATGAAGGAACATGCCACCTCCAGGGTCAGGAATGTAATTTATCTATACTTCTTGCTTGGAGACCTTCAGGAGCTGGTCTGCTGTTCTGACTTTTTTCCACAATGATTCCTTTCAGCCTTTCAGAAAAAATGGCTTGATTAGATGAACACTTCTGTGGTATAAATCAGAAAGGAAGAGGGTGCTTAGCTTCTTCCTGAAGCAGGAGTTTTAGTTTCCAAATGAAAAACTTTCTTAGCCTGATAAAAATAGAGAATTACTTTATGGGGAAAGTACTTGCTTCCCTCCTGGCTCTGCTGGGCAGCCTTTAGCTGGGAGGAAGTGGGGAAATTACCCTCAGCTCCCTTGGACCACAACCAGTCCTAGTGGTTTTCCAGTGAAGTAACTAGAGTTACACCAGACCTGCGCTTTAGCTCTTCAAATTTAAGAGATAAATGACTTCATGTGAAAATTGAATTTTAAATCCTGCCAGACATCCCTCCCTGTGGGACCCGCAACTGGTGTGGCACTGCATCATGAAGCACAGGCCGTGTTGAATGGTGAGATTCATCACGTTGGGGTGCTCAGTCCAGCTAAGCAGCATAGATAGCTTTGATCACCACTCACATCAGTAATTTAATAACTTTTATATTTGGAGAAATAACTGCATATGCAGTAGTGCCCTTGCATAGAATTCTGGGCCTCTCTGTCAGGAGATGGGCAACTATTGGATGATTTTGTAGAAAATAAATTATCTTGGCCTCTATTCTGGTCCCTGAATTCGTTTTCAACTGTGACAAGAGCCAGGATTTAAGCCTGGGTCTCCCGAAGTAAAATGCAGTTAATTAGCCCACTCCATCATGTAGCCTTCTCTGTTAACAAAGGCAGTATGCTCAGCCAGATAGCTGTTGCTCACAAGTGATTCTCACCTTTTGTATGGCAGAGTGTGCTTGCTCAGAGCCTGGAGTCCTTGTTTGCATCCCTTTTCAGCAGCGCTTCTTAACCCCTCTGTGCCGCCTCATTGTAGTGCTGCCTGTCTCCAGGTGAGAGACTGCTGGCACCAGGATGTGTTTAAGTTTGAATGACGGTTTGTGTTACTGGCAATGACTGTGGAGTTTTACCAAGGTCAGAGACTGCTGCAGGGTAAAGGGGAAGAGGGTTTCTACCCCGAGGAGCTTGTAGCCCTCAGGGTGATGTGACATTGGTAGTGTTAACTGTAAATTGTGAACGGGTTCAAGCAATGTTGGGGAGCAAAGTGAGACAGTTAAAACAGCTTGATTTCCGAGCTGGAAGAACGATGTGTGAGCTGTTGTCTGGGGTCCTGGCTTGCTGTTCCCAGCAGACCAGATCTCCTCAATGGCTTGGAAGCTTGTTTGCATCAGACACTGATAAGCGGGAGCTCAGCACCGAATGCTGCTGTGGTGGATCAGGTGTGGGAAAATAAACTAGCAAGAAGGATGGGTTGCTGGGGGACTCTGCTGCACTGCTCCTGGCAGATCAGAGAATGTGTTAGACATTTTTGTTTGCCGTCTCCCCACTGATTTGGGTTCAGAGGCTGGGGTGAGGCAGGGTGCTTCCTGAGCAGGGCAGGCTGTTGTCAAGTTTTCCTAACTGGCCACCGACCTCAGGTAGATCACTTAATTCTGTTCTTCTGCAAAGGAGTTGCTTGGATTAAATGTCAAGAACTTTTAGTTTTGCAGTATCATGATATTGTACAGTTTCAAAATACTATTTTTCTTCCTTGTGTGAATATCTAAATTTGACTGTTGTACCTAAAATCTTACAGGATTTAGTAAACTGGGGAGAGGGACAATCCTTAGTCTAGGTATAACTATTGGCTGTAGTCTGTAAGAATGTGTCTGCAGTTTAAAAAACATAGGGCCTTATTTTCAGATCCTGTCATCTATTCACACCCAGGCTCTTCAGTACTTGGCTGCTTCCTGAAGACTGCACTCGCTGATATTGTAATCCAGAGCCTGTGTATGCAGGCAGTGCCATGTGGTTGAATGCAATCCTTGCACAAATAATCATCTGTATGTAGATACTAGAATGTGAACAGTGATGTCTGTGTGAGTGGATAGCAGGTCACAACCCCCTGAAAATAGAAACATATTGATGTTGTTAGCAAAAGCTGTGGAGCATGTTTTCCTTGAAAATTGTTATTCAATGTTGTCCTTGCTGTCTTTTGAATTAAACATACGGTAAGAGTTGGTTTGCTGGAATTTTGACTGTTCTGGAGCACTGGATATTGGGTAGTCATTATTAACAGCCAGAGAAGGTAGCATGACCTGCTGAACAGACAGCAAGATGCATAGACACTAGCAGCAGGGAAATCTAAGACAACGCATGGAAAAATATGTACAAGGTAAAACTTGCGCGGCCAGCCCTTATGCAGCAAATAAAGCAAAGTCTTACTGACCTTGGCAGCTGTACATGGCAGTCTTTGCATAAGAATGACTTGTGCTTAATATGCTAGAGAAATTATTCAGGGACAAATATTCCTTTTTTCTGTGGTAGTGGGGACAATGTCATCTTCCATCTCCAGTCGCAACACAAATGCATTGCAGACGGGTACAAGGAGGACCCGACCCTCCTCAAGCACAGACAGTTCTGCTTACCATGGCCTAGAGAAGGAGATCTGGTACTGTCTTCCTGGCAAAGCTGGATCCAGTGCCTTATAGCAGCCACCTTTGAGACTGGCAGGGGCTGGATAGAAAGGCAGCATGATGGGTGTCTTCCTTAATTAGTCTGTGCAGTTTGTGTCTGCTAGTAAGATATCTGCTAGACTTGGAGAATGCGAGGGGCGCTTTGCTCTTCCTGTTGTGCTGTGTGGAGGCACATGCCGGGAGATACCGAGCTGGTCAGGAATTTCCTGTGGCCCAGTGCTTGTGTGCAGCTCTTGGACAGGCCAAGCCCAGCTCTCACCCACTGTTTGGAGTGAGCAGGAATTACAATGGAGCCTGTACTTGGTAACTCCCTGCTTCAGAGCGCAGTTTCCCTCCAGCCAAGGTGGGAGTGGGACAGATGGATGGTGAGCTGGCTGGAGTCTCTGCTCTCTATGTCCTGGGGCCAGGCCAGTTCCCGTGCCACCACCATGGCCAGGTCTGTGCCTGCACATCTCCACCGGTGGTGTTGCTTACTAAACCTTGCTACTTACTCACTACTTCTGTTTCTCATGGTTTTTTTCCTTTTTCTTCCTTTTCTCCTGCATAGATCAGCCCTGTAAATGTCCATGTTCAAGAGCAAAGCTATCTTGAGTGTTTGGCAGAGCAGGGTCTCCAAGGTCTCTCTATCAGAAGGCCAGAGACGGTGTTTGTTGATATTGATCATGGGAAATGTAATTAATGCGGGTATAAAGTGTTAAATGTTAAATTAAAATGTGAGATTTAAAGGCGGTCAATAGATCAATTCTGAGGCTGGGATGAAATGCTCAGACTTTCAAACAATAATCAGATTTCCGATAAAATCTCACTGTGTGTATTAAAGGGGTTGAAATACTAAATCAGGTATTAAGGGAGTGATATTTAGATGATGTTGAAAGAACAAAGATCCAGACAAAAAGAGCCCTCCTGTCTGCAGGCAGAGCTCAGGCTGGGCAGAAGTAGTGTGGAGCTTGGGGGATGTGCTGATCTAGCAATTAAAACTGCCAAGAGAGGAGAGTGATGGGAAAACTGCACAAATATACAGTGCTGAACATCTGCCTGGATGGAGACGAGACCATTTAGACCTCATAGCTCCCTTGTAGTCTGATAACACTTCTAAGACCTTGGTCCATCCACATGCACAGATGTCTACATTTGATGTGGTCTTGGTGGGCCTCCAGAAGAGTGACGACAACATGTTAAAACCAACCCCAGCAGGAAGTACAGCCATACAAAACACTTCCCAAGAGTTAAAAATACTAATTACTAACTGCCATCACATTTCAGTGGTATTCCAGCTAGTCAATAAGAGCAAAGGCATACAGTTGATATTTTGTTAAGAGTAACAATTTAAGGAGAGGGGCAAAGTTAGTCTCAGTGCTACTGACAAAGGCATATATGGGTGTGTCCTAGGGCACATGGCATTTCCAGGACATTTCTTTGAAATTTATATTTTACTTTATAATCCATAAAAAAATAAGCAGAAAAGAGTCCAGAGTAGCCAACTCCCTAGTTTAACTGGCCTATGAGTAATGATACCAACTGAGTTCTGCTATAGGATCAGCATCAGGCTTTGCTCTTCCAGTTAGCTTAATTTTCTGATGCTGCGAGCTGTGCAGGAGGCTGCAGGAAATACCCATTCCCTGAGTATGTATCTTTGCTTTCATCCTTAAAGGGATAATTCAGAATCTGGAACAGCCATAATATTTACTGTGGGCACTGCACCTGTCAGGGTAACATTACTAGGGGATGGAGGGTAAAAAACACTTCTCTGCTAGATAAAATGGATAAACTGGCTCAGTAGCTCTGGGCACTTACTTGCTAACCTTGTCCTGTACCTGTGATGTGATTATCTGTGAATATGTAGCTGTAAGGCTCTCCAGAGCCTTGAAAGATGCATGTTTTAAGAGTATGTTCTCATTTTGTTTTACAATCCTGTTGCAGCCTCTGCTGTGCAGTTCCAGAGGTTGAAATGTTGATTAGGTCAATGGACGTGATGTAAGCCCACTCAGATGGTCGTCAGTGCCTTGGAAACGATTCGTGGTTGTTATTGCTTAACTACAAGCCCTGCCTTAGCCATGGGTTGAGCCAGGCTCCTGCTCACCTTGCTCCTTGCAGAGCAGAGGGGGAAGAGCAAATAGGGTGGAGCAGTGGAGAACTCTTTTGAGCTTTTAAATAAAGGTCTCTGAAATTTCCACCGTGGTGCGGCTGGGCTGAGGTAACCTGATCTTTGGAAAAGTGCCTTTGTGCTGCAGTTTACAGAAGGGCTTCTTGATTAACAAAGCCTGAATGCGGGTTAGTTAAACTGTAGCCATTGTATTCAAGGTCACTGTTAATTTTTTTAATTGCAAGCTTTCTCCCAAGTCTGGGGTTGGAAATGAGACTTGCCTGTGTCCAGCTCCCAGAAAGGGTTGGAAATTGTGGCATTTCATCCTGCAATTACTCTGTGTCACTCTGCGCCTTCCCTTTATCAAAGAGGAAAATAAGCTTTGTAAACTGCTGTACATAGATTCTAAGTTCATTGCTGATACTAGGAGTCCCAAAAAGCACGTGTCTCTGGGAAGAGACTGATGCTCAGTCTGCAGCATATCATAAAACCAGCCAGGGGAAGGGCTGGGACATAAGGGCATGACTGTGACTAGGGACTTAAAGATGGTCTTTCCCCTTCACATGAGTCATAGTGGAGCACTGGAGGTCCTTGCTAAAAGGTGGTGTGGGCACATGAAGCTTTCAGAAGTGCTGCGGAGACTGGGCAAGCCCTAAGGAAGGAGTTGGATGGGGAATAGTGAGCAGGCAAACCATGGCATGCTTAGGGAGTCCTCAGAGTTAGGAGTGGGAGGCTGGAGCACCAGGGTGGGAGATGGTGCATATCTGCTGTGCTGTTACTCCTGGGCATCTATGGGGACTGCTGAATTGTTTTCACCAGCTGTAGCCCAACTGGAAGGAGGGTCATTCCTCCACACTCCTTCTGCTCCTGCCTTTGTTGTCCGCACCTGCCTGTGGACAGGAGCAGAGGAAGGACCCACAAACAGTACACCACTCTGAAACAAGATGTTTGAGGCCTTGCATGCTGGAGGGGAAGTCCAGCCTCTCATGACTCCCTGTCAAGGAGCATTTTCTTGCCCTCCCTGAACCATTCCTGGGGTTCTGGTTCCAGTCTGCTGGATTGTTTCCACCTACGTATTCAGCACAAGTAGAAAACCTGCAGCACTTGAGAGCACAGGAAGGGTGAAGGAGTGCTTTATGCCTGCTCCTGCACACTTTCCCTTACCCCTTTCCTAGAGAGAATATCAGAAGGCAGAAAAGAGATGTTAGTCTCTGGTCTTCTCAGATGCCTCAATGTTCCCTAAATGATACTCCCCTGGGTTAATGCTGTCCTTGCACATTTTTAAGGTGAAACTCCTTGCAGTCTCATTCCTGGCAGGCAGAACAGGCTGCTCCTGCACTTGAGCTCTGGTGATCCTGGCAGAGCCGCATCTGCATGGTGCGTGTGGTGAGTCCCAGTTCTGTTTTTTGTGACCTGAATGCATGGAACAGATTGTTCTCTGCTGTCTGTTAACCCTTGGAAAGACACTTCCTCTTGTGTTCCTTCATTCTGTGTTGGCTGTGCTCAGCAGGGTCAACTCTGCACTTCGAGTTTGGGGGCAGAGTCTGCGAGGGAGGTAACTGCTGAGTGATGATGGCTCTCCCCAGCTGAAGGTCTGTTCCCAAGAGCTATTTAAGCCTCTGTTTCTTGTATCTCTGTGCCAATCAGATTAGCTGATGCCAGGAAACAGACCACAGCCTGCTTGCTCTTGAATGCACCCTTTTTCCTCCTTACCTGTTTATCCCAGTCAAGCCCCTTTCCGCTCTGCCTCAGTTCTTTAATTTAGCTTTGTTCCTTCCTTTTCACAGCCTTACTCTGGCCCATCTCCTCTCCCTGAGGTTGCCTCTCTGGATTTTGACATCCAGCCTTAACAACAGTCAGTCCTGTTTCCTGTCATAGTCATGACTGCCCCCTTTGCAGAGCCACGTGCCCTTCTACACTTCTGCATTGAGCTTTTCTTGCTCTTGATTCCTTCCGTGTTTACCCTGTTGTAACTTGGATTCCCTTTAAATTGCAGTAGAGAGATCCACAGATCAGTGGAGCTACTCAAGGGACTCATCTTCCCAGGAAAGAAAGGGGAGCAGGTTGGCAAAGGGGAATGTGGCTGAGAACTGCCTCTCAGTCATTCCCCAGGGCTGCTGCCACCCTGCTGTCTGTGCCCCCCCCCAGGCATCACTCTGTTCTTCTCCTAGCTGGACCCCTCCATTCATTCACTGATTTTGGCAAGGTATTTGTTGTTGCAAAAAAAAATAAAGCTCTAAACCCCCCCAGGCTCACAGGGCCAAGCATTCCAGCTTGGGCCCCTGTGCCAAAACAGGCCCATCCCCTGCTTCTTGTGAGGTCCCACCTTTATCCTTCTTCTAAAAATAAAATGCAATGACATTCCTTCTTAGTTTCTCTGTTCTCTTATTCTGACCTCGTTAGACTTTCCCAATAGAAAATTTGATTGAACTCCTCTATTAGTGGTGAAAACAAACAAGACCATTGGACTTCCTCTGGAAAAAATGCATCTATATAACAGGGAATTGCAGGGAGCCAAATTTCCACTTCTGAGTTGGTGCTGTACACATATGTTCCCTTGTAAATGTTTAGTAAACAAAGTTGTCTTCACACTAAGAAGAATTTAAAACAATTTATCCTTTATATCTGATCTTTCTCCCTTGTTGGAAAAAGATTGCTTCTGTAGTATTATAAAGAGCAAAGTACTGTTAGCTGGGGTTGCAAGAACAGCCGCTTTTTTCCAGACCCCCTGAGCTAAATATATTTTGAGGCTTATGTATGTGCGTGTACATAGGAATGATAGCTAGGTGATGGATTGCTAAGCCACATCATAAATTCAGTTTGTTGGACACCTCTGAGTACCTCCTCTGCACTCTGCCCGTAATCATTCTCCTTCAAACATCCTTCTAATGTTCTTAACAGCAGCCAGTTAAAACAAAGACTTTGCTTGCCATCTATCCCCTCTTCCCTCTGCCATCACCCAAGCTCCTTCTCTTGGGTGGGGGGCAGAAGTGCATTAATGGATGGTGGTTCAGAGTGTGCGCTCAAGGTGTAACAGAATATATCCCTACCTGGGTTTTTTTTTTGCCACCTTCTTTAAAATTCAGCTTGAACAGACACCCAACCAGGCAGGGGTGGGTGCTTGTGTGTTTGCATGTGGCTGGGGGCTGCGGTCTGGCGGCAGGAAGGACGAGGCACATGGAAGGCACTGTTCATCTGTACATCTGCCCACCTTCTTGGGCTCCTGGTTTTGATTCAGAGGTTTCATGCTGATTCAGGTGCTTTCTGAAGAAAAGTATGTGCACGGGCCTTAAGGGGAAAATTGAAAATAATTCAGGTCACTAAGACTTCCAGGGGGGAGAGAAGTTACAGGTCGTGGTGTTACAGATGCAGGAGGGTAATGAGATAATTGAAGATCTGAGGATTTCAGTTGGTGTCAATGACTCAGGCATCTCAGGGAAAACAGAGGACATTCACTCCCTGAAACGGTGGTTCATCCACCTGGCAGTGAGTTGAAGAGTAATGAATAACAGGTTTTGGGGTGCGTGGAAGGCAGGAGAGGCCAACACACTAACTCTGAATGGCTTGGGAAGTGCCTCAAGGATGACTTTGACTTCCTCTTGCCTATTTTAGGGCTTAGCTGTGTTGGCTTCTCTCTGCATGCACCCCTAAATCCTGTTTCCCACAGGGGCACTGGACAGAGAGTTGAGTGGGTGGTGCTTGGTGCCAAAGTACGCTGCCAAAACTAGCCCTTACACCTTCGGGTGCCTTTTGGTTTGGCTGCTCCCCTGTAAGTACTACAGCAGTGCCTCCCTTGCATGCTGGGAGGGTGTTTACTGCTGCGCAAGCAGGATTGGAACTGTTGGACGTGCCTTTCATCCTGTTGCAGCCTGCTGGATTAATGGGGCAGATCTCTGTGCATGTGCATGCCTTCTACTCTCCCTCCTGTATCCTGCTTCATGCTGTAATGGCTGTGGGGTCTGAAATAGATCTGTGCATCTGGTGCTTGTGCAGCCTTTACCACAGCAGTTTCTTAATGCCTGATTGCAGTTCCTGTGTTTTATCTGCCAGACATCACTAAGAGATGGGAAAGTAACAACCCCTGTTTGCAGAGGGATTAAGTGACTTGTCACTTGTGGCACCTGTGGCTGCAGCAGTATTTGAGCCCCTGTTTCCAGGGTCCCAGTCTGACAGGACTAGAGCATCTTTCCTGTCAAAATGATGACTACCTGTGCAATGATAATGCCTTTGGGGTTTGGGACTAGGCTGCTCTGGATTTTCACTGGCATATGAAAGTGGAAAATATGCTCTCAGTTGTCACTATGTTTGGTTTTCTTGCTTTCCTGCATGTTCTAACTTATTTATTTTAATTCTGGAAGAAAATATTCTAAATACATTGGATGCTTTTGTTACCAGCCTTTCAGTCTCCTTGTGCCATTGTGTATTTGATTTGCAACCTGAGGATGCTGTTAGAGGTCTGAGTCGAGAAATAAGTTAAGGTTTTACTTTTCCCAAGTCCTGAATTGCTTGACGAATGTATTTTGAGTACCTTCATGCACTGTATGCTCTTCCATGTAGCCCATAAATGATAGGTGTTTTCCTCATTGTGCATGAGTCCTCATTTTTAACATATCGTGTAACTCAGATGGACTCGAATGTAGGAACATAAAGACTTTGGATGCCTGCCCTGTGTGAAGGGGAAAATTACTGTCTGGCCCAGAGCGGTGGCTTTGTGATGACTGCATTGTGTTCTGGTGTGCTATGTTTGTACCAAACTGGTTTGCTGCCAAGTTACTTATGGCTTATCCAAGCACTCAGTACAAAGAATGTTAAAAGAAAAACTTTTTTTGTTTTCTCTGAATTCTTCCAGTTGAGAAAGAATTCAAACTACAGTCCAAATGCTGTCTCCTCTTTCTGCAGGCCCGTGGTGACCAGGTAGGGCAGTTAACACTGGAGTGCCTTCAGCTGTAGTGTGTGTGTGTGTAGGAGCATGTATGTGCTTATAGAAGATATAATATGGGACCTGCAGGGAAAGTGCCTTTTTGCTGGAGAAAAGCCTGTCTCTTTGAGCAGAAGGCTCAATGATTGAGAAGTCTGGAGTGGGAATTTTCCAGGCACAAATATGTGCGCCTGGGCAGAGGCACCTATGAAGCACCAGACCTGGGTTGGTCTCCTCTGTGTATAGAACATATCTGATACCTCCTGAAAGTCCCAGGCTGCCTCTGCAGCACAGTGAATGGCTGAGCTGGGCTCCTGTTTCTGTGTTTCTCCTGCCTGGCTTGAGGGCTAGAATCATGCTTGGAGCTTAGGAGATACCTGTAGGTCATTCCTGACAGGAATCCCCAGACGGGCAGTTGGGTAAAAGCGTTCTCTCCCCTCAGCTGTCCCAAACACATGTGGACACTTATCTGATTGGCAAGGACCTTGGGGGTTTCTTGAACACTGAGTAGGATAATCAGATAGATTGTGGGATACATCTGCTTGATCCGATTTCTTACGATTATGTGGTGGGGAACAAGCCTTAATGAGCCTTGGCCTTTCCTGTCTCCTCTGTAAATTTGTTTGACTCAATTGAGCTCTCTTTGTGTGAGACAGCTCTCTTTGTGCTTGGTTATGGAAGGATCCACCTCTGAAGCTGGCTGTGCTTTGAGACTGGATTTGGATTAGCTGACCTCCAGAGATCCCTGCCAACAATTTTTTTTTCCCTTTTCTTTTGTGTTTGCAGCTGGTGTAATTGTGGTCCTAACCCCTCCCAAGAAGTGCTGGCACTGGAGAGGATTTTAGTACTGTTTCACAGCAAGCGCAGTAGCTGCTTTCTGCACTGCAGAGGAAATGCTCCTTTCGGGTCAGCCACCCCGCTGTAAGGCGGCTCCCTGGCCCTCGGCACTGGGAAGTTGCCTCATGTAGGAGGCCGGAAGGGATTTGCCAGGAAGGTCCTAATAGAAGGGAGCATCCTTCTCCTTGTGTCTCTTACTGGTGATGGCCCCAGTCAAGCAGAACTCCCACTTGGCTGCCTGATCAGCAGAGCATCCCCCAGATCCCACAGGGGTGGGATGGCAGTGGGTCACTATCAGTCCTAGTAGAGAACGGGAGTAGGAAAGGGGTCTTGACCTCCTAACTGGTTCCAAATAAGCTGATGGCAAAAAATCAAAAGCCCAAAAGAACAGAAACATGCATGTGTGGTTATTCTAACAACAAATCTATTCAGTGGAAGAGGGGGAAGTTTGCTTTGAAGCACCACAATGCATGCTGCCCTGGAACACCCTATGGAAAGGTATTTGTTCTGCCAAGGCACGTGTGTCCAGCACAGCAGCTTCCGTGACTTTGTTCAAAGACAAATAAACAAAAAATGCTCCTTAAACTGCAATGTTTTTGTAGTGCATTTTTGGCTTAGAAATCCCCAGCAGATAGTGAGAAATAACTCCCAGCTGTTTGCCTGTTGGAAGCATTTCGAAGAATTAATCCTGTAGGAATGAAGGGGAGAGGAGTTCTCTGAACTTTTGTGGACAAGAGGTGCTGAAGGTTCAGGAAGAAGGAAAACAGACTGAAGATTTCAGGTGGCTGAGGGAATAGGAGCACCATAGCGCATATTGACGAATGGTAGATGTCAAAAACAAAGGGATTTTTTCAATATTTCCTTAAACTCAGTATTAATTTTTCCTGTGATTGTTTGCTTCAGGGTGTAAGTGTGGAGAATTGCATGTACACAAGGGAGGATAAAGTTCCCTGTATTTATACATTCTTTTTCTCTGCAGTGAAGGGCTTCCTTCCCTCATGCGACTTTATTTTGCTTCTTTTTTTTTTCCCCCCCCTCTTGTTTTTTCAGTTGCCCACCTCTGTATGTGAGATGTGCTGAGGTCATATCAGGGCAGCTAAGAGCAGTGGGAAGTGCCCAGAGGCCAGTGATGCATGATCCATTTTCCCGGGGACAGCAGCACTGCTGGCCCTGCAGAGCCCCACAGCCATCTCCCAGGGTGCCACAAATCAGGAGTTTAGCAAGGCTGGCGAGCCTCCGAAGAGATGGGATGCAGTATGTACAGCCTTCCCCACTGAGGGGCAGGAGGATGTTCCTTGTGCCGCTCTATCCAGAGAGGTCACGACCAGTAGCGGCCACTCTCCAAAGTTGCTCCAAGCCAGCAGAATGAGAGCGTGGGGAAAGAAAGACAAGTGTTAGTGGTTCCTTTAGCCCAGAAGTGTGTGAAGGAACCACTGATTTGTGTGGTACCTGCATGCTCAAAGATCCACTCTGTTGCTTCTGTAGTGGGTTTGTCCTGAAAATGAGGCTTTTCCATTGCAGCAGCATTGGGAGGTTGTTTTACTTGTGTGGGTTTATTATTTATTTCTGGGTTCTACCATCCTGTTCTGAACAGATGGCACTCAGAGCCAAGTTGTCTTCTGGCACACGGTGTGACACCTAGTGATTCACAACCCCCAACATCTGTGATTAGACCTTGAACAGAAACTTTTCATGCATGGCCATGGTAGAGGAAACCTCTGCTCTTTTTCTGAGTAACTGGTAGAAGAACAAAAGGAGGTTTATTTTCTTTTAGCTGTAAAGGTCTACCTTAAATTAAGTAAACTGTTCCCTGAGGGAGAAAGTGTCCAGGTACAAAATGTTCACAAAGGAAATATTCAAAGTGTCTACCCTGTCCCTGAAGTGTTTGTTTTAAAGTATGAGGGCCAGAGCAAGAAATAGAAGATTATTTTCTAATTTGAAAGCAAAAATACCTCTTGCAGGTGACAGAAAATAAATTGACCTTCTTCGGGCTTGATACTGCAGCCCATTAAGTGCACAAGCGCTGAGAAGCCCTGGAGAAGCTGCCATTGCTGAGATGGCTCTGGTCCCAGTGCACAGCCTGGGAGCGCGGGAGGCGGGAGGCAGCCCGTGTCTGAGGCAGCCCCGCTGTGTGCAAACTGTCAGTGTTCCACCAGCAAAGGAATCGCGTCTGTGGGAATCTGAACGCTGATGGGTTTTATGTGAGGTAGGGTAAGAGCCTTGTCATTGGCGTTTCAGCAATGGAGGATCCATGCCTGGACTTTATGGGGGTTATTTTTGTGGTTTCTTTTGCTGTTGTGAAGCAGCATTTTTGAATCAGTCCCAAGTAAAGCCTTGTGATCCAATGGTGACAGCACCTAACTTGCCATGGGCTTTTCTGAGGCCCAAAGTGAGCTTCTCTAATGTCAGCCAGTTCAACTAATGTTATTGTGTTCCTGGCTTGGTAGATCCTAGATGAAGATTTTTTAAACTTTTTTGTTTCCCCTCCTCACTGACTCCAAAAACTGCCCACAAATGTGGGTTATCTTAACTCATATATCACTGCCAATAAATGTAACAGTAGAACACTTTTCAGTAAAATCATGCCTTTGACTGTAACTTTTTGGTTCCTTTGATAAGCAAGGGTATAGTTTCATGGGTTCTTTACTACTTGATGTTAAAGTGGAAGAGAAAGGAAGGACTGGGAAAGATTCTCAGACTTGGTTTTCCATAGGAATGTGAAAATGCTGTTGGATGGGTGGTAGTATTCTCCACAGAGTTTTCTTTCTCTTTCAGAACAAACAGTTCAATGTGCTATTTTCATTGCTCCCATTTCTCTTTGCCTTGCAGTGTTTCCAGGAACACTGTGTTTATTTGGAAGATTGTTTGATAATGGAAACATCTCATTGCTGTTTGGGTGAGGAGTTCCCTATTCTGGCTTATCAAGGATGTGGTGGGCACACCAAGCTCTTCCATACTCATTAAGGTGCAATAAAAAGCCTAAGTTACAGAATTGTCTCAAAGGTGCAAGGACTGATGAGTGAGCATGGCATTTGTACTGCCAGCTAAATTTAGCGCTTCAAGGAAAGCCCGTAGCCAAAAGTATTTTCTGGGCTCTTGACAGTATCTAGACACTCAGTGAACATTAATAGCAATATTTAGTTTTAATGGAATTGGTGTAAAATTTGAGGTCTTAATTTTGTGAGCACAATTTCTTTATTGCTGTGTCTCCAGGGTATCCATCCATCCATCCATCCATCCATCCATTCATCCATCCATCGTCTGAGCTTTCATTGACCATAACTTGCAAAACCAGATAAAGCACACTGCAGCCTGGCAGTGTAGGGCTGAGCTTGGACTCAGGAGAGCCGTTCCTTAGTTCCACGATCATGTTCTGGTGGTTTGAGTGGAAGAGGAGCATGGACAGCATTGCATATGATAAAGAACGGGCACGACTGGAACTTAACCTTGGGAAAACTCGAGTGTGTCTGCAGTATTCCTATTCCTCTTCAGGCACAGGGAATAGCTGCTGTTCTTACTCACAGCACTTCTGTTTCTCAACTGAGCAGTCATGATCCAGAAATCCTTGGGAAATAGTAAATAAGGAACCCACCTTGGTACTTCTAGTGAGTCATTTTTTCTTAAAAAAAAAAAGAAAAAGAAAAAAAAAATCTCTTTTAAATAGCATAATTTACACTTGGGAGCTGCTCGAATCCATCCTGTCACATAAATTACCATTTCTGAACTCAGCTGTCAGGAAGTGTCCTCACAAGTTGACGTCCATGGGGGCTGTCAGTGGAAGGGGATCAGTTTCGTAGCAAGCAGGAGGAATTCAAGTGTCAAGTGAATATGCTCGTCCTCATGTTACCTCAAGCGGTCAGGGCATCTTAGTCCCACCAGAAGCGAGCCCTGGTGTGACCTTTGCTCCTCAGACTGCCCTTGTTCCTCTGCACTTCAGTAGCTGTAAGGCTGGGTCTGACATCTGGAGCAAGCCCCATCCTCCTGCAGCTCAGGCAATTAGAGCCTGGCCCAGCAAGTGGCCCTGGAGCAGAGGCTTCAGGGGTATTGTAGTTTCTTTACAGGGATAAAGGCCACAGACTTTTCTCTCTGCTCTGCTGCTTTCTCCAGCTTTGATGCTGATGCCATTGAAGTGAGATTGGCTCATCTGGTAGTGGAGGAGCTGAGCCCTGCCAGACGGATCTGGCTTGCTGGGAAGGGTTCAAAATGCAGCACCTACCCTTTGTTGTATTTCCTGCATGCTAACGAAGCCCCTGATTACTGGAGCTACTTTTTAATCCTTGTAGGTTGTATGTTGGTTTTGGCATGGATGCTTTTTTTTTAATTCCTCCCATTTGAAATATATGGGAGAACAAAGGGAATAAAATGCCAGCCACCCCACACCCTCCCCCCCAAAAAAGGGTAATAGCAAGGGAATTGTAAGGGTGCATTCTGGTGAGAACAGTTGTTTGCTGCCAGGAGTTGAAACATGGAGAGCTGAAGCTCTGTATTGTCAGTGGCAGGTTCCTGTCTGAGGTGCACTGTCCTTGGGCTGTTCGTGGGAGCCTTGCTGCAGCAGTCTGCAGCGCTTGCTGTGATGTCAGCCCTGCATGCCTGTGTTTCCAGCCTTCCCCATGACCACATGGAGAAGGATTTGCAGCAATCCAAACACTGGCAAAACTGTATTTGTTGACTTGCAGACAACCCTTACTTCTTGTGCTCCTCTGGGCTGCGATCATGTAAGCCGAAACACGATGACTGCTGCCTGTGCTTGCT
Organism: Falcunculus frontatus; assembly: GCA_013398115.1. NCBI lineage: Eukaryota > Metazoa > Chordata > Aves > Passeriformes > Falcunculus > Falcunculus frontatus. Next base: position 1,441,891 of record VZRV01009347.1, read on the forward strand.
GGCCTCCCAGTCCTGATAAACCTGTGAAGCTGATTCATTTATTTAGGCCCTGATTCAGCAAAGCACTTAAGTACATGCTTCAGATTTTCTTCCCAGAAAGACTGTTGGCATGCTCAGAGTTAAGCATGTGCTTAACTGCTCTCCTGAGTGCCCAGCAAACGAGTGATGGGGGAGTGTGTGCTGCTGCTGTGCTCTGCCGGGTGCCTTTCAGGCTGCAGAATTGCGGTATGAAAAATATATTCATTAATTTGGCTCCCTCCAGTACAGGAGCTGTAGTGCCAGGGTCTGAGATGAGTCTATCCTTCTGCAGGGAGGTGGGTTGTTTCCATAGCACAGAAAATTTCTTGTGTCTTTTGAATGTTGCACAGATGAGTGTGCCCTTCTGCAGGGTGTGGGGCAGGAGCGGTTTCCATCAGTGGGTTTGTTTCCTCCCCCACAAGTTGTAAAGAAAAATATCCACCGTGTTACATGTGTCTGAATGTTTTGATATTTGTAGTTTAATGTTTTGTAGGATTCATTTGATGTAGCTTTCATTGACATGATGGCCTTCATTTTGAGGACTGAGCAGTTTAGTGCAGCCATGTACCTGTGGGCAGTGTGTGCTCCTGAGCCGCATGGCTTGAGGGCAAGATCAACATTTGATTTGTTACACTGGGATTTCTTGAGGTTGAAGGGCTGGGAAGGGCCGATGTTACTACACTGTTTGGACATCTTGGTGTTTGGTGTGACAGTGTGTTAGTCAGACCCATCATATTCCATCCCCAGCATTAACAGACCCTCCTTTCCCTTGGGAGTCAGAAGCTGTGGAATAGGCACTTAATCCACAAGATGGTTGTATTTCAGTCTGCTCGGAAGCGCTTCTGAGAGTGCATTCTTTCTAATCCCCACCCATATCTGACCTGTTCTAGCTCGTTTTTGAGAGCTGCACCCAGCTAGTCCTTAGCTCCCTGCAGGTTTCTGCCCATCTTCTCCTTTCTTTTGCTTGCTGAGCTCATTTGAACGGGGAGCCCACATATTAGTGAATGAGATTCCTGTATAAATTTGCCCCATTTGCAAAACTGGAATTGTTTTAGAGCGTCTCTTCTTTACAAAACCAAAAAGACACGAGCATGGTTAGATGTGCCTTTTTTCCTTCTCTCTGAAGTTTAAAACATGCTTAGCAAATATGATGTTTGCAGTCTCTGTTCCCCACCTGATGTGCAAAAATGCAAAGGTCCTTCCAGAAGCATGGGTCAGACCAAGCTTTGTGCTGATGCCTCAAGCTGGATTGCAGGGATCTGGGCAGGTTTTGTTATCAACTTGATTCTAATTAAGCCTAGAAAATACTTGCAGTGTAGGTTTAATGAGTGTTGTTTTTTCTAAATTGAAATAATTCGATCTGTGAATCAAACAGCCTCTGTGCCCCACCCCCTGCTGCTGATGACAGCCTCTTCCCACACTTCTTCCTTGGTAGCATTGTTTCCATTGTTTCCAGCTCCAGTAGGTTTCAGTTACTGATCAGTGTAATTGCAAAAACACACCAATAATAAAAGAGGAATTTAAGCTTTCTTTTTTTGTAGTTGAAGGCTCTTCTCCTACGAAAGCTTGAAATCTTAATAGCAGTCACACAGGCAACATCCCGCGCCTGTCAAATGTTTGCAAAAGTGGACAGTTGTACTTCAGGAAGATAAAGGGCTGGATTTTGGGAACTTGGAAACAGCCCAATCCTATCAGGCGGCAATGGTACAGCTAATATTAGAATGGGAGACTCTAGGGACAGCTTAACATTTTAGTGGATGCCAAGGAAGCCTTCAACTGGAATGCATTGAAAGTTGTTTGTTGTATAACACGAGTTGCTGGAGTCAGAGTAATTCGAGTTGCCTTTGGTCGGGTGGAAAACTACAGCTGTGAGCAATGAGTTAATTTTTTCCGTGTGTGTGTGGCTTAGGTTTCCCTGTCGGATTTGCTCTTAGTTTTGTAGGCTCTGAATCCATAGAAGAGCGGCTGTGAACCAGTCGTTTGTCTTCATGTGCCATCGCAGGAGCAGCCCTGCGCTGAGGATGGCTTTACTGGAACACCTTGGAAGTGCGGAGGGGTGTAGGGCTGAGCTGTAGCCTAGTATATAAGAAAGCCACCGGCTGCTCTTCCTCCCTGAACGTTTCCTACAGAAGATGGGGCGGGTTAGTTAATGCGAATTAAAAAACAACAACAAAAACCCAAACAAAAACAACAAAAAAAGCCAAAACAAAACTGAAGAGTAAAATATTCTCCCGTAGTCTGGGAGGGCTTGGGGGGTGCAGTCTCCGCCGCTGGCCCGGAGGTTGGGCTGTCCCGTCCCGTCCCCTCTCGGCCGGTCCGGGCGGGGTCCGAGGGTCCCGGAGGGTCCCGGGGCTGCGGCGTGCGGCCGGCACCCACCGCGGTCCTATGAAACGGTCTCTTGTATTGGTCGGCTGCCCGCCGGTGCTGCTGTAACGGCAAGCGCCATTGGCCGGCGCCGCCTCCCATGCGCAGCGCGGCGCGGGCACTGCCCTCGTGCCCGCAATGGCCGCTGTTGCCGCCCCGCGCCCGCCCGAGCGGGGCCGCAGGCTCCTGGCTGATTCTATTTCTTTTTTTCCTGCAGGTTGCTGAAAAGTGCCTTTCCTGAAGCCACCGCTGCTTGGATTTCTGTCTAGGGCTGCCTCTCTCTGCCCCTCGCCCCCCTCTCTGTTTAATTCGGCGTTGCTTGCGGTCCGTGCCCTGACGGCGGCTCCTCCAGCCTTGCCCTTTTTTTTTTTTTTGGCTCCCCATTTACACGCAGTTTGCTCAGCCATTTTATTTTTTTCCTTCCCCCGACTATGTAGCAAATATTTAAAAGAAAGGAAAAAGGAAAAAAAAAATCAGACATCTTTTTGCCTGTTTTGATGCTCGTGAACCATAATTTTTAGAAGCAAGAAATAGAAGGAAAAAAAACCCCGAAGTTTTCTCCCCAACGACCGAGACCATTCCACAAACTGAAGTGCTGCCAGCAGCATATGCTTTTTGCAAGAATAATTGAAACCATTAACTGGAGAGCACAGAATTCTTTTGAAAGTCTGCCAGTTATTTGCAAGTAACTTTGGCAGTGGCACAAAATATAACACTTGTATTTTAACTTCTACAATTGCACTTTTAGGAGCTGGCCTCTAATTTGATTTTCAGTTGTTCTGATAAGATTTCTATTTTATGATTGGCTTTATGTTTAATTCTTGTTTAAAGAAACACGATTTGACTTAAATGAAAACCTAAGTGCTGATGAAAAGGAGTTCTACCAAAGCAACAAGTTAGTTATTTCTTCACGTTTAACTTGAATTCACTTTTTTACCCTTTTTTAAAAAAAAAAGAAGAAACAAGATCAGCAGTAAATATTACCCTGAGGAAGGGTGCGATTGCTTGCATTTTAATTTTTGTTTTTTAATATGGCTGTAAACGTTTCCCTGGTTCGTGATACAAAATGGCTGACGTTAGAAGTGTGTCGAGAGTTTCAGAGAGGGACTTGTTCTCGGTCTGATGCAGAGTGCAAGTTCGCCCATCCATCACGGAGTTGCCATGTGGAAAATGGTCGAGTTATTGCCTGCTTTGACTCCCTAAAGGTGAGGACTGTAACGCGTGCATTACCTAAGCTTTCTTGCTTTTCCTTCCCTTCTGAGTGGCTCGGTTTGCAGGGGTGTGGGATGTGCAGAACAGCTGTTTATTGCTCTGTGTCTGCAGGGAGGATGCTGCTGGTGTGGGATGCAGCTCCTGAAATCTAGGCTGAGTGACATTAGGTGCAATTGCCTGGAGTGCCAGGCATTGCAGGAAGAGAGGACTTTATCCAGGGCATTTTTCAGTGGTAGCTCAGGTCTGATATAGCTGTCCCTGAAATAGAGAACACAAGTTGTGGGCAGCAAATTAAATAAGAAGAGTAGAGAGAACTGAAACTCGGTGTTCGAGTGTCCAGATCACATCAGCTGTGCATTTGGTGCAGGGATCTGAAATGTGCTTTTAATGAGCAGAAATGAAAGCAGTATTTTAAGATAATGAATCAGCTGTACATGTATTTCCTGAAGACGAAGTTGCAAGAGCACTCTAACGCTGTCCTGTAGATGAGGACCAGCCAAAATATTTGGAGAACAACATTTCCAGAAATGGCCATTGGGAAAATGCTTTTTGCGAGGAACACACAAACTCGGTGGCTCTGCCAGGCCTGTTGGAGCAATGGCTGAGCCTTGTGGTTGGTGCTAATCCTTGCGGAGTCGATTTTGGAGGCAGTAAATGGTTCTTGGTTGCTCGTCCCTGCTGGAGCTCCAGGGGTGACTTTCAAAAATACCAAAGACCTGGACTGTGAGTCAGGGTGAGGAGTAGGGGGGCTCACAGGCGGGGGATGTGGGTATCTCTTTCTGGCCTCACCTCACCATGGTTCTTGGGAAGGGAACATCCACTTTTTTTTTTTTCTTTTTCCCAAACGTATGACTCCTCAAAAGTATTTTTACTCTGAGACCATATGGGTAACTGATAGCAAATGAGAATTCTTGACATTGTGTTTAATGTTTTGACCAGAGTAATTAACCTGTTAAAATTTCTAGAAAGCGTCTGAAAAAATTTACAATCTTAAAATCTTAAAAGTTTTCTCTTGAACTTCAGCTGTTGCTTGAAAAGACTAGGGTTTATTTTTATGAGCATAATGAGTAACAGAACTGGTAGAATTATATATGCAGAGGTTCAGACCAGGACTGGATCTGGACTAACACTGGTTTACCCATTTTGTTCCTGTTAGTGGCTTCTTCAAATTTTCACTTCTGTTCTCTTTTTCCAAGAAGCTCAAGTTTTCTGTTTGCATTAGGTTTTCTCTTTTTAATCTGATTATATGCAGTGACTCTCTTAGTTATACATTGACTTTCAAATGGTCATTTACATTGCTGGTTTGCTGACAGTGAAAGACAAACTTTTTTTTTTATTGAAGGGGAAAAAAAGTCTTGTTCTTTATGCCCTTGAAGCTTCTGAATTGTAGCCAGTACCAGTGCAGATACTTTTAATGAGGAGATTAATATGTTTGTATTTTATAGTGTTTATTTGTGGATGGAAGGGAGGGCTGTCATGCTATGGAGGGTAGTTTTGTGCCCCTTGCTGATTTTTGCAGCATCCTGGGGAGGTGTCCCTGTGCAGCCACCCAGCTTGGCTGGGCTCTGAGCTATGCTGTCACCTGATGTGTGACGCTTCCCCACGTGTGCTGTTGGCAGTGCAGTTCCTGCAGCATGCCCGGGCTCTCTGTGCCAGCCCCTCTCTGCACCGCTGGGGCTGGGAGGATGTGCAGGACCAAGTCCATGGGCAGCTGCTCACACCCACTGGTATGAGCAAATACTTCTCCCACTTCAGCAGTGGGGATGGGATGGGGAACACCGTGTTAAGAAAACAAAAAAAACCCAGTGGAAGGAGTAGGGTGTGATCTTCTGCAGCTAGGAGTGTTTCCGGTGTAACTGGCTGTTAAATAATGTTCTTGTTGCAGTTTCCTCTTGACACAGTAGCAGATGCCCAGTATATGCTGGTTAAGTACCCTGAATTTTCCAGGAAACAGTTTTTTTTGACTTAAGAAAGCCTCAAGGAGGGCTGACAACTCTGTCTTTGGGAAGTACTCAAGGAGAGGTCCAACTGTGCAGAGCACTTGGCCAAGGGTTGGTGATGGGGCTGTTTCTGCACCCCTCTTTGCAGACAACAAAGTGGGTCTTGGAGCACTTCCTTCAGACCCACAGATCCAGCAGCTCTCAGTGGACAGAGCCCTGTTTCCCTATGCCATGGAGGGCTGCGGTCCCCAGCACTGCAGCCTGTGTGTGTGTGTGTCTAACGCCATGCATTTCCCAGTGGCAATAACCCCCCTGGGGACTAGACCCTCAAACAATGGTCATTTTGTTCCTGGGCCAGAGCTGGACTTGCAAAACCCTGTTTGCAGTGGTCTTGAGGGGCTCATGGCTATAAGGATAGCCACCCTCACTGTGACCAGAGAGATGTTACATTCTCAGACCTGTTAAGAGGCTTTTTGTGCCCATCTTGTGGATCTCTTTGTGCCCAACAGCTGTGGAACACTGACCTTCTCTCCTGCGGAGGGCTCAGTAGCTGCTTAGTGCTCCCTTGTCTTTTCACGCCCTGCATTAGCAGAACATCTGTGTTGCGTTATTGGCGGCAGGATATAGGATGCTTGCGGCTATTAAGTTTTCCCGTTGTCTTGCAGCCGCCCAGGGCTTTGTTCATACATTGCTTATCTGCATCCATTGTGTGCTGCTGTTGCTTGTTTTTTTTTTTCTCACAGACCTCTTAAGCTAGAACAATGCCTTCATACAGGAACTTCTGATAACCCAGCAAACAATGGTTTCACCTCACTGGTCAGGTCATGCGCAGCATCCATACACTTACTGCATCCCCCTTTTTCCTCAATCTCCTAAAGCAGTTCCATGCCTGTTGCAGTGGAAAAAGCAGTAACGCTTCCAGAAGCAGTCAGGCTGCCTTAGTGTGGGCTGTTTCACGGGTGACTGTGTGCTACCTGTAATCTTGTGAAGAACACACAGGACTCCTTGAAGATAATAGGGGTCCTCACTGATGCTCAGGTGGGGATCACTAGAACATGCTCTGCAGGAACACTGTGTGTTGTGCAAGGCTTTGGTTGTGAAATATCTGGTCTTGATTAGTTTGAAAGTGCAGGGCTGGATCTTGCTGTCCTGAGCTGTGTTTCTTCGAAGGGGGAGTTTGCACATTTGTAGGCAGCAGAAGGAACCTTTCTCAAGCAGATTGATATAAAACTTAAAAGTAGTTCCTTGCAAGGAGCTGCTATTTGAATCAGATGCCAAGAGAGCTCTCACTCTACTTATGCATCCCTCCTTGTTATTCTGGAAGCAGTGTTCTCTGAATTAATTTGTGCAAATGGCAGGAGAGGCTGCGCTGCTTGATTGCAGGGCAATCCAGAGGCACAAGAGCTGGCTGTGCTGGGCCACGCTGCTTCCACAAGTGACCATGACGGCTGCTGGTCAGTGGCCGGTGCTCTCTGGTACCTCCTAGGCGGGTCCTCTGGCACCTCAGAGTTGTTCTGAGCAAAGGAGAGGAATGTCATGTCATCCCTGTAAACTCGGGTGGCCTTTGGGTGCGTTCATTGCTTCTCTCCTAGGCTCGGTGTGCACCGTCCCATGCAGAGCCAGCGCGTTTTGTAAGGGTTGGGACATGGTTTGCTGGCTCATGGCAATTCTTACAGAGGTTTGTTTTGGAACTTTGGTGGGCTGCTCATCAAGTCATTAACTTTCCTATTCAGACTGGATCAGGAGGGCAGGATATGAGCTTGTCCAACTCTTAGTTCCTGACCAGCAAGTCATTGGTTGTGTTTTTAGTTTCTGATGTTGTCAGGAAGGAAAAAAAGCATCATCTTTTATCACTAATGGAGCAGAGAGCTGAGAGATGGGGCATTAGGAGATGGTGACATACCGTATAAAAATATGTAGGTAATGCACATCAGGTGTTCACAGAGGCTTTGATTTATACTGCTCACAGTTTGGGTATCTGCACTGAGTACTTGTGATTTTAAAAAAATTTACGAACGCAGCTTTGTGAGGTGTGGGCTGGGGTTTTTTTGCTGTTTAGGGGTTTTAAAATTTTCTTTATTAACATTAATGCTAATTAAAGCTTCAAAGAGCATTTTGAGATGGAAAATAGTGGGGTGGAAAATTTCAGTAATATGAATTTTGACTCTGGGAGGTCTAATGTAAAAAACATTGTTAAACTATTGCATGTTTCAAAGCAGTACTCTGTAAAAAAAGGTGAAAAGTTTTCTGTGAACAGGCATAAAAAGAAGTTAAAAGTAGTTTTGTCTAAATTGTGTATTTTCTGAAAGAAGTGTTATTCTTTGGTAATAATATTCAAAGTCCCACGGCAATCTAAATAGTTTGCACTGCTTGGGCAATAGATGTACTATATGATCTTGAAACTGAGGTACCTGAGAGTGTTACTCACAGTTTTCATGCTAGTTTGTACCTGGTTTATGCTGACTTGACTAGAATTATTTCTGATTGTTACTGGTTGGCAATCAAATCTATTTTTTTAAAATTTAAATAAACTCCAAACTAGGAAACAACTAAAAACACCCACCAAACTTAGCATATGGTTACACTTTTAGAGAGGAAGAAGAAAGCAAACAAAGCCATAGTGATATTTTTGGAGACATTCTGACTGCATGTCTCAGCTCAGTGTAAAGGAGATGTAAATATTCCACAGTGTTGAACAGTGGAACAGTGTTGAGCCAAGTCACCTATGTAACAAACATCCACTTTTCCTTAGTCATTAAGCCACTTACCTGTGTGGCAACAGTAGATTTGCAGCCACTTTCTATCCACTCTGAATGCTCGTATGTCTTATGGCATGTCATAAGTGCTTTTTAGAACTACCAAATCAAACAACTTAAAGTGGGGAAAAATGTATTTAGACTCAATTTTATTTATAAAAACTGTTAATACAGTATTTCTCTGTCTTTCTCTGTTGATTTCTATATTTCTCTTTGTATTTCTTGCTGAAGTAAATTGGTATTTCAAGGAGAACAGAGAGCTTGTGGGGGAAAAATAATTTAGGCCTGATCCCTTCTTGTCTATAGATTACAACAAGCTCCATGTTTTCACAGCTCAATTTAATTGGCACACATGCTGTCTATACTCTCTGTAATGTCTTCAGAAGTTTTTGGCACATCTGTGGGATGGAGAACATTGATGGAGAAGCTCACCTGGCACTGCACGTGGCTGAGCATCTCCCAGGCCTTGCCCCAGTGTCTGGACTGCAGATGCTCTCTCTGGGGTCAAGGCTGGTTACTTGAAGATCATGTGTGCCCTCCCTAGGCATGTTCAGCTTTCCAGGGAAAGGATACACCTTGTTTCTTTAATCTGCCTAGCTGATCTTTCTGTGGCACAGAGGTCTGTGCACAGCATGACCTCTTTGATTTGTTTAGTGTTATCCAGTGGTTTCTCTGATGGCCCAGTAGTCTCACTTCCTTTATCTGTGACTTTTTGGCAGCTGAACCGTGGCAGATGAGCACTGGTGAGTTTTGCAGTTGTGGTTTAGAAGATTGCTGCTCTGAGCTGTCCTCTTGCTTCTCTGTTGCAGGTTGCTGCCACTGTGACAGGGTTAGCAGGAGGACAGAGCACCTTTGTCTGAATACAAAGTCCAGCAGCTGGAATTCCCTTGGTCATGGCTCTCTGCAGAGCTGCTGGGTGATGAACGTGTGTAGCTGGAAACAGGCTGGTGTTACCTGGTGATTGTGCTGCAAGGACAGAGATAGGGAGGGAGATGCAGGAAGATCTTATTAATTGCCAGCCATTTGCAAAGATGTAAGGCAAGAGTCCTTGACAGGAATTCTTGTCTATGCTCTAAAGCAAGTATGTGATCTTTGAGGTGTGTTACAGAGGGCAAAGAGGTTGGCCTTGTCCTTATTTCTACTGGGTCTTTCTGTAGCTGAGCAGCCTCAGCAGGGAACACTACCTTGGCCTTTACATTTACAAGGACATGTGCTTTGTGAAACTTGGTGTTGTCCATGGTAACATGGCAAGAAAGATGAGATGTCTATAGATTTCCTGGTGCACAGTCTAGTTCTGGTGCTACCCTGGAGGGATGCTCTCTTCTCAGCTCATTGCTCGTACTCCTTCGGAGGGTGGATATTTGGTGACTGGGTATTTGCTGTGCAGTAGATGGAGACCTCCTGACCCCAGGTTTCTCCTGAGGGTTTGCCCACACAGGAGCAGTAGATGCCTTTGCTGTTGCCTGTATGTGAGTGCCAGTCTCATGCGTGGTGTGTCTGGGACAGGTTCAAGAGGCTGGAAGAGGTGTAGGCACAGGCTGGCATGTTGGGAGGCACTCCCTGTGCAAGGAGCAAGCGCAGGAACACCATCCTTGTCTGTCTTCTTGCAGCTGATTAATTTATTATGGGTTTTCCTTGGGCCTCAGACTTGTGTGCTTTTCCCCTTGTGCATGCTAGAAAGCAGAGCTGTGCCCACAAACCGGTCCTGAGACCACACTTTGGAGGCCAGCCTCTTCAGGGAGATGGGCCAAGCACATTCAGCAGTGGGGTTTTGCTGCCAGCCTCAGCTCTCCTTTCCTCACCAGCCAGCCCTGGCAATGCAGGGCCTCTGCTCTTGTCTGCAGCTCATGTTGCCTTGTTCTTCTCCCTGTGGTGTGAGCAAACCACCCTCCTCAGAGGGTAAAGCCAGCAGCATTTATATTATTAATATTAGCCAAGAGTAACCTTGGGTTTCTGGTTGGGAAGATGATGGTAAAGTGCTGACTGCTGCTCACACTTGCCTAAAAAAGCAGGAGATAAATTCTTTTGGGATGTGACTCTAAACTCTTCTGAGCTTGTGTGTGTGCTTAAGCAGATACATTTTGAAACCTTTTATGGGCATATTGCAGTGTTCCACTGGCCGTGGCATGCCACCTCCTGCTCCTGAAGCTTGCTTTCCCATTTTAAGGGCAAAGCCCTCCAGACCAAGGTTCCAGTTCTGCAAAATATTTAAGCCTGATTTTAAGCGCTGTAGCGTTCTTGCAGGCAGCAAAGAGCTCCTTGTGCTGGAGTGAGCTGTTGCACCAAGTTTTGAGTGTGGGAAGTGGTCTTCTCGGCCAGTCTCTAAAGGGCGAGAGCTGCCCATGGTCTTTTCCTCTGCCACCTTTGGCTTTTGGGAGTTTCTTTGCATGCACACCTTGAGTTTGCAGCTGGGATCTGCAAGCACAAGCTCCATGCCTGTGACGCAGCACAACTGCAGGGAGATGCTCTGTGAGCCTCAGGGTCTTCCTCTGTACAGGGAGGAGGGAGATGAGGTACTGGGCCCAGATAGCAAGTGGCTGTGCTCACGTTAACCCCTGCCTGCTGTGAGTTAGAAGTTGGCCAAGGGAGCTCAAAGAGGGGGTGTGTGTGTGTATACAGTGAATTCTGGTAACTCAAATGGTGCCATGTTGGAAAATGTGGCACTGCCAAATTCTTCTAGGGAAGAAGTTCAAGCATTATGTCTTCCAGCCATGATGTGTAGCAGTAGCTAACACTGGGATTGAAATAGAAGCACCAAACCTACACGTCTCTATGCCTGGACAGAGTGTGGGGCAAAGGGGATGCTTTGCTGTGATGTCCTGTCTTGCTGCAGTGTCAGTGAAGCTACCTAGGGACTTCTCGTGGTCCTGATTGCATTAGGCCAGCAAAACGAGCTGGGGGAAGATGGTGAAAGATGCCTTCCAGGGGAGCGACTGAATGAGCGTGTGGAGTTGGTAGAGTTCTTCAGTGGTGTAGCATCAGTTTGATGTAATCCCTTAGCTGACTATAGCTTTCTGCCACTTGGTTCACCCTTCTGAAGGAGGGTACAGTAACATGCTTTTATGTAATTGAGTTGTTTGGAAGCTTTTAAACAAATATAAACAAGATGTGCCAGGCTTTTTGGAGAGCCCATCGTCTGACATCTCCCACAGAGCATTTCAATAAGTGGTTAGATTTCCAAGTGAGGAGCTGAGCTCTTTGAAAATCTATTCCTATAAATATTTTTTTGCTGGTATTAAAATAAATCTTTTGAAGACCTTGGGTGAATGTTGCCCCATACGGGCACAGTTTTACTTCTGGCTTATTAATACTGTTTTATTGCTGTTCATAAAACAGCAGGGATCCAGGCACTGACCCCTTTCCTCACCCTGTATAGTCCTCGTGCCGTGTCTGATGACGGTCTTTTGATTAGAGGAAAGGCCGAGGATTTGGAAAACCAGCTTTCAGAGCCTTGTGATGATGCAAACTGCTTCAAAGTGTTGTAACGTCGGTCTCTGTGCCTAATTGCGCTTTTTGACCTCACAGGAGCAGTAAAAAAAAAGTCTTTGAAGGCTGAGTGTAGCTGAGCTGCTGGAGTAGCAAGACTCTGTGTGTTTTAGACAGGTGTCCTAACTGAGTAAGCATTTCAAACCCTGGCTCCTTCCAAAGGAATAGCTATCAAACATGCTTAGTTCTGTAAGCTTACCTGCCTGTTGGGAAAGTCCCCTGTTCTGTAATGGCAAGGAAAATACTCAGCTTAACTGTACCTAATGTGTTAGGATAGTAAAATCTTTCTGCTGTCCACACAGTAGAAAGTACATGGCACAAAAGTAATGCTGATCTCTTGGGAGCCCTGGGCTTTACATCTGGCTCTCTGAACGTCTGGTTAGTGTTTGGCCTTGGTTTAGAATTTCAGTGACATGATTACTCGGTGTCCTCACTGTCAGAGGAGCTGGATGCTGGAGTGAGGGGTTATTAACCACTAACTCTGTGTTTTTACCTCCTCTATCTGAAGCCAGCACCTGGGAATGGCTCGGTGCTGTTCTCTGCATGCTTCAGCTCCAAGCTGGAAAGCTGAGACATGGAGGTGCCTTTCTGCAACATTTACCTTAAGGCTGTGAGGAAGAAGCATATTCCTGAGAGGGCATGATTGGCTTGCTGGGACATGAGCATACTCAAATCAAGCAATTCCCCAAGTTTGTAGTGAAATGTTACGGCAGATGGCCTGCTTACAATGCGGGATATTATTAGAACCATGATCAGTGCTAATAAGGTCATTGGCGGTGGGGGAGGAGGTCAGTGTCTGACCTTGTTTGGAAGGTGGCAGCCTGTGCTCTGGGAAGAAGTTTTCCTCTTACAGTAGTGGAATGTGAATGTTTAAAACAAGCTACCTTGTGTATTAATCTGGCTGCACAGTAGAGAAAGACCCACCACCCAGTCCAGTGTAACTGCTGTGGGGGTGCTGCTGGCCCCCACCCCTTGCTGAGATAGGTGCACAGAGCACTATTAACAAGTGAGGCAAATTCTGCTTAAATTAGCAGTCCTGGGAATGGGAGCCAGGAGCAGTTTAGCTGGTACTCCAGAATGGGTATGGTATCGCAATTCATTGCCCAGGTGACTGGTGAGTGGTCTCCAAGTTTTATCTTGACTCTGACCATATTCTGCATTAACACAGCACTAACTTTTAGCTGTTCTCCTACACTGGTGTCAGAAAAAGATCCAAAACAACCACTACCAATAGGAGTGTTGGAATCCAGCTGAGTTACATGAGTGATGTCCACATTGCTGCCAAGTAGTACCCACACCGGGTTCTGATGGGGATTTAAGCCAGTAGCCTGAAACATGGTCCTTCAACTCTTCTTCTTTGCCTTATCAACTCTGGGGTGCTGTGATCAGCTCTGGGTGAATAGTGAGAGGAGACAACTCTTAAACAGAGGGACATTTGGGAAAGTGTGGAGTACCTGGGGGTGCAGAGGTGGCCAGGGCAGCACCAATGTGTGGAGTTGCAGCCAGCGTGTCTGAGAGTGTGGCCGTCATGACGTTGCTTCCCTAAGTCCCTGTTATCCGCAGGGGCATGGCTGGTGCTAGGAACAGTCACACGGAGATTAGGTCCTTAAAGAGCCCTGCTTCAACCGAGCAGAGCTTGAATCCAAAACTTCAGCATGTAATCCCAATGGTGCTGGCCGATCCCACTGATCTGTGTTTGTTTCTCCTGCTATCCGTTCCTGAAGGATCAGAGCACGGGTAAGGCTTGTGGCCGTTATGTGCTGCTTGATCCCAAATGGTTGGTTCATGCAGTGTTGTGCTGCATGTGTTGCTTGGGCTCTGCTCCCAGAGTCCCTTCCGCATGATGCTGCAGATAGCAAACACAGGATGAGTTTGCCAGGAGAAAGCAAGAGCCTCATGGGGTTGGACATTTCAGCCCATGCAGTGGCACGTTAGTGCTTGGGGTGGTGGGAAGTTGAAAGCCATACATATAGATGAGCCTTTAAGGATAGGGCTTGGAAGGCCATCCAGGTATGGCAGAGATGATGGTGGTTTAGGTCAGCTGTAGGAAGGAAAGCTCTTTCCTCCCTGTAAGGGAATCTTTTTTCATAAACCAGCAGACTTTCAAGACAGAGAGTTGTCTTTGGAGGGAATGTTGCTCCTTCCTAAACATTGTAGCAGAAGGTGTTAAAAGATGCTCCTGCTAATGCAGAAACCCTCCAAATCCTGCTCAGATGGTGCAAGACTTGCAGCCTTATTCTACTGCCCTGTTTCTTCTTTCTGCTCCATTTCCTCCTCCCCTCTGGGCCTATTTGTCTCCAAGCCCTCCTGCACCTCCCCTGTCTTCTTTGTCCCTGTTGGAGTGTCTGCAGGGATGGTGCAAGGCAGCCCAGGGAGTCTCTTGCTCTCCTCTCCTGTTTCTTCAGCAGTCATTTTTATTTCTCAGTGCATCTCGTGCCCTTGCAGATGAAGAGGTAATCACGGTCACCTCCCCTGCAGGCTTTGACTCCCTGCTGTGTCAATCCTGTTGCCTGTAAAACATCGGTGATGTGCTGTAGGGTGGAAGTTGGAGCAGGGCAGGCAGGCTGAGGGACTCCGGTGCTTGGAGCTGGAAGGCCATCAGAGTTGATAAAAGCAAGACAGAGATGCCTGAAACCTTCTCTGAGCTGCAAGGGACAACCTCAAGAGAAGGAGGTGGAGGTGACTCTGGGGAGGAGCAGTGCAGCTCCCCAAGCCACTTTCCCATAGGACCGGGGAGCTCGGGGATGTGTCAGGGACTCTGGCCACCCATCACTGCCAGCTCTGTCAGCATCTGCTGGCTGGCATGTCACAGCAGGGTGTGGATTACCCCGCACAGCCCACGTCACACTTCTCACCAGAGCCCACTCAGACTGTTCTGTGTCATCCTTGGGAGAGTTGCGGGGGGCAGAAATCCCTTGGGGGCTGAGAGACAAATGGGTAGGATCACTTTTAGCTAGCAATGCAGAGGTGGGATGGGCAGGCTGCAGGGAGGCAGGAGCTCGGGAGGCATCAAGGGCATCACAGCTGCAGCAGCCCAGCACAGATCAACTGGAATGCAGTCTGGGTGTTGCTGAGGCTTCCCCCTGGCTGCTTGGGGTTTTTCCACCAAGTCTGATGTATTTAGACTGAAAACTCTTCAGACTGAGACCATCTCATTTTGTGTTTGGGTAGTAATTGGAGCAGGACCCTGAGCTGTAGCATTGATGAGTATTTGTATTCCCACAGCCAGAAATCCCCTGCTGTGGCCTTGTGCGATAAAGCACAGATTGAATTAAGAGGATTTTCATTGTTGTTTTGTGTTTCTCTGCATGGGTTTTTGAAGAGTCCACAGTAATATAAAATCTTTAGAGGTCTTTACTTGGAATAGAGCTCACATGAGATGGGACAAAAACACTACTGAAAACATGGGGTTTTTTTTGTGTTTTGATTGTGCTAATTCTTGGAGAATGAGTTTAAGCATCCTTTCAGTGCTTAGCCCAATCAGGGGAAAAAAGTGTTAGCACTTTTCTTACTTTGTCCTTCTTGGCCTGTATCAGAGGCACTTGAAGTAAAGTTTGTGCAGGGATTTCTGCTGGGGCCCTATCAGAAGTCCATCTATCTTGGTTTAAAACGGAGCATTTTTCCTGGGTAGGCACTGGTCCTGCTGCATTCCAGACTTGCTAATGACCCTGGAGCTTCTTTGCAGCTACTCCTCTCACGTGGGGGAGAGACTGCAGATGTCCTCAAGAAAGGTCACTCTTCCTTGCATAAAAAAATCCCTCCAATCCCTCCTACCCCCATCTATATGGGTCCTTCCCACCTAAAAACAAATGAGCATTTGCATTGCAGCTGACTCATCCTGACTGTGCCCGGTGAGGGCAGTGAAAGGTCTTTTTCTTGCTGCCCTTTTAGGAGGGGATTGTGCTGCATCCGAAGGTATCTCTTGTCAGTAGCAAAAACAAAGTACTTGAGGTCAGGTGTCTGCTGCCTAAGGAAGTCATGTTGTTTAAGATTGCTTTCTAATAGAAAACAGCCTTCAAAAGGTAACCCTTGCATTCCTCCTCATCTACAAAAGGTTGAGCATCTCAGGCAGTCTGTACTGCGCTGGTGAACAGGACAAGGATAGGCAGCTCAAGGCAGGAGTTTGGAAAGCAGAGCAGCAATACAGAAAAACCCCATGGTAATTTGATCAGTTTGCTTTTGTACATCAAGTCTGAATAAGCAAGCACATCCACATGGATATGCTTTAGTTGCTTCTGCCTCCCCCAGCTTTCTGCTTGTGCTCTCAAACCTAAATAAGCGAATCTGGTGGTTATTAAAAACATGAACTCCAAAACACCAAGCAAATGAAAGGAAAGCCCTGATCAGTTCCATTCCTGTTGGTCAGCTGGGACAGATGGATAAACAGACACACATGTATGCACATGCAGGACACATTCTTTTCTTCGCTAGTCTGGCACTAACACCAGTGCTGCTCAGAGGAGAATTTAGGTCAGGCCAAAAGTTGTATCTCTCAAGAGTAAGTGGATACATCCACCTAACTAGGCATACAACCTTTTCAGTGTCCTGTCCTACAGCTCTCGTTACAGCGAAGGGAACAGATCTCATCAGTGGCTACATGGAATTAACCTCTCAGCAGCTGAAATCATGGTTTCTACAAAATGCATTATCAGTTAATCCCCATTCCTGGCATCATGTGGAGAAAGCAGACCACTCTTGCTAGATTTTGGGGTCTTTGGGCTGTACGTCAATGTAGAGACCTAGAGACCCTGAATTTTGGCTATCTAGGTCAGCATGGAATGCAGGGTGAGCAGAAAGCCTCCTTGAGCAGTCTGGTTTGCAGTGGCTGTGTCGGATTACTGTTCCTGGGAAGGGGGGTTGTCACTTGAGTGTGCTCAGTTAGGGACAAGAGCATGGATCTGCTTTGGCTGAGTGTGGTTGGGAGTGTGAATCTGCACAGACCCTCATGAGACTGCATAACAGACTCTGGGAACAGGGATCTGTAAGGACTGTTGTAATTAGAACAGGTAGAAGTTTTGCTCTGGTCAAGGTTGTTGTAATAAATCCAGTGTATATTAACAGGTTTTCAGATGCTGGTGCAGAATTTGGCATCGTGTTCATTAAAGCTGGCTGCCTGTGTGGCACTTGTGACTAGTGCGTGTGAACTGCGCCTAAATATGTCTCCCTAAGTGCAGTTTTATCCCAGAATTATTACTGCCAAATTCTCCTTTTGCCCATAGAGATGTCATTGTATTATCTTTGGAATTGTGAGCCCATCATGTTTACCTCCATGGAAAAAGGTCTGTCTTGTTGCCACCACAGCTTGCTATGCTTCTTCATGGGCTCAGCTCCTAACATACATTTACACTGCTTTAACCTCCCTTTTACTTGAGATGGTAGCAGATATTGGTCACATATCTGCTTTCTAGTGCCAGGTGCTGCTTAAAGAGCACTTCTGAAGGTGTTTTTTAAAAGAAAAATCCCCTCTGTGACTTAAATGTGCATATGTTACTGGCTGTAATAAACAACTCACTAAATAGATCAGTCTTCAAAAGCTGACTGAGGTGGATTATTTGCCTAGGGCAAGGCAGGCTTTCTTTTTATTTTTGCTTGGTTTTTTTCTTTCTTCCTTTCTCTTCAAGCCTTGCTGCCTCCTAGATGGAGGGCTGTGATTCAATGTCACTTGGCCTGAATGTCCTCTTCGGAAGCCAAGGCCTGTGTGAGATGTGTGGTCCTTGCCTGCTGTGCCTAGCAGGCTGCAGGAGCTCTCTTGAAGGTACTTTTTGTATCTGCACCTTTAATCCTTTGACTAACAGCAAATTCATTATACTGTGGGCATGAAATGTGAGGGCTGGCATGGACCAGAAAGCTTTGGGGTCCTTGCTCGGAGATGAGCGAGAGTGTGTGGAGTTGGTGGCACACAGTCAGCCCTTTTCTGGTAGCCTGGTAGCTTCTCTGCAAAGCCAGAGCAGAGGGGAAATATGCTGCTGTGCACAAATATGCCTGGCACGTGTAGCTGAGACAGGAGCACGAGGGCAGAGCTTGGTCTTTGATGAACTGAACTGTAGCCTGAAAAAGTAGCTGGGGACGTCAGTGGGCCATCAGGGTGAGTAGCAAGGCAAGCTGGCTTTGCTGTCTGCTGTGGGGCAAATCCTAGCCAAGAGCCGAAAGGTGTCCTGTGCCTTGGAACATCAAACCCCTGGCCCTGACAGAAGTCAGGGAGGAAATCCTGTGGTTGCAGCTGAGGCCATCACCCTCCTGTATTGCTGCATCTGCTGTTGCCCTGCAGTCATCTCCTTTGTTGGTTTAAGCTATTGCACGGAGAGACTGTCATGTCATGTTTTGACACATCTTGGTGTTTCCACCTGAAGTGTGGAAAGCCAGACTGGCAGAGCCCAGCCACATCCTTCCCTGCTCAGGGTGCTGCTGCATCACCCCCTGGCAGCCCCACAGTAAAGGCTGAGGCACATCCTGCACAGTTTTTTTTTTCTAGGCTGAAGATTCTCCCTGGAAATTGTTGGTCCAGATGGAATTAAATTTTTTTTTTAAGTTTTTTCATTGTCTTTTGAAAACCAGGGATCTGTTTGTGCCCATTAAGCTGTTGCTTTCTGAGCAAAGCAACAACACAAAAATTGGGCTAATGCTCAGCTGGTAAATGGTTGTATTCTGCCAAGTTCTTAGAAAAACCCAACTGAACCTAGCCACCTCCATATCTTTTTATTTGCAATTTCATTTTGCTTTCCGAAACACAGTGAGAATGAGGTTTTCTGAGCATGACTTTGCCCTCTGCAGAACAGGAGGGAGGGTTTGGGTCAGACACTTAGTTATCAATCTCTGCTCTTCCCTATTTGCCTTTTCCCTTGTATAGGCTTGAGGCATGAGGCTGCTGGAGATGGTCGCATGTCCGATATTTGTATTCATGAACACAGTACTTTAACATTTATTCTCCTGGGCTTTAATGTACTTTGCTTGGTTCTGTCTATGTGTGGTTTGCCTGCTGCAATTGTAATATTCAGCAGACACTGTAGATAGAGGAAAGTCAGAAGCATCAACTTTCCATATGACCTTGACAGATTCAGCTGGTGAAAGTTATAGAATTGGATTATGGGATTTACAATGAAAAGATGATTTAAGGGACGGGAGAAACTGCACTTGCTGTTTTCAAATGCTGGCCTAGTGTAATAGCAATCAGGAGGGACACAGTTGAGGGAGACGGAAGGTAGAAGACAGATGTGAAGTTTAATTTTGTTTGTTTTTCTGTGGGGTTTTGTGGTGTTTTTTTTAATAGAGTACTTGTGCAATATTGTTCCAGAGAGCTGGCATTGGGGTTTTTTTGTAATTTATTATAGAAGAAAAATCAATGACTTGCCAGTGTTTCTATCTTCTAGGTAGAATTGATTTTTTTTAACTTAGAAATAGTCCTACATTGAAACCCACAGGAATATTAACATTGCTGGATGTCACCTACTCCACATCCTACTCTGTACATGCAGTGGTCCCAGGGCTAAACATGCTCCTAAATGTGCTCTGTTTACTGGGCACTAAATACCTTCTTTTGTAATTGTTATCGATCAGTTCCTTCAGCAGCTCTGTGGCCAGGCAGGTCTGTAAAGTCTTGTCTTGGAGAGAGACTCTTTTCGATACTGCATTAAAGAAGCCTATTTTATTGTGCTTTTAACATTCCTGAACCTAGGAGAGTAGTGGAATAATACTTGGAAGACATTAAAAATGCTCAGTTCAGAACTCTAAATGATACTTCTACTCTGTTTAAACCTCATTTCAAATATGTGGTGGTAACAGACTGATATGCTTCACAAACCTAGCATAATCAAAATGTATTGGTGGATACAAAAGAAAAGAGCTTGGTGAAGTCTTTATTCCTGTCTTCTGTGGCATGAGATTGCTGTTATTGGAAGTAGTAATCTCACAGATAAGCATGTTTTTCTGCTCTGTGGCTCTACAGCTCAAAAAATACACTTTGACAACGCCATACGCTTTTAATATATATTTCTTGGACTTGGTAAACCCTGTCCATTGCTTGGAGCAAGCTAAAATGTTCCACAAACCAAAAACATTAAAATCAATACACTTTTTTCATTGAGCATAACAGAGCGTGCCATTGGCCTCAAAGAAGACAGCTTGGCAGGGGAACAGAGCTGGAAAGAGTTGTCAAGATGTAAAAATATAATGAAGGAGCTACAGGGCTTTTCCCCAACAAAATAACTGCTCTCAGTTTTTAAGAACCTTCAAGTATAACAATCAGCTTGGAATGAAAATCCTGCATGAAAGCAGGAGGACAGCCATGACCTCTTTGTGCTGTCCTGGGGAAACTCACTGGAACATTGCTGTATTCAGCAATGTGCAAAACTTCACTCACAGCAGCTCTCAGTTCCCTAATTGCCAGGTGAATAAGGATTTGGGAATTTAGGCTAGTGCCTGTGGCTGCTTAGAGTCTACTGGAATGCAGTAGTTGCATGTCCCCCCGTTCCTAATTAAAATATATTTTACAATGTCAGGGTGATAGTACTTGTTTTAATACTTGAGCTCTGTGGTAACAAGCCATCGTTTCTTTCTGGAGCTGGATTTGCCTGCCGAGGTCAGTGGTTTGAAGTGATTGGCAGTGGCTGTGAGTGGCTGTCACCAGTTAAGGTGCTACCAGAAAGGGAGATGAGGACATAGAAACGCTGCTCTCTGCTTTGTTTTTGTCTCCTGCTCTGGTTTGAGCTGTGTAACAAAAACAAGCTTGACAAGCATTTTGAGGCTGCAGATTTTAAGCGAGTCCTAGATAAGCATGTTTGAGTTCCAGCAGAGCACATCTGATCTTGCAACCCCCCTCCCCCCGCCCCGTCTAAGTGCTTTGCACTTTTACACAGACTATTTGAAAGGACTGGCATGTGCAGTATGGCTTGGCCACACTGTGCATCTGTTTGTTGCCAGTATTTGCAACTGATCACTCTCTTACCCTGGTGCAAGGGAAGCACTGTGATGTGCTCAGTGTACATTTTTAGTATACTGGTGAAATTGTTCAGCTGCTAAACTGTTTGTGCCAGGTGGTGGGAAGCGTGTCCCCTGCTTGGGCAAACTGCTGCTGTCTCTTATATGCCTTTTGGTGGTGACCTGTCCAACTATGCAATAAGTAGATGACCAAAGCCCTGTCAGCTTGGCCACGTGCCACAGGGGTTGGTCATCGCGTGTTGGTGGCAAGGGGCAGCTTTCCAGTCCTGTGATGGGAGAGAGCCTTCAAGCAGAGCACATCCCCCTGAGCCAGTGGCACACAACACAGCCCCTACAGCCTGGTTTGTATCTGTGGTCGAGGTTGGCTTTCACAGACAAAGGCTGGAATGACAAAGAGATGAAGTGTTACTGGTCTTTAGCAGTGTTTGTTCAGCAGTCTCCTCAGCTGGCTGTTGGCAGCTTTTTTCTGGACTTGAATATATTTTGCAAAAATGATGCTGACTTTTTTTTACCTTCTGTCCTTCTTTCCATCTTCCTTGCAAAGCAAAAACATCCCAGCAGAACAGTCACAGGGGGAGGCCGAAGAGCAGCATCAGTGTCTTAGAGCCAGGGATTGTTGTGTCTGCTTTCCATTCCTTGTGCGTTTTTCTAACTCCCTGGACGTAGAGCTAGACCCTACCTGGACCGAAGTGGTTGTGTTTTGCTGACCTGTTCTTTTAAAGTTGCAGAGGGAGATAACGTTTTGGGTTTTTTAAGCTCAAACATTGGTTGTCTTCTCAAGGCTCTGCCCTACAGCTGTAGGAAGAGGAAAACTGGGCAGACTGGGCAGACTGTGCAAAATGAACCAGCCTCCCTTCAGTGGGGTGAACACAGAGTGTCTGCTTGGTGTGCTCTGAGGGTTTTCGAGCTGCCTTGCCACTTGCATGTGCCACTGAGCTTTGCTTTGAGTTCTCAGTTCAAAAGGACCCAAAACTCTTGTCGTAGCTGCCAAATGTCACCTGCTTTCATTTGGAATCATGCAGAACATCAAGGTTCACTCATTTCAGTCAAAATCAAGTCTAGGCTTGCTCAGAAAGGGCTTGACCTAATATTCATTGAAGCCATGAAATTCAGCTGCTGTTTTAGTGGCAGGCTGGGGCTGCCTTGAGAGTGCTGGGAACGTTGGTAGCCTTGGGAGCTTGTGATAGCTTTTCTGGTTTTTCCACTGAAGCTGTGTGGAAAGGCAGGTCTGACTGTTGTCCTCTGTACCCTGACCAAAGACATGTCCCTGTTCACCTCAGCAGCCCTGGGTCAGACATGCTGCTGCCGCAGCTCAGAGCATCGTTCAGAACAGCATAAAATCTGCAAGCGATTCTCGAGTGACTGCAGGGGAGCTGAGTTGGGCCAAAATAACACCTGGAGTGATTTTAGCAGTTTTCTTCTCATCTGTCTGCACAGGCTCAGGGAAGTGGCTCTTTGGACCCAGAGGTGGGAATTTCAAAGTGAGGCAAAACTCATCCTAGAGATGTTGTAAAACTGTAGTTTGTGCTTTTTATGGGCTGTTTGAATTCTGTTTCCAGCAAATTCCGTCTTCATGAATTGTACTCTTTCTTGGCTAGAACATGCATTTCACAGGCTCTGTATCATCCATAGCTGGAAACCACCAGATTAACCTTAACTATAGCATTTTTATTCACACACATTGAAATTGAAACTTCTGTATGGTAGGAAGTCTGTGTTGCTTCCCTTGCCTTTGAGGCTGATTGCCATCTGGTAATACTAACTAGAAGATACGTTTTGCTTTTTTTTTCCCGCTATGATCTATTCACAACAGGATCCTCACCATAACAGCAGTCTCTGGGCTCTCTGTAAATGGGTGTTACACCTGCATTTGAAAAATGTCAGCAGCCAGCTGTGCTGTATTTTTTATTGCTGTTACAAGTAACTTTAGACCACCAGCTTCTTTGTACCAGATATTATATAAGCAGGGCTGCTGGCGTAGGAGGGGTGCAGAGCACGGACTCTCCAGAATCCCAACATCTGTTCTGAGAGGAGCAGAAAAAGCAGTAGAACTGGAAAGCCTTTGAGATGAGTTATTTCAGAGAGGGAAGATGGAATTGCTGGCATTAGGTTTGGGAGTCTTTGACGCAGCACAAATCCACTTCCAAACAAGACGGGGAACAAAGCACAGGATAAATTTCTATGTGACTATCCACAGCAGCTTGGAAAACTGATTTCAGTGGCAGTCTGGAAGGATGTGCTTGGCACAACTGTTCAGTTTTGTTTTGTTCTGATGGCTTGAATGATGGAATAGAGAGAGTATGCTTAACAAGCATGGTCTGAGGGTAGGGTGCTCTGAGCTGGGAGGAACTACAGATATTCTTTAGAGAACCAGATGTGGAGTTGCAGATAGCCTTGACAGGTTGGAAAAGTAATCCGTAAAAAGGCGAGTGAGTTCAGTAAAAGCAGTATGAAATACAGCATTGGACTGAATCAGCTGCCTCATACAGGGTGCAGCATAGCTGAGTCTGGAGTAGTTCTGGAAAAGGCTTGTTGAGAGCGAATCAAAGAATGTTACATTATTGGTAGGAAAGAAAATGCCATGCAGGGATGTAAAAGCAGCAGTGTTGTCTGCAGGATGTGTAAAAAAATGTAAGAAAATGTAAGAAAAAATCTGTGTACCTGCACAGCACTGGTCAGGGGTTAGGTGAAGCACAGTGCCCCATGCAGGCACCCCCAGCAGCAGGGACTGGGGGAATAGCCTGAGGAAAAGCTTGGAGACTGTGCTGAGAGAGTTGAAAGAGGATGGTTTGCATTGTCTAGAGCTGAGAGTTTTAAGGAAGGGGGGTAGATGTGACCACAGCCTTTAAGTATGGGCCCTTCCTCAAGGAGGAAGGGAAGAATTCTTATTCTGGCCTAAACCAGAAGTTTTAGGTTTCTGTTGCAAGTGGAGCAAAACTGCAGTTGAAAATCAGCTGTGAGGAGAATGATGTGTTGTAGTCCTGTGTCTGGGAAATACACAAGTAATGGGTACAAAGAAAATAGGTGATCTGTGTGGGCAATGCGGAGATGTATCACTTCACTACATTCTTCTAGACCTGCTTTTTAGGATGCTTATAGGTGGGCTAACAGCCTTCCATGAGAACATATTCAAGGAGTGTTTTGTACATAATTACACTTTAAAACTTCTCTGTGAAAGTGAGCTGCTCCAACACTAGGAGGAAAACATTGCTCTTAAGCGGAAGTTACCTGATATATTGGGCCAGGGTCAATGTTCAAGGGAGGCTGCAAGGTTGCGGTTCTTACTGACTCAGCTGACAGCATAATTTCTGAAATTTCATTAGCCTGTAGAAAGGACTTGCAGATAAGGTGTGTTCAGGGCTGGCTTTGAACTGCAGTGAGTGACAGCTGGGCTGTGTGAACACCTATCTGAGACGTAACACTCCCTAATGATCAGACTGACTTGTCAGATCCAGCCTCCTTTGTTTTCCAGTTGAAAACATGCTATTTCCATGCTATTTGATGTTGTTTGCCAGTGGAAGGTGTTTGATCCAGCAGTGAGATGGATAGCTATCTCCCTTCCTCCAATGCAGCTCTCTACCTGTGTGAAAAGAGGAGTGTGGTGCAGCATTGGAGGTGGCTGGATGAGCCACGCAGTGCACTGGAAATGGCAGGGTGTGCCACTCAATCCAGCCAGCATTTCACTTGCTCAGCCCTGGAGCAGGTTGCTTAGGGACAAACTGTAGTGAGCACAAAGCACTTGAGTAGAGGTGGTGCATTGGTGGTTTGCTGTCCTGGAAGGGTAACTTTGAAGCTGCAAGTCCTTATAGGATGGGTGAAGGACTTAGAGCTTGGGCATTACCGGGTACCAAGTGTACCTCCCAAGACCTCTCTCTTCTTAGAGAGCAGATGGCAGTGGGGGTAGACCTGGAGCAGCATGTGCTGCTCAGTACATGT
Source organism: Falcunculus frontatus (assembly GCA_013398115.1). NCBI lineage: Eukaryota > Metazoa > Chordata > Aves > Passeriformes > Falcunculus > Falcunculus frontatus. Next base: position 1,466,537 of record VZRV01009347.1, read on the forward strand.
TCTTAGCTGTGCTGCATGGACACAGGGATGCAACTCTGAGCTTCCCACTTTTTGCCTCCCACTGCTGCAGGACAGTTCATGCTCTGTGGCAGTTCTGCAGCCTGCCCTGCAAATGTGGGGCAGACACCATGGTGGTTGAGGTTGTATTGCATATGAGAAAGCCATGCAAGGCTGTGGCAGGAGCGAGGATCCACGGCCAGGAGAGAGCCTCTGTGTGCATGTGGTGAGTGGGATGGAAAGCATAGAGTGTTTCATGCCTCAGCACTGGAGCAACAGGCACTGACTAAGCAGGGCCAGCACATCTCTGAATGTGCCTCCCCACTGAGTTCCTCCTGGGGAGGTGGAAATCTGCTGCTTCATGCAGGGAAAAGTTATGTAGACAAGCTGTGTTTTGGTGCCTGGTTTTGTGCAAAACATGGAAATCCTTTCCTGCCTGGTCTCTTTTCATTCTTTGTGCTGTCAGTCATTGCACATGTCATCAGTGTCTGTGGAAAAGACTGCACAGTCAGGGCACCAACCTACTGCAGCCTCCAGTGTGTGAAAAGCCACATTAGCTTGACGATTTTCACATGAGAACTGCTGATGATTGATGGGACATAGTGTGCAGTCACTAAAACCAGAAATGTGTGTCTGGAACCCCTCACAGGTGTCCGGGGTTAAAGAGACCATAACAAACTGCATTACTAGTGCACGCATGAGCAAGCGTTGGGGTTTGTGCTGGAAGCCTTGTTTCTGCAGCACAGTTCAACTCACTTCAGCAGCCAGGGAGGAGAGAATTTGTGCAACATACTTAGGAGAAGGTTCATCCAGCCTGATGCAGTACCCAGAATGCTCTTAATTTGCATCCCTCCAAGCTAGGATGCAGATGACAAGCCAGGTGTAATGCAGGTTTTTCTACTGGATTTCGGTGTGCTGCTATCAGTGCTGCACTCCAAACAGCTGGCTTTGTTGCAGTGCAAGCACTGTCACGTTAGCTGATGTCAGATGCCAGCCATTTACAGTATACGCCATCACAGCATGACTTAAGTTGGCAACACAGAGTCAATCACATGCCAGCAGCCTACTGTAAGGGTGGGGGAGTGTGTGGGAAGAAATGGGGAGAAGATACTCTTATGAAACCCTTTAATGATTTATTTTTAATATACATTTTTCAAGCCTTGGAAAGTGCAGTCCATATGCTTTTCCCTCCTGGCTGTAGTTGGCAAAGAAGCTGATGAATATGGTCCTTCAGACTCCTTCCATTTTGCGAGGAGCCGGAAAATACAGCTATATTTAGCATGTTACCAAGGCCAGCAGCAGTCTGTTACTGGGTGGTGATTCCCTGGCTGCAGGCTTGTGTGCCACCCAAGACAGGGTGGGAATGTGCCTGTCCTCGAGTCAGTACTCAGTCTAAATTAGCAGCAGCAAATTTCAGATTTCCAGTTACAGGAGGGTGGCTGCGCTGGTGCCAGCAGGCTCAATGTGCTGCTTACCAGCACAGATCAGTTTCTGAGCACCAGGCCCCTTCCCAACATGTGCAGTGACCACTCCAGATGCTGTGATGGTGCTTTTTGGTGCAACACTCAGCTTGGGAAATGTCTCAGTTGGTGTTCAGTGCACAGCCCTGAAACTGTCCTGTGCCCTATGCTGAGCTTTCGATAGGCTGGAGCCACAGCTAGTCCCTGCAGGAAAACTGTGCCTTGTAGCATAAATATGCTCATCTAGAACTTGGGGGCCTGACTCCTGTTGTATTTTCTCATGTTGTATTCCTAGGCCACACAGGTATAAAGTGGAGTTGTCCTTATTTATCCCCAGCCCAATATCCACACAGCAGATTTGCTACCAGTTCCCTGTTGCTTTCCCTGCTGTGTTGCAGCTGGTCCTGAGGAGTTTAAAATGGCAGTTCCTTTGTCCCTCTGGCAGCTTTTGTAGAGCTGAAATTGGTCTTGAAGAGTGTGTGGGTTTCTGGGAAGTACCAAGAACTGTGGGTGTTGTGGTGGAAGGGTAGAAGAAGGGCTCACCCCTACCAGTGTTGGAGTTCAGGGGGTACTAGTGGTGCCCATCAATATAGAGCGAGACATCTTGGAAGTTTTTACATAGCAAGATGTCTAAACTGGGAACATTTTGTGTTACTATCACATCATCAGTTCCTAAAATTCATCTGAGAGGTGAAGAACTTATTGTGGTGCTGGAGAGGGCAGCTCAACTCAGCTGTGACTTCCAATATGCCCTGGTGAAACACAGTGGTTGGTGGTGCTCGGGATCAAAATGTTGTCAAGGAGGAGTTAGACCAAAGGTATGGGTTTGAATCTGAGTGTAGCAGTGATTAATTTAGTCTTTCTGAGCCCTCGAAGGCCTGACTGACAGCACTTCAGAGCCTTTGCTCTGCAGCAGCGTCTGCACAGCTGTCTCTTACAAATACTGGTGTCCTTGAAACCAGTAGCACTGTGTGGGCACTAGTTTCAGCTTACAGGCTCTGTCTGCAAGACCAAGGCCTCATGCTGCATGGTGATTTTTTATTGGTAGTAAAAATGTTCTGTTTGTAGAACCCCCTGTTGGAATTAAACAAACTGCTTTGAGAGGAAAAAAAAGTAGAACAAAGCTTCACACCAAGCTGGGGTTGCTGGTATCAATGATATTCACGATTTCAGTTGAAATAGCAAAGTCCTTCTCGAGTTGAAGTCAACTGTGTAAGTATTGTTTACAAAAAATAGTAGTTATTTTTTTCATTTTCTCCATTCCTGCAGTGTAGAAACATCTATACAGATTTATTCCAAATTTGGTAGAAATAAGTATTTTCCCAACCCAAAGCACTTGTGCCAAGTTACAGTCAGGAGAAATTTCTAAGGCTGATGTATAAGCCTGTGGAGGCTGGATCTTAGAATTGAGCAGCTGCCTGGCCATGGACAGCCTGTGGTTCTGTGGGGTCTGCTCCTGGTCAGCAGCAGCCCTGCAGAAGCTGTGGAGGTGGGACACTGCAGATATGCTCTGAGGCAGAATCTTCGACTCTTGTTGGGTCCCAGGTGATGGGAAGGGCTGTAGAGAGGCCTGGTCCCGTGCAGCTGTGAGAAGGATAACCCAAACCTGCCTAGTGCTGATGAGTGTTCTCCTTGCAGAATAATGGGGTTATTTCCTTTGTAGGCACTGGGTGTCTGAGCACCAGCCAGATGCGTTGTGCCATTTTACCCTCACTTAACACAGATATGAGAAAGTGTCTGGTGATGAAGATTCATGTGCTCGGGTGCAGTGAGCAGTTAACTTACTGCTGGGGATCTGGGGCTGTTGGATTCCTGAGAAGCCAAAAGAATAGCATTAAAAAGCCTCTTTCTTTTTGAGTTGGGTTGTTGGGAGCCACTGGGCTCTTTCAGGAGCAGGGCAGAGTTTCATTCCACAAAGCCAGGCTGCTAAAGATTGGAAGTGGGTTTTTTTCCTGTCCACTGGGTTTAGCCCATTACTTCTTGCATTTAGTTATTTGCCTTATGTTTAACTCTGGTCTCCTTGGAGCAGATAAGAGAGGAGCCTGTTCCCATGACACATGTCAAAAAGCCCCTTTTAAGCTGCAGTCAAGCTCTGCAGCCCTCTGCCCAGTGAAGCTGTTGTCCCCACCAGGAGGGAGGGCAGAGAAAAGCTTGGAAATCTCAGGCTGCTCTACAGCGACCTGCATGCTGGTGAGCCTGGCCAGGGATTCAAAACCAGCCCCTGCAGTGGATCATGGTGTTGCCTTTTTGCAGTGTTACTTGGACTGTCCAGTGATACCACCTATATGTTTGCAAAAACCTTAAAGAATCCCCAGGAGAGTATCCTGGATGCATCAGGGGCTCATCCCAGGAGGTTCCCACCTGAGCCTTGGGTGCAGTGGTATGTAGCAGCTGTATCCTTGTGGACCTGGTTATGGGGTTACAGCTCTGCTGCACGTGATCCTGCTAGCAGAGGCAGGTACATGGGGTCATCTGATGTGCCCCTTTTCGAAAGCGAATTTAATTACACAGAGACTGAGAACTCTGTGTCCAGCCCTTGACGAGAGTGCCTGGGACAGGCTCGGTGATGGATGGTCCTGCTCCTTTGCTGGCTGCAGGAACCATTATTAATTATCTGTCATGGAACAGCTCTGTGGCTTCCAGGTCTGGCCTTATTTTAATAGGCTCTGAATAGCTCAAAAGAACTCGTTCCTCAAAAAAGTCATCATTTTTGCATAAAAGTTTTATAAATAAGCATTAAGTTACATTAAGTATTTTATGTATTCCGTATGCCTCTTGTTTCTTGAGGAAGAAATTCCAAAAGAAAAGGGGGAAGAGAAACACCTTATTTTTCAAGAACGATTTCATCTTAATGACAACATTTGTTACTAGCTTTTTTATTCAGTGATGTATTGATATTTATCTTCTTATGTCTACTTGCAAACACTATTAAAATAGGGCACAGTTTATGCATGTTTTTAAAGTGATGATCTCAGTTGATTTGCAGGGATAACATCAGTGATCTCTTGCTTTTTAGGAGCCACTGGCATGGCCAGTGCTTATGTTTATTGCAGGGGGGAAGGAGTCAGTGATGCAACATGCATCACTTGACAAATGAAAGCATGAAGGGGGAAAATTGTTTCAGTTCTTCCTCCTGTGACTGACAGTTCTCAGCATCTCACGGTATCTGCATGTTGTGGATCAGAGGTGCTGCATTACAGAGCTGTCCTCTTAAAGTTTTATCCAGTGCAGCTGGGGAAGTGGTGGAGACAGTTTTGTTTCTTGCTGTCTGGTTGTCAGGGCCACTTAAGTGGTCTGGTGTTGGGAAGGAGGGGAAAAGCAACCCACGCAAGGAAACAGGGAATTTTGTTGTTGTTTCTGGAATTGTTGCCACTAGCTTCTGAAAGTATTGGTGTTTGTATTAGATTGTTTGGTGTTTTTTCTTACAATAATCATTTTAACATCAGGAAGCCTGACTTTTTGGTTTAGCTTGGTAGTATTCAGTTAGTATTACTGCAGGAGAAGTCGTGTTTCTCTTCACCTACTATATAAAAATCACAAAAGAGGCACAGTAGCTACCGAGCCACCTCTGCCTCGATGATTGTGTTGTTCCAGTAACCCAAACAATCCTGAATTAAATTTCTCTGTCTGCTCTGGGTGTTACATTCATCGAAATGCTGTTCCATTATGTTTTTTAGGGCCGGTGTACCCGAGAGAACTGCAAATATCTCCACCCTCCCCCACATTTAAAAACACAACTTGAAATAAATGGACGCAACAACCTGATCCAGCAGAAGACGGCCGCAGCCATGTTTGCTCAGCAGATGCAGTTCATGCTACCGGGCGCGCAGCTACAGCCAATTGTGAGTTACAGCCGTGGATCCATCGGGTTCACACTGCTCCCTCTCCCTCCCCTGTTTGTTCACGGAGGCCCCAGCCCTGTGCCTGAGCTCAGGCCATTGTCTGTGCTGCCCAGAATTGGGCAGAATCTTCCAGAGGGATGTCTGATGGTGCCTTTGCATCTCCTTGCAGGCTGTGTCTCTCTTTTCCTCTGATAACTGAGGAGCTGTGAGATTCAGGGCTTCAAGTGGAAGGGTCTTAGCACCAGGTGCTTATTCGACCAGTTGATTTATGTACATCCCAGAAGTTCTGAGTGGCTCAATTCCAGTGGATCCTGGTTCAGATAGTTGTTTTACACTGAGATAATGCTGACTCCCTTGGACTAGATGTGTTGCACCGTTGGACTAAATCTGGAGAAGATGAATCCTGTCTAGATTTTAATGCTTTTTTATGTCTGGGAGTGAGACCCATTTCACTGCAGTTGTCCCATCAGAGAGTTATGCTAATGTCACAGCCCTGTCACTTGTTTTTCACAGTAATGGTGATTTTGAGTAAGAGCAGGAAAGATTTGCTTCTCTTCAGGTAGGAAGGGAAGCCTGTGGGAGACAGGTGTTTGCAGAGCAGGTAGTTCAGAGAAGCCTTCACTGCCTGTCCCTGCTTTGGCTTGTCAGTTAAGACAGGTTTCAGGCTGGAGAACCCTGTTATGCCAGGGAGAGGATGGCTTATGTCTGCTGGTTGGTGTATCTGGGAGGGGATGACATTTGTCAGCTGAGTTTTAGTCTGTCATAATGTATGTTTTAAGAACTGTCAGAGGTCTTGAAGCAGCTCTTCAATGCTGATGTGAATGAGCTGCACTGAGAGTTAATAGGGAGTTCTCAGTTTAAAGTTGGGGCCGAGTATCTTTCCTGGGGCAATGTGCACTTAGTGTGCTGTAATTGGGTGAGGCTCCTTGTGCTGTGCCACACGGGAGGACTGGCCAGATCCCTCGGACAAGCTCTTCTAGCCTGAAGGTGTCAAGTCTGTGAACCAGCCTGAACCTGGCCTCCTGTGTCCCACCTACAGTGCCTGGCCTCTCTGCTCATGTGGGTCACAGCATCTGTCACCCCAGCTTTGAAAAGCTCAGGTGTTTCTGGTTTATTCTCACCAGAGAACAGTGAAGGATTCCTCCTCGCTGGAGGCTGCTGTGATGTTTGGTATAGGAGCTTGTGATGGAGCTGTTTCAGCAGGGAAAGCTGGCCAGTGTCCCTTCATGACAGTGGTCTGCCACCAGACTGGGGCGTTTCCTCAGTCTGGCATATTCCTCCTGTGTTTTGGGGGCTTTTCCATGTTTGCCATCACTCTGATCATCCTGTGTGGCTGCTGGTAGCTTTATCTTGGCCCTGCCATATAAGCTAGGAAAATGCTGCTTATTCTTGCAATTTTGAAGATGGAAAGGTGAGAGAAAATTGGCCACAGAAAAGGTCTTTAGTTGTGCTGTGCCTTAGGCTCTTACCTGCTGTAGTCTTGCACCTCTGTTTTGTGGAGTTTGAAAGTACGTCCACATCAAAAGGAAATCCTGAATTCCCACAAAATAGTAGCACTGGTTTCCAAGCGCTGTACCAAAAGCAGACCCTTCCTGTTTGGAGTTTTCCTCTGTGGGGAATTCACGGTGGACACTCTTTGGCTGGTTATTCAAAGCATCTTTGGGATTTCCTCTTTGGAAAGTTCCCGTCTTCCCACTTTGCAATCTTGCAGGTCCGGTAAATTTTACTCCTGCCTTTTAAATTGCCTCTGAGACTGAATGTGTTGGTTTGTCTGGCTAGTGCTCTCATTTCAGAGGTAACCTTATCTGATGAGAAAGGCCCCTGGTTTCTAAATTGTGCCATGAGGGAGACATGGGCAAAGAAGAAAAATAAAAGTTTGTTCTGCAGTGACTGCTCCCTTCCTGCTTTCCCACACTTTACTCAGACTAAACAAGCCCTTGGTCTAATTCCTGCTGCCCAACTTGCTCCACACCAATTTCAGGACAAACAAGAGACTGCTCTTTCAACTGCCTTTGATTTCCCAAAGATGCTGTCAGTGGAAGCTGGCTTTGAGAATTTTTTTCTCTCTAAATGAAAAGGGTGGGGCGTCCTGGCTACACATGAAATTCGTCAAAGCAGAAAGTATTGTATCAGATGCAGCAGCAGAACAAATCCCATGTGATCAGAAAGCTGATCAACAGGATGCCTGCTTAATTGGGATGCTTGCCAGAGATGAGATTTGAAACAGCGTGCTTAATAGCTCCAAACAATGGCTGAATGCTTAGACATTTTAAAGTGCAGTTTCACCGGGAGTTAAAAAAAACCCAAACCACTACCAAAAAACCCCCACAAAATCGAAACCGAAATAGCACTTGACATAGCAGCTTTTCACCAGGCTTCCTGAAATGGCCTTGAATGTGTCTGTCTATGAGCTGGGCTCTGGCATTGATAGGAAGAGCTACTTTGGTCAATGTTGTGTCTGATTTCTCAGATGTGGTCACTTTGCATCCTGTGTGTGCCAGTGCAAGACCACCCAAAAAGTGCTGCACCTTGAGCCTAGTCCCCACCCTCTCCGTCCTGCTTTATCCCTGTGCAGCAGTGTGGGACAGACTTCTGGAGCTGACCATGGCAGTCCTTCAGCACCGGGCCCAGTTGACGTTGTGGAGCAGGGCACTGGTTTGCCTGGTGCTTCCCCATTAGTGCCTGAACAAGCTGTTGGTGGAGCACGGCAGTGGTGACACCTGCCAGCGCTCCTGCCCTGCAGCTGCCTCTGCTGCTGCCTGGGGAAGCTGTTTCCGCTCTTTGTTTTCAAGCTCTTCATCTTTTCTTCCTGTCAAGGTCTTTGCAGACAGGACTATCTTGATAGTTCTGAGTCACCCATGCCCCTGAAGACAGCCCAGACTTTAACCCACCCCTTTGTCCTCTCCTGGGGCAGCAGGATCCTGCTGCCACTCCTTGGTGCTGATGGAGGGGTTAAAGCAGAGGGTGAGCAACTTGCTTGGCCAGTGATGCTTGTAGCAAGTGCTGGAGCCAATTTCAACAGGTGCTTTGTGCAGGCATTTGTTCCATGCAGCAAAAATCTGATTTGTATCTCAGCCTCTAGTCAAAGGCATGCTAGGAATGAATAAACATACTAACCCTGGCCCACCCATGAGCTGGTATCTGCCAAGAGACAATGCTGTGGGGTGTTAACACCTGTCTTTTACACTACAGCAGCCCACAAATGAGGGATCCTTGAAACTAGGAGTGTGTCTTTGCAGTCTGGTTGGGGAAATGAGCATCTGTGGTGGTAGGTAGCTGGATGCTTTGGCCGGTTGGGTTTACTCCAGCATGCTCAACCTTCATGTTAGAGGGTGGTTTTGCAGCCAGCCATGCAGTTACATTGGAGGGGAACACAGATTTTTGGGTTTTCTGACAGCATCAATAGCGTTTTTAATATCAAGGTTTTCAGTCTTGTCAGTACAAGATCATTATCTTCAGTTTCTGTTACCAGACTGTAAGCTGCCATTGTTTTTTGTGTGCTTTCCATATATATCTGCTTAGCAGTGACCTGTCTCCCCTCCTTCAGGCTATCAACACCTCTGTATTTACAGTGGGCCTCTCATTTTCAGGTTTTCCCTTTCTTAGGGTCTGAGGTAACTCAGAATCAACACTTCTGGCTGAGGCAGTGCTTGTGTTTGACAAAACACCAACCACTCCTCTGCCTTCCTCTTCACACCCACTCTGTGTTTCTTCTCTAGCTTTAGCACAATTTCTGCTAGGCAAATCAAATGCAACTTCTGGATTATTAACAAAATCAGCTGTTCCAGGTTCTGTTGCCACCAGTGGTGACAAATGTCCCTCCCTGGGACGGTGTCTTCTCTCTGCTCACACCTTCAACCCAACAGCTTCCATGCTTGAGGTCTATGAGGAGCTCAGAGCTGTCAAAGTCCTTAGCAACCCTCCCCCTGAGATGTGTTCTGACAACAGCCATTTCAGCTTTTTTAAATTATTACTATTCTTACAGGCATTTTAATAGTCAGTAAACCAGTCTTGTGAGCTGCTACCAGCCTGAACCCTTTGCTGCCGCACTGTAACCTGTTTCCCTCTGCACAGGAGTTACTGGTAGTGTCTCTGTGCTGTGACTTACAAAAGTTAACTTGCAAGGAAACCTGTCTCTGTATTTCCTGAATTAGCAAGAGCTTTAAGGGGGGCAGCAGGAGTAAGTGCTGATGCTTTCAATTCCTCTGTTTTGCCCTAGAGCATATCAGCAATTAAGTTGAGAGTTTGGTTTTTTAGTGTACATGTCAGGTCTCCTGTCCCTCCCTTCCTCTTCCTCACGCATCTTTATATCAGGAACATGATGCCATTTGGTCTGGGATATCCCTTAGGTCATTTGGGGTCAGCTGTCCTCTGTCCCCTCTCAACTCCTTGTGCTGCCCCCCATAGTCAACTCACTGGTTAGGTGGGGTGAGAGGCAGAAAAGCCCTTTACCCTGTGTAAGCACTGCTCAGAAACAACAAAAACATCCCTGAATTATCAATACTGTTTCCAGTACAAATCCAAACCACAGCCCCACCCCAGCTACTGTGGAGAAGATTAACTGTATCCAAGCCAAAAGCAGCACAGCTGTCACAAGAGGTGGACAGGAGGCATGTTGAGGAGGGCAGTGCTGTTTGGGGTAAAAATTACATTTGGGTTCTGGCTGCAAGCAGGAAATTTGCTGAAATTCCCTGAGGACATGGAGGACCTGCACAGATGTAGAGGAGAGAATTGGCTGGCAGCATCCCTATTACTGGTACTGATGCATGAGCCAGACTGGATTTCCCAGTCCAAGACAGGCAGCCAGGTCTGGCAGTGAGCACAGCCCATCTTTTCCCCTCATCAGCCACAATAAATACAGAGCTCCCTGGTGCCAGCTCACAAAGGCGCAGTTTTCAGAGTGCTTCACACACTCCAGACTTAAACCCCCAGCTCTTGTATGTTTAATATGTTGAGTGAGGTCTGCTTGTTCCCTGGCTGTGCACCCACTTGGCTGTGAGCGTCAGCCTTGGCCTGCGGGCAGGGTGTGGAGCACAACTGTTACTTCCAGTCAGGGAAGCAGGCACATGGTGCAGGCGGGCAGAAGAAGCGGTTGTGAAACCTTGGGAACACAGCAGCAGATGTCAGGGCATGGAAATGGGTGAACAAACAGCAGCAGCAATAAAAACTCATCCTGCTCCTACAAGCATCACTCTGCAGATCTCCAGGGTCGCAAGTGGATCGTACTACTCATTTGTTCCTCATGCCCATCTTTTCTCCACTCGCTTCAGCTTGAGTTTGGATCCATTAGCCCTTGCTGATTGCTCCCAGTGAGAAGAGGGACTGCTTTTGGGGGAGATGGGGATTGTGTTTCAGGGAGCAGGTCCTGCTTCCACCTTTGTAGTAGCTTTGGTGAAGAGGCTGGTATATCACCTCTTAGGGAATGTTTCAGGTGAACTCGCTCAGTGTGAGGCATTGCAAGCCCCCAGCATTCCCAGTCTGCACACATCCCTCCTTCAGCAGTGGGAGGAACATCTTCCCTTTGTCTCAGAAACCAGCGAGGTCCTTGGCCTGACTGCTGGTTGTGTTTGAACCCAAGCAGGAGAAACCTGCTTTAAAGGATCTCGTGGAATTTTGGAGCAATGTTTTTGCCACACCTGCTCAGTCAGGATACTTCTGCTATATTAGGTGCTGAAAAACATAGGGGAGGTTTGCCCACACATTTGTGCAAGCCACATGTACTTCAAGGTTTGGGCTACTATGAGTACATGAAACAAATGCTGACAAAATGTCAGGCCCTAGCGTAACCTGTGCAGACTGGCCAGGCTGGAGAAGCTCTTCAAAATAGCATTTATGGTACAAATGGTGAAGGAAGTTCAGCAGATGCCGCTGTAATTACTGGTACTCATACAGAAGAAAACAGTCTAATGGATGCTGCCTTCTCACTAAAGTGTTCAGGGAGTCACAGCTTTGAAAATCCTAAAGAGCTTTCTTAGCAGCAAAAGGTACAAAATGTCTGGGAGCCACAGGGAGTTGAAAGAAGAAAATTATTTAATAAAGGGCTGTGGATTGGGGGATCTCTGACTTTAGTGGCTGAAGTCTCCCGACAGCTGAAGCAGTGCTTGACTAAGGCTCACATGAAGGAAAATTGGAAATCCCTCCCAGTGAGAGAATTATTTGGTTCTGCTACACTTAAAGCATCCAGCACCACTGATGCAGGAAGCTGTGTCTTCTCATTGAGGAGGAGAAAATGGGATATATTCTGCCAACGCTTCCCTTTCCCATCGGCTTGGGAGCTGCTTGCTGTCACTGACCTTAGGAAGGGGCATTGTTGAGCTAAAGCTGGGTTAGGACAGTTGGCTGGTGTTACTGTGGGATAACTTCTTCCACATCTCAATAAGCAAAGTATGAAAGTACCAGGATGAAGATGCTGTTGAGGAACACACTGTCCATATGTGGTTTATTTTGGAAGTTCACAGGACTAGAAGTACCAAAACAAAAGAAAGGAGGGAATGATGTGTGTGGCCAAAAAACTGCCCCAGGCCATTGTGTAAGCACACTTGTATTTATTGCCAAGTAGAGGTTGTAGTTCCCAAGGATGGTATCATGGACATCTGCCAATATGAGCAGCTTTAACTGGAACCCAGAATTCACACTGGAATGGGTGACAGGAGGGAAAATAAAAATGGTTGCAACTTTCAGGCTCCTTTCCCTGGGCGCTGCTCGAGCCCCTGCTACGGGAGCAGGAGTGCTGCCATGCATGCTCTCGTCTTCAGTGGGGGCAGATGGAGTTTTTCATCAGCTGGAGTTGGTTTAATTCCCAAGAATACTTTGGATCTTGTGCTTTAAAACCTCACAAACTCCCTGGCTATAGGAGCTAGTCACAGACTTTAAACTGAGCATCTGCTTATGAGCCTTGTGCTCACCTGTCTGCCAGCACAGCAGCTCCTTTTCCAGACAAGCGCTGCTGGAGCAGCTCAGGTCAGGGAAGCGCCTCTGGCCCCCTGCACTGAAGCTCTGCTGCACTCAGAGGACCTGCCTTACACAATGGTAGGGACCTGAAGTGGTCGAGATCTTTATGGCCTGTTGTTCTGTCCCAAGGAGAATATAGCCCCTTGTAGCACAGGTGGGGTCTTGGACCTCGCACTAGTCCACCTGAGCCATCTCATCTGGTAGACTCTGTCATTGCTATTCCAAGCCCAAGACTCAGCTGCTCTTGCCAAAGCCATGAGATCTGGCATGTTGTGACATTAATGAGTTTGGTGTCCTCTTGCTGCCATTCACGTGGAGCACAGGCTTAGATCCTTCTGCAAAACGGCTTTTCCCTGGAGTCTGTTGACACTCTGAAACCAACCCCAGATGTGCAGGATGCCTGACCACCGAGCATACTGCAGCAGAGATGCCTCACCTGACTGAATGATGCCTTTGGTCTAACCTGAGGCACACTGGCCATGCTAACATGGAGCTCGGGGCAGGCTGATGGTGAATGCAGCAGTGCAGATAATGGGGTTGCCTGCTTCCAGGTCCTGAAGCTGCAGTTTACCTTGGGGTCTCTCTACAGCATTGTGGTGTAGGCATAAAGAAGCTGAGGCGTTTATTTGGGAATGAGAAGTCTGTTTAATTTGGGCCTGCCCTAATTGCTGGCATGAAATCCTTAATTGTGTCATTAAACTATAAAGATCATCAATATGCTTTGATCTGACAAATAAAGATGCCTTGTATCCAAGATGAGTCACAAATCTGTGAGTCAGGAGAAGCGGATGGATCGCAAATAAATGGCAATAAATGAATAGATTGGAGAGCACAGCATTTTGATGTGGCTAATCAAATTGTCTAAAAGGATTGAAGTGTGATGCAAGGCTTTGATGGGTAATCCAAGACAGAGCTTTTTAACTAATACTTTGTTTTTCCTCTTTCTATACACAGACAACGTTTCCTGTGACTCCATCGCTTGCAACAAGTCCCACAATGGCTTTTAGTCCCTACCTGAGTCATGTTTCTCCTGGGATGGGCTTGGTTCCTGCAGAGCTTTTACCAAATACTCCTGTCCTGGTTTCCGGAAATCCTACTGTTACAGTACCAGGAGGCTCTGCTGGGCAGAAACTGATACGTACGGATAAACTGGAGGTATTTGGACATCTGATACAATAGTGCTGACAGGGACGAACAGGACGTATGGTCCCAGCTGTTGCTGTCTGCTAAAATGACCTGATGCAGCACAGCACAGAGTTTAACTTGTAGCTTTCCTAACACAGGGTTGCTGCTCTCTGCCAGAGCAGATGCTCTTGCAGGGCCTTTTCCCAAATCCTTGGAAATCTGGGAAAACTCACTCTTCTGATATCAGTGGGTATTAGAGCAGGGTTAGGATTGTTTTTTGTATGTGATCTGCCATGCTTAAAAAAAACCAAGTAGATGGTCTGCCCTTACACTTTGTTGGGTGGGAGATGTTTTGGGGGTAACAGACATTTTCCTTTTCTAGAGATGGGCTTATTGAGCTTTTACAGAAAACTTTAAGCATTACACTGATGGGAGTGGTGAGTGTGGGGCATTGGAAAGATGTCTCTCCCTCCCCAGTTGGCTGGACATGCTGGGGCTTAGTGGTGGAGGAGTTGTAAATGTCTTTCAGACCCTAAGCAGAGACTCTGCAGGAGATAAGGGCTAAGGACCCGAATTCAGAGGCCCCTGCAGGTGTAAATTATAACACAGGACGATAGTGGAGAAGGGTGTAATTTCAAAACACATTATTTTGTGTTATGTACTTTATCTTGCCTTGCTGATGTCTCACCTTTCCCCACACTCAGTCTGATTGCACAATGGTACGTGAGCTACACCACTTATTATATTATTCAACAACTTCTCTCAGTTCCTCAGACAAGAAACCTTGCGGACTTTTTGTGAAACCTCTTCCTCCGCCTCTGATGCTTCAGTGGTCATAACTTACGAGGATCTGCGAGATCCTAGTACAACTAGTAATTTTGGCAACACCTTCAAACACATTGCTGTGTAATCAGATGTGCTGTCACATAATGCCAGGCTCAGGGTTTTATTGTGAGGGCAGGGAGACTATTTATGTGAAAGAGGCACCTCCTATTTAAGAAAAAGTAGTTGTTGCAAATAGCCAGAAGCATGTAACATTTAGAATTAAATGTCCTACCCACGCTTGTGCTCCATAACAAATACATAATCCAGGTGAGACACAAATGGCAGAGTTATTAACATTTAAGCTTTAGAGGCAGGGGAGGAATCCTGAGCTGCAAAAGTTTTGTCAAAATGACATTGATTTTCTGGGGTCACTTTCCATTCTACACGAATTCTGTACTTCACTTGCATTTGGTAATTTGCCTTATTAACATTGGGGGTTTTTTCATCCCCTGAAGTTGTTGTGAGTAGCACCAGTGGCCCCTCTGTCTGTTGATATATGTGCTACCCTAGATGAGCATGGATTTAGAATATACACATGGGTTTAATGTGGTCAACTGAACTGATATTCTGTGTTGAAAATACTGAATGAAAAGTAACTTGATGTTCTGCTCAACAATGTGACTTTCTTTTAAGGTTTGTCGAGAGTTTCAGCGTGGAAATTGTACGCGTGGTGAGAATGATTGCCGCTATGCTCACCCTATAGATATTGCAATGATAGACACAAATGAAAATACTGTTACAGTTTGCATGGATTACATCAAAGGTCGATGCTCTAGGGAGAAATGCAAGTACTTTCATCCCCCTGCACACCTGCAAGCCAAAATCAAGGCAGCTCAACACCAGGTGAACCAGACAGCTGCAGCTGCAATGGTAAGTAGAGCTCTTCTCGAGCTGCATTTCCATTGCTTAGAGATTTCACGTGTCATTTGTGGAAAAGTTGAGAGCTTTGTAAATGGCTGACTTGAGAGCTGAGAGCATGTGCAAGGTGCATCCCATCTCTTCATCCTGTCTCCATGCTCACCACAGCATGAAGCCCTCAGTGGCACAGTACATCTCACCAGGTAGGGTCATGGTGCCCAACCCTGTGATATGCTGACATGCCATTGTGATGTGATGTGATGTGGTGTGATGTGACATGAATGCAAGTGCAGCAGCACCCGAACACCTTCCATGGCTGACTCACAGGGGTCAGTTCAGCTTCCTCAATACACAGTACATCCTTTTCAGGGAGATCCTGCCCTGTTCTCTGCAAAAAGCAGATGATATCAGTTGCTTGAGCTTAGCAAACTTGTGTCCGATACCTTTGCCAAGACTTAATGAAATTACAAGACACAAACCAAAGGTGACTTCCTGAACTGTTTGATGCTTTGGACCTGGTAGAGATGGTCCCACCTGCATTTTAAGGTGAATTGTTACTACTTATATCTACAGTTCTGAACATGAGTGAAGGAAGACTTACCGGGTGACTCCTAGCTTATATAAATGTTTACCATTCTGTTGAGATCAGTTTAATGGCACCTGTTTATTCCAGAGATGAGAGAGCTGGGGAGGGAAGAAAAAGCCCAGGGGATCTTACCCCCGTGTGCATAAATTCCTGATGTGGGAGGTAAAGAAGATGGAGGGAGACTCTTCCCTGTGGTGGCCAATGAAAAGACAAGAATCAATGGGCACAAATTGAAATTCAGGACATTCTATTTAAACATAAGTAAAAATTTATTTACCAAAGAAAGATCAAACACTACAACAGGATTCTCCATCCTAGGAGATACTGAGAACCTGCCTGAATGGAGTCCCAAGCAAGCTGCTGTAGTTGACCCTGCTTTGAGCAGGGTGTTGGTCGAGCTGATCTCTGGAGGTCCCTTCCATCTCTTCTATGATTTCTTAAATTTTTTTTAAATTAATACTAAAAGGCTCTATCCTCCTCTTTGATTTAGAATTAAAGCTACTAAAATTTTTCTAAATACCTTTTTCTTTTTTTTTAAGATAGTAATGGAGGTTGCTTTTAATTCATGATGAAATTTAATGCAGGGCCAGGGCAATTTTAGAAATTAAACAAGTGCCCTCCTTGTAGCATCAATATTGCCTGGAATGTAATTTGAGCAATTAATTTATACTGCAGTGTTTATTTGTCCTGCAGAGTTTATTTATTAGTTTTCTTACTGTTTTTATTGTTGTTGAAATAAGAGTGCAGGTCTGTCAAAAAATAACCTTCTGAAATGAAACTCTTGTGTTTTTCACAATTGAATCTTTATTTTTTCACTAATTATCTAGGACACTGCTACTTAACCAAAGCCAGTGCATGTTTTATTCATCCTGCTGGCCTCTCTTAAAAATGTAATTAACCCTATTTGTATGCTGTTAACTAGAACCTGTAAAATATTTATTGATGGCTTGTTGCATCACCCCTGCTACCAAAGCGGCCTACATTATTCATTGACTTTTGAGGTTTGATGCATTTACTGTACCTGTTGAGGTGTAAGACTTTATTAAAGGAAAAAAAAGGTGCTCCATTTTCTTGGAGTGAAAAGCAGATGCCAGGCTATGGGTCTACGTTCTAAAGCAGATTTGGAATGACTTAAAATCTAAATTCAGCATTTCTGAGGGGCCCAATCCTGCAGTTACCTGATGTGCACAAGTAGTAGCTTTACTCACTCCTGCTTGGCTGAAGTCAGTGCAGCACTGGATGAACTGGGTAAGGCTCAGTCCCAGGACAGCACTTAAGCATGTGCTTGAAGCTCCCCCCTTTTCCAGTGGTCCTTCTATCTCCATGAGTGCTCTGCTGGCCTCTGCATGATGTGTAGCTGCAGCATGAGGGCTGGAGCTCAGTGCCAGTCCCTGTGCAGGTGCTAATCCCTGAGCGCTCCCGCCCAGCTGTGCCAGCCGATGTGACGAAGCTCCAAAGCACATGTTCTGTGATGACA
Source organism: Falcunculus frontatus (assembly GCA_013398115.1). NCBI lineage: Eukaryota > Metazoa > Chordata > Aves > Passeriformes > Falcunculus > Falcunculus frontatus. Next base: position 1,483,658 of record VZRV01009347.1, read on the forward strand.
GTTCTTTACTTTTAAAACTTAGTGAGGCAAAATAATTACTTGCCACTAGGCCAGGTAATTGCTCAGCCACCCCGTGTTGTGCATGCCTCGTCTTTTTAATATATTGTATAATGCATTCACTTTTTAATTTTTTTTCTCTTCACCTCCCCAAATTGTTGCTCTCTCTTGACACATCTCTGCTTGCTGTTTTTGTTACTGTGCTTGATCCCCCTCCCCGGCCCATTGCCATCAATGTGCTCGCTGCCTGCTAATTAAGACTCAGCCAGCTGTCAGATCACTGAAGCGACCGCTCGAGGCAACCTTTGACCTGGTACTTGGACCTTTCACCTTCTCGCTTTGCACGTAACCATCTTAGTCTGCATGAAAGCCTTCTGCTCTTGGTCTGTGGTGTTAGTGCCTGGGGAGACTGCCCATCCCAGCCAGAAATGTTCTGTGTGCATTCAGACATGCCAATCCTGTGCCCCACACACGATCCATTAATGTCTGAGCTTTGCCTCCTGAAGCCTGGATGTGTTTTGGAGACAGTGAATAATCTTGGGGGGAGGCAGCTCTGGCTTTTGAAGTGTTTTTCCAAGCACTGGCAGCTTTGGAGTCACAAGATGCAATGTTTCAGGGATAATTTGAGAATTTAGCTCATTAGGTCTGCAGTGTGCTGTAAATGCCGGAGGATTGGGTGGTTGCGGGACAGATCCAGTAACTTTTCTTTGTATTCCCAACATCACAGCCTTGCCTGGCAGTGCCATGCTGGTAACTGTCCTGCACAAGGATGTTCTGTGTAATGGGCACAACTGAGATTTAGGGGGAGGAGGGCTAAACAGCATCCTTGGGGATCTGTGCTGGGTACTGAAGCAGGTGCAGTATGGGACTTGGCTCATCTGTTGAATAAGGTGGGAGATGGCTGTCCCTTCAGCTGGCTCTGTCTGAGGTTCATCCTTAGGAAGCCCAGTGGGACAGTGTCAACAAAGGGACCTCGCTCTGGGTGCCTTTTGCTTCAGTCTCAAGCATGGGATCTGCTCCCCGAGTTTCTGCCTGCAAGCTGTCTTGATATAAGCTGTCTTTGATTGTTTTATAAATCTCAAATGATATGTTTTACTTGGCTTTATGATGCTCATAGTGAGGCAAAAGCCATCCTCACAGTACTGTCAGTCCTTCCTGTTTTCCCAAATAATAAGGGATACAATACATTCTAAAAAAAAGAGCTCCTGTTGCCCAGCCATAGCAGGGAGAGGGAAGAGTGGACGCAGAGGAGCTGTGAAGCTGATGTTGCTTCTCATTCCCAGAGCTAGAAAGGAGAAGCTGATCTGCTCCCCTTCCTCTCCAGAGATTTGGTTTTGGGTTTAAGTAGTCAAGAGGTTTCCTTATCAGAGTTTTAGGCAGCAGCAGTAGGAAGCCTTGCTAGGGCCCAGCTTCTGCCAGCAGTGGTGGAATGACGCTGTGAATGACGTCGCAGCCTTTCACTTCCTCTCCTTATGGCTAGCACAGACACGGCCCCAAAGCCAGCGCAGGCAGGACCTGCACGCTGCCTTCCTGCCCTCTCCAAGAGCCACCACTCTGAGGAGACACGGTGTGGCAGAGAATGGGAGAGCCTATAATTACTCCCCCCCGAACAAATGCTACGGGAGAAGTTACTTGTACTGCTGACACATTGAAAGGTTTGCAGCCACTTGTTGGAATATGTCACCTCTACTGAACCCTGCATGAGTGATAAGAGCATGTATGATCTTCAGAGGAAACTGCTCACATTGCTTCTGCTGCTTGCCAGGGAACGGGTGCTACCTCTGCCCTCTCTCAGATAATTCTGTATTTGTCATGCCTGGCAGCAGACCCACCCCCTCTTTGCTGAATGCAGAGGGGTGAAAGTGTGATCTTGTCCCAGGAGACAGAGATCTGAGGGGAACTTTGAGGTGCAATTAAATTGTTTGTTGCAATGATTTAATCCAGTTTTTGCCTTGCAAAAAATAACAAGAGGTTTGTTAACTAGCACGTGGGAAATTCTGACTTTGGCATGCATTGTGTTTTTATCTATTAGTCTTGTTGAAGAATTCCTTTCCATGCCATGCAGAGAAGTGGCAGAAGCCTCTTTGTTCAGATGCTCATTGGAGCAGGACTGTGGCTTTCCCAGCCCAAAAATGGGAGGCTGCCTGGCATTTTAGTAGGGGAAATTGTTCATTTGGATCAGTGCAGGACTATCACATGGATACTGAACTGAATTAACCCTTTTACTGGTGCAGATGGCCAGATCCTGTTGCAAGGGTTGCATACCCATGTGTGCACACAAACACACAGGGAAAAAATAAAGTCAGAAAAAAAAAAAGCTGCTGCTGTATTTGTGGTGGTCAGAGCTTGTCCAGAGGGAAAGCACAAGCAGCTGGATGAGGTAAATTCATCAAGTAAGTTCTTTGCTACAAGGGTTTAGTCTAATTCCTCTGCTGCAGTGGGGAGACGCTACAGAATTTGGTGGTGAGGAGTCTCCATTGCCTGTTGTATATTCTGCTTGTGGAATTCCTTCACAACCAGGACATGGTGCGAGAAAAAAATGTTGTATTCCCTTGAGTTGCTACAATTCCTGCACGTCTTGAGTGATACAAAAATTGTAGCCCATGTCAAATGAGACACGTTTGTTTGATTCTGTGTCCCTGCCAGATCCCGGTGCAGAACCTGTATTGGCCCAGCTTCATCATGTGCAATTTTAGATACCTCTTCAAGGCATTATAGATGGACCTTTCAGTGAGTGTGCTTGTGGCCTGAGGCTCTTACCTCAGCACAAGGGCTGGAGAAGGGCTGAAGCCAGATCCATCTGTCTCCCTGGGCCCTCCTGCACCTTGGTATCTAAAATAAGATTGGTTGGCAACAGGAGGAACACATCTTCATGAATCCTATGTGAACACTCCTCCAGCTGCTGGGGTGGAGGGGTGACCCACGGGGCTGTGTCAAACCAGAAGCAGATGAAGATGGGTTCCTGGCTCCTGTGCCCACAGAGCCCACGTGGGAGAGCTGGACTTCAGGTGGCACAGCAGCTGCTGCAGAGTGCTCGTTTCTTTAGAACACTCTGGAAATACTGCATTTATTTGTATTTCTTCATCTGGGTGCTGTTGAGGGAGCAACAGTGAGGCTGCTATAGCTCCTTTCTTTCCCTTGCTCCCAAGGGGCTGTAGCAGGTTAGGAAGGAGGGTGATGATGGAGATGTGATGGGGTAGTCTGGTGTGTCTTGGCGTCCCTGTGGCCTGCTGGTGTCTGTATGCTCCCTCTGACTGCAGTGCTGAGCTTGGGAATTGTCCTAGGAAATGCCAGGACATCACAACAAGGTCTCAAAGCCTTTAGCTGTTCTGCTTTTGGCACTACCATTGTGGGGTTCGGGGTGGTGACAGCCTTTGGCCAAGAAGCAGGGAGTCAAAAGTCCATTATGTGCCTGGCACAGTTGCTTTGCTATAATTAGTAAATTCTTCTTCTGAGGCAGATTTTGGAAGTGTCTGAAAAGGATTATTTAGCAATCGGGTATTGTAGGGAGCATGAATTTAAGTAGCGAGTTCTTCAGTCACTGTAAAGCTGTAAAACCTCTGTGATGTACATGAAAACTACTCCAGACTCTGTAAGCTGCAGATCTGTCCCATGCCTGGAGGAACATTCACGTAGCCATCATTAAATAGATGAGTTGTAGATATAGGCAGATTTAACACAGATACCAATGAAAGCTTACCTTGAAATGAAAACTCATTTCTAGGGTTACATACATCATCCTAAAATACGAATGTTAAGTAAAAGATTTTGGTGTCTGTGTCTGAGAATACTGTCCCATCTTTGACTGCTGTCTTTTGGTAGGAGCCCGAAGAAATCTGGGAAGATTAAATCCTAATGCTGAGAATGGATGCCTGCTAGCACAGGCAAAGGATGTGTGCATGTCTGTGGGCAGTTCTGCAAATGCAATTTCTTCTAATTTTCTTTTTTAATATTAAAACCACCCAAAAGCCACCATGTGAGTAGAGATAGGATGGAGTAATGTTTTGCCTGGAAGTATGTTGCTTAACATTTCTCAGATGAGCAGTCTCCTATAGCAAATTAAATTTAAAGTGAAACCTGTTTCTAGATGGCGACAAACTGTTGCAAGCTTTCACTTACGCTCTGTTGTGTGTTGATCCTCATAACGCTTTATAATATCTTTACTTGTGTCGTTTCTTCCGAGTACTGTGTTTGTAGCTTTAACCCTTCATTAGCCAAACCTTCTCCATTACCTACCATTCATTTGTGACCTATTAAAATAAAAGTAGGAGTGATAAACCTGTTTTTCAGCCATTGCTTTGCTACGTGATACGGACTAACAGCTAGTCAGAAATGACCTGATTCTGCATGACTTCCACGTGCGTAAATCTCATTGACGTCAATGGGAGTGTTACATGCAAAAGGACTGCGGGGCATAATTAAAAAGGACCCTTTTCTATCACAATGTGGAGAAGAAAATGTGATTTCTTACTTGGATACAATGAAAAGCTGTAGATCATTAGAAACATTCCTGTCTCTTAAGAACCTGACATACTACTTTGCTGTTGAGACATGCTTGGGTAAATGATGAGTAACTCACTGAGAAAGGTTCCTGAGTTGGGTTAATGCTTTTTACCAAGTCTGATCATGAAACAGGTTTGACGGGCTGGAAGAAGCTCGTGGTGTGATAGAATGAAAAGAAGGGATTTGTCAATGGGCTTTTCCACTGTTAATAACAAGTGAGCCGTACTTGACTGATGGAGGCCACCTTCTATAAAGTGGAAGCTGGTCCAAATCTGCTGGTGGTGTGGCTGTGCCTCTGGTGTGAGCAGTGGAGAATCAGGCCTGGTCTTGACCATGTTGCTCAGCCTCTCTACTAACAAGTGGAAATGCATTTTACTGTGAATGTAATGTTATGTGTGTAATTGGCAACAGCTACAGCTTTACCATCTGGACATATGGGTTGGCTGCACAGTGTGCACGCTTCCACACATGTACACATACATGTAGGCAGGTGTTGAAAGGCAAGCATCCCTTTTTCTTCCATGGCATTTGTTGCTTACGCTAATATTCTTGGGTTTTAAATAGTCATCTACTATATTTTTTTCCTGTTTGTTTTGGGGTTTTTAATGCTTGTTGCCTGCAACTGCTCTTTGTAGCATCCTGTCCAGGTGATCACCTCTCCCCCTCCTTTTCCCTGTGCTTTTTTCTCCCTCTGTACCCAATTCAGTCCTGCTGAAAAGCTCCTTAGCATCCCTCCTCCTTCTGGACTCTGCCCCTCCTCCTGGTGCATTTACTAACTGCTTACCTAGTGAAGCTGTTGTTTCACCCACTACTTGTACTGTGATTTAGCTGCTCTTCTCTTTCTTGTCTCGCTAAGTTGACACAGTTGCAGGTGATTTGCAGCCAAGACCCCCTATGCAATTATTTATTGCATGCTTGACCTACATCTGGGCATTTATTTACTCCACTTGTCTTTAATGACTCCCTTATCCACAGGCCCTGCCGCCTGGTGCACTTCAACCTTTACCAAAGAGGCCAGCACTTGAAAAAAACAATGGTGCCACCACAGTCTTTAACCCAAGCGTTTTCCACTACCAACAGGCTCTAGCCAACATGCAGTTGCAACAGCCTACATTCATCCCTACAGGTAAGTGTCTCCTTGCTTTCCCCACCATCATGGTTGTTTATTTTATGACCTGGGTGTTCACCCAATGAGCAGTTTTGTAAGAGTCCTTAGCAAAAGAGTATTGGTGTGTAGTTTCATGTTAAAAATGGATGAAAAATTAATGTCTGTTTGACTTTTTTCCCTTCACCTACTACAATTTAGAGCTTTTCACATGTAAAGATCCTTCTTAGCCCTTTTTGTGTGGTTTGGGGGGTTTTTAAGCAGTCAAACTAAGAAAAATGTCTGCATGTTTCTTGAATTCATACTTTCTGGTTTTCCTCCTTATGGTTCAACTGGTTAATCCCAAATTAATTCTTTGACTCTTGCGTAGCGCTCTTATGGACTCATGTTAAAATGTCTTATGGACCTCTATGCCTGCTCTCTTGAGGCTGTAGGCACCTTCCTTGTATCTCACTGACCTACATATTGCAGCAGCTGTGATGTTTATAGAGGGAATGGTTAGTCTTTAGTAAATACAAATTATATAATCCTCTTTAAAGGCATATATTTCCCTCTTCTTTGTCTTTTTACCAGTACAATACCCTAAGCTTTTTAAAAGCAATTTAACTCCCAGCTTTTATTGTACCTTTAAGGTCTCAGAGTTAAATTGAAAGATGCAGTTCAGTAATTCTTACAGGACTGGAAATATTAATGTGGCAAATGTGACTGTCTTCTGACTGGCCAATTAACTGCAGCCAAATGAAAAACAAAACCTGCTTAGAGTGGAAAGTATTGTAAGTGGCTGAATTAGGAATATTCCAGAGTTGGTAGCTCATGTTTTAATATCATTATTATCATTCAGAGCACCATAGGAAAATTAATGCCCAGTGTTTTCAGTATTTAATGCTGTATTCACTTGTCAGATGATATTTACAAAGATACACAAAGTATTTCTCTGGGCTGACCCCTGGAGGTGAACACACGGTGGACATGCACCTTGGCCCTGTTGTTCTTTGGGGTCAGAGGAAAAGCTTTAGAGACATTCCTGTCCTGATAGCAAACTTTCTCAGGTGGAGTGTGGGTCCAGGGAGCGGGGACCTAAACCCTGTGCTCGTGTGGCCTTTCTGTTATGACAGCCCATGGAAGCACTCAGAAGTCGGCAGCTGCCAAGATGTTCTTCCAGGGAAGTGGATTCTCATGCGGAGAGATGGAGTAGTAGCCTCTTACCTTGTGCTCTGCGGTGTTGGAGGGCCTGGGCTGAGCTGACCTTACCACAGTTCTGTCAGATGCCAAGTGAAATACTTCTTCAGGAAACCCGAACAGCTTGGGGAATGCCAAGTCCCCCAGCTGGCTACACACTCCTCTTCCTCAAGGTCGCAGTTGCCAAAGTTGACATAAGGACATGCATTTCTGATGGAACACCATGAATCAGCTGTACCCAGCACTTGCTGTGCTGTGGCGCTGGTCTCATGGCAATGAAATTACGCGCAGGGCTGATGCATAACAAAGCTGCTTACTGGCACCTGCTCTCGTCTGAAGACATTAATGCTGGGCAGAGCAGCAAATTTCCAGTCAGAGGATGGATCTGTGATGAATTTATTTTACACATCATACTCCAGATCTGAGCTCGGCCTTGGCAGTGCTCAGGAAAGCGAAGCAGAGAGGTGGCACGTTGCAGCTCTCACCGTGGGGAGGGGAAGGGAGCTGTTGCTTTTCTTAGTATCTCCTGTTCAGTTGTTGAGAGATCAGCATCATGGGTTGCCATGGCAGGGGGGAATCAGGCTGTCTCTTGAAAATAGCATCGCCACTGCAATTTTTTCAAGTCCAGAAAAATAAATGCTTCTTTCAGCCTGAACTGGAGACTTTGAATCCCAGTCCCTGCTTGCAGGAGTAAATTGCTTTTGGAAAGTCAGTTTTAACATGAGTGTGACATTCTTCTAAGGGCATTTTTTTCTGCTGACATGATCAGAAAGAAATCAGCATACCCAATACCCAAAAAATCCCAAACAACCCTGATTTCTGGGATCAACTGTATCATTTACTACCAAGGTGGGAGGAGTTTATTCTCTACTACCCAAGAATTAAAGAATTAATTTGGTTTGCTATGGTCTCTTAAAACTGAGTTTAAACTATGTATGTACCAATATGCAGAATTTGTTTGCATGTGCTTAAATACTGAATGCTGCAAAGAGAATACCTGCTTTTTAGTTAAAGTGATATCTAACACTGAAGCTTCACTAATGAAATATCCCTTTTGTTCATCTTTCCACGCTTCAATGCATGGTGTGCAGGGTCAGTTCTGTGCATGACACCCACTGCAAGCGTTGGTAGGTTTTTCTACACAAACTTCTCAACTTTTCCTAATCTGAAAGAGATTGCAAGTTAGTATGCATCAGTGAGAACCTGGGTGGCTGAGTGGTGTGAGTGTCTATCCGCTGTCTTCTTTGAGGCTTAAATGGTTGTATCCCTTTTAATTTCTATGCAGTGCAGTGTTTCATGTGACTTATAATAAGAGAATCCAAGGTGATGTGTTTCCACCCCTATTTAGTTCCGCTTCAGAGACAAGAATCTGTCACTTAAATGTCTTTACAACCTATTTAAGTCATCTAACGCAAGGAAATAGCAATGGGAGGATCCTGTTGGCTTATTTTTTGGGTTTTTTTGTATCAAGCAACAGGCGGACTTAAGTTTGGATTTTCAGTTGTGCTTCTGAGGATATTTTAGGAGACTGGTTTAACAGAGGTGCTAAGGAGGAACACATCTGGGGTCAGCCCCTCTGCCAGAGCAGGGTGCTGCTTGTACAGCGAGAGAAGCAGGGTTTGGACCGTGGACTGGCTGGAGAGTCATCTCTGTAGGGCAGTGTTAGGTGTGCAGGTACAGGAGATCATAGGGAGGTACCACCGCAGATGCACGTGGGATGCAGGGAGGCAGCGGGTCTGAGTATGTGCTCATTAGTGCTGCAGGGATCCACTCTGTTCAGGCTCAGCATCTGGGTCTTACTGAAACCTCTGCAGGCCTTTGAGGACCTTTCCCTCTGTCTACAGCTGCTGGGCACAGCAGGGCAGGTGAAAGCTGAGCTTTCATCTTCTAGCCAAGGTTAAGCAAGACTACCAGCATCCAGGTGTGTGCCTGCATTAGTCAGAGGGAGAGAGGCAGGAGCCCTGGGGAGGGTGCAAGGCTTTCCAAGAGCAGGTCTGGAAGCTCTGGCATGAATGGCTAAACACTCTGCTCTTGAGCCTGCCCATCCCTGTAGTGCAGGGAGGACACATCGCTTGCATGATGGGGAGCTGAGTCCCTCAAATACAACTCTGCCTGTAGGAAACCCCAACCCACAAGTTCCAACATCTCATGGCCGGTTCCAACAGCCGCAGGCACACGCTCCTTCCCTGCTGGGACTGGCCGTGGCTGCTGAGGTGGAGGGGAAAGCAAGTCTGCTTCCCCCCCGCATGTTTGTGGGGATGGCTGGGCCTTCCTGTGGACTCCTCGGCCCCGCAAACTCTCCTCGGGTTTGGGGGATGCCCGTGTGTGCACCAGAGCATCCCTTCCAGCACCGTGCTCTGCGGGATGCACAGCTTCAGGAGGCTGCCAAGCTCCCTGCTGCCATGTTGTCCTTTTGGATGCTCTTCCTGCAAATTGTAGATGTTCAGATGCATTTGTGTATTTTTCCCCTCTCTGTCCCTTCCCCTCTCCATCCCCCCCCACCCCGCAAGAGGGGAGTTTTGCCAAATCGTATAGAATTAGGGTGGAAAAGGAAGCATGCTGAATTTGTACGGAGAGAGCTCAGTCTGCCAGCTTCTCGTTTGCCGCGCCTCCAGCTCTATCCCGTGCCGAAACATTGTCCCTGCTAGAGAGAGGCGAGAAAACCTGGTGAAAGGGCTGCGGCAGCCGCTGCAAAGTGCATCATATACCTCTGGTTGCTGGCGGGGACGGGGTGGGGAGGGAAGGGGACAAGCTTTCCCAGGCGGGCGGGAGGGTGCGCTTGCCAAAATGTCCCCACCCAAAGGAACGTGCACTGGCTGTGTCTAACTCCCCACGGGTGCGAGCTGACGTGGGCTTTTGCTAGCACACCCATCCTCTCCCCCCTTTGGAAATTTGGCCCTCAGAGTCTAATACATCATTGTTCTGCTTATAAATGTACTAAGTGTTGAGAATGTTTTGGTTTTTTCCTTAATTATAATTGTAATTGGCTTTTCCCCTTCTCTCTTGTTTATTTTTTTTCCCAACGCTGTCTTGCTTTGCACTGTGATTGCATGCTGCGCCCCGATGTGTCCTTCATGACGATGTCACATGGCTTGTTGCTGTGATTCCTGCCACGCCCCCAAATCCACCACATGTTGCCATGGTTACATAAAACCAACCAACCAAACAAAATATATATACGCTCCACCCTCCTGTATGTCGCTTCCATGGTTCCCTTCCGAAAGTGCCCATGATGCACGGTGCTACGCCCACCACTGTGTCTGCAGCAACAACTCCTGCCACCAGCGTCCCCTTCGCTGCAACAGCTACCGCCAATCAGGTTTGGCCCTTTCAATGGCTTTCTTTCACGTGTTCAGATCTCGAAGACCGGGCGAGGGCTGGATCCCGTGTGGGGTCGAGCGCCGTCCCGCCCGGCTTGGCGCAGGCTCGGGCGCGCAGAGGCAGCGTGTGCGTGTGTGTGTGTGTGTGTGTGTGTGTGTGTAGCGGGAATCCAAGAGGGGCCGCTCCTTCCACCTGCGGGATGGGCACAAGCCCGGCCGGAGCGTAGGGATGGGCGATTGGCAGGGGCGCAGGCTCTCCTCCAAAAACACACCTACCCCCGGCTCCTCAAAAAATGGGCTGTGAATCTCCCGAGCATACCGTCACACAAGACCTGCAGCACTTCTGCTTTCAGTCTCAAGCAGAAATACCACCCCAAGCATCCTTCCATGTGGTATTTTGGCATGTCCTCTCTGGGCTGAAAAGCGGAAGTGGAGACACAAAGCGGCCTCCCGCCACCACAAAATTGGACTTGAAAAACTACCAAAAAATCCCCAGACAACCAAAAATCAGGGGTGAGGCTGTGAAGTCTAAAGTTTTTTTTAATGCCAATAGCATGTCACCCATCCCTACAGAAAGGACTTTGGATGTGCAGTATGTGCCATTGTAGCACTGCCGTAAGTGTACAGGATTCCATGCATGTCTGCCGAGCCATAATTTTCTCCAAAACTTTCCTCTGAAGATACCGAGTGTGATGGCTGCTTCTGCACCAGTCCTGAACTGTATATGCACAACCTGTCCTAGTGATGCTTCCTGATAATTTGGTGTGACACAACTTCTCCCAGTTAGACCAGAGACATTTCAAACAGTTTTAAAAAAATTTTTCCCCCAGTACTAATTTTAGCATTTTTATTTGTCATGCTCTCAGGTTTAGAGCTATTGCAAAGAAACTGAGGTGTCGCTTTGTTCTGTAGGAGGCTGTTAGCGATGCTGAATGCCAGTAATCTCTCTGAGGGCATCCTCTAGTCTTTTGCTGGTGTGAGGTCATGAGGATTTCAGTAGGAGTTTTGCCTGCGTAAGTCCTAGGCAGTGTTTTACTGCTTGCAGTAGGAATTGCCAGTCTTTTTCTGTGCTTTGTTGTTATTTTCAGGTGGAGCAGGTCTTACTCAGACTTGTATTGGTCATGAAAGGAAATAGAAATTCATGTGCGGTGTTGCTCTGTGGCTGTATGAGTCCTGTTTCAGCCAGATAGTTTCAGGGCGTTTCTGTTTTACTTGTAGTCTATGGAGTCAAAATCCCAGTACAGTCACCAGGTACTCCACAAGGCATTGGTAATGGTGCAGCTACATTGTACTTAATGTGTAGCAAAATAAAGACTCCTGTTTTATAAGACACTGATGTACATATTAACCTGATACTGAAGACAGAATGAACAGCTTGATCTCCAGGCAATGTTTTAATGTGTTGTGTTCTTTGTTTTTTTTGCTGTAGATATCCCAGTTATCAGTAGATGAACTGAGTAGCAGCATGTTTGTTTCACAGATGTAGAAGTTCCCAATAGAACAGTAAGTTCCTTTTTGGTATTTCTCTTCACGGTGAATTGATTTGTACATGGACACTGCATCCCCTAAACATGAGGCTGGCTCATGCAGAGGGTCTGAGCCCATGGGATCCCACTGGCTTCATGCTCTGCCAACTCAACAGGAATTCAGCAGCTGCAGCACAGACACGGACCAGCCCTGTGGTTTATAATGAGCACTGTTTTCTGTGTCTCAAGTACCTGTTTCGCAGTGTTCACAGCCTCCCTGTGCATCCCCCCCCAGTACCATGGCTCTGTTTACAGGTTGCTCTTGCTCTGCACAGCTCCCAGCTGCCTGCAGATACCTCAGGGATTTGCAGTGTTGATGGCAAAGACTGCTCTGGTAATGAGTCAGATGAAAAGGTGTAACTTCTCTTTTGCTATTAGTGACATATTTCCTTTCCTGGGGTAAGCAGAATTGGGTCAGCAGCAGTTGCTGTGCATCTGCAAGGCTGGCTTGGTCTGGGCAGAGCTCTGCTGGTCAGCTGCAGAGAGGACCTGGCTCATGATGGGTTGAAGACCAGAATGAATATCAAAAGCAACATAGTCTTCACCCCACCTGCAGATCCTGGGCTTCCCTAAGGTGATAGTTTCCTCTGAGGGGAATGATGGAGGAATTTGTCCTTGGATTTACAGAGTACTATTTCACAGGCATAGCAGCAGTGTCATTTTTCCATTGCTTTTCTTTGTGAGTTTTAGCTGATGTTCATGAGCTAAAATCCCTGGATAGTTTCAGTTCTTGACTGTGTTTTTTTATCCCAAGAGAGTAAAGAGCAGTTCAGCCAATTCAACAAGAGGTCACCAGATTTTCTCAAAGCAGCCATTTAGTATATGCAGATATGCAACCTATTTCTTCCTTAGGTCACATATTACAGGCAAGTACTTAAATGCTGGAAATTAATTTGGCAAGCAGTTCTGTAATGATATCTATTAGCAATCAACAGAAGCTACTTTCTCAGTGGTGGCCCTTATCTCTGCTGACCTTAATTAAGTACCATATGTATACATGACCTGCTAACTGTAGCTGTGGACCCTTTTCATGAGGGGTGACACCAAGCTTGTTCACATTAGTGAAAATGTTCAGCTTAGACCGTACTGCTGTTCCAAACAACAGACAGACATGACACCTGACATATTAACCCATTTCTATAACGTGTGAAACAGCCTATTCCACCCAATAAGGAGATACTTTGATTGGAAGAGCTTCATCTTGAAGTCTTTGAGATTGTTTTCAGCATTTTTTCAGGAAACTTTCCCTGACTGGGACTTTGGTAACTGAAACACTTGCTGCTCTCACAGATGTTTTTCTTTTCCTTCATGGTTGAAGTAGTCCTGTTAGCCAGGCTGGTTGGTCTAGCTCTGCAGGAGACAGGTTGTTGGGAATTTCAGTGGAGGATTTTCACGAGTACATCCCAAAAGAGGCAATTTGCTCGCAGAAGAGGGTCCCTAAGCACAGGGTTTCTGTGTTTTATCTCTGGGCTAAGTTTGCCTTTGGCTCGTCACTCCTTAGGGTCAGATTTAATGTGACTGTCTGAAGGAAACCAGAGCTAACACGGATCAGGGATTCCTTTGGCCCTCTCCTTAGTCACGCTCTACCTGGCATCCCATCCAAAAATCAAACTATTATTTGTTCACCTCCTTCTTTCACTGTTTGTCCTGTTGTCGTGTATGAAGTGCATGGGAAACAGAAAGCCATAAGTGCAGATTTAAGAGGATGCCAAGTGTGTTATTGGCAATTTCACCCTACATCAGAAAATTAATGGAATAAAATGTCTCTCTGCAACGCACTAATGACAACCTCTTGGGCAACACAGTGAGGATGTAAATGTATTAGAATGACTTTTAAAATATAGATGTATTAACATCTTATTATTTCTTTGTTGTTGTTTTTTTCTTTCCCCTGCAGCAGACCATGTTGAAATTCTGAACAGTAAAATTATGGAGCACCAGGACTTCTTTGTGGGAAGCTGCGCATGGCCTTTCTGTATATATTCCCCTCTTCCCTCTCTCGTTCTCTACCACCTCTACAGTAAGCCTGTTGCAGCCTACATGTTAACCAAAAACTGATCAATGGGAATGTCAAAAAAAAAAGAAAAAAAAAAGCACTATAGAAACAATTAACAAACAGCGCTCTGTTATATGAGATATACAAGTAGGAAATTATAATAGACTTTTATAACACATTACTTTAACACACTTAATCATTTTATGACTACCATCCTGATAAGTGCATCTGCACAGCGGACTGTTGGTTTACTGTATACTATCGATGGATAAATGTTTGTCTTGTTTTTAAAGTGTTATCTTACTGTTTTGTTTACATCATAGTCTATTGATTTGTTTTAAAGTGTACATCATTATCAAGTATACTCAATACCATTTTTCCATTATTGTTATGTCTTAAGTTTTCATATACTGTAGGTTTTATGGGGTTTTGTTTGTTTTTTTACTAAAAATGTTATTGTGGGAAACAGGAATTATGTGCTTGAAAAACACGACACAGGAATGTTCTGCCCTTTGCTGGATTTTGCTGTTAACGTCAGCTAAAATTACTTAGGTTAAATGCTCCTTTTATAATTTAAAATTTGCCTTGAGATAGTCTCCAAATTTTTAGTACAAGTAATATGAAAGGACAGCTGTCATTTTAGTCCAATTCGGGGTATTTCTTTCAATACAATGAGCTGATTCTGGAAACTTTTGGAAAAAAAAAACACCACAAAAGCCCAGGCTCAGTAAGGGGACAGGAACAATTTGCTCAGACAGGGGTAAGCATCAAGGGATTTCTGCAGCTCTGTTGTCCATTGAAGTGCATTCTCAGCTGCAAACGGCGCACAATCTCTCTTGCTGTTCTCATGGTGCAGTCAAAACAAACAAAAAAATAGTGGTGGAGTGAGACAGCTTCAGTTGGGCAAAAGCTTATAGCATTGGAGAGGAGCAAGTGCCAGCCGTTGGCTGGGGAGGGCCGAGGGCCATGGCTCAGCCTAGGCTGGGTAGCACTGAGCCCTGGGGCTTGTCTCCACCAAGCACGATGAAACATTTCGGCCTGAAATCTTATATGTGTCTCTTCTTAAAATTTTGTCAGCATGCCCCATTTATTTAATCACCATTTTCCATAAGTGGGCGAATTTTTTTCCCCCCCTCTGATCTCTGGCCCTTTAAAGCAAACACAGCAGTAACAAAGCAGCAAAAAGCTCAGCATAAGCTTTCTGCTGTAGATAAACATTCATCTTAATGGAGTTCCTGTACGTCAGTAGATTTATTTTGACACCTTCTACTTGATCGAGAGCAATGTTTGCTGCACAACAAGGGCTAGTTCTCAATACCTCCTTTTCATACGCACGAATAAAACCATTTCAGCCCGTGCACCCTGGACAGCCCTGCCTGTCGTTATGCTGCGTTGCTGAACAATCTGGCTGCAGAAATGCATTTTGGTTGAGGATACCACCAAACCATTTGGTTGAGGATACCATTCCTGTCATAGCTCTACAGTATCATTGGCATTATGGAAGAGATGGATTTGCTGCTGTAAATCCACAAACTCCATACAAGGAGAAAGAGAATCAAGAAAGAGGCCAGCTCATAGTGTCTGGAGGGGCGACCACCCCCAGCTCAGAGTGGTCCTGTAGGGTGTCAAATTCAGACAACCCGATTTTCTTCTCTTTTCCCAGTTCCTTGGCCTTTGTTAGATTTTCCTTGCCCCCTCTCCTGCAGTGAGAGCACAGTTAGTTTGCTAGATGTCTATCTCCATGGGCCACAAGTGATGGAGAGGTACCTAGGATGCAGCCTGTGTGCCCCAGGGCAGGTTCTGACCATCTAACTTGGAGACTCACTCATAGCACAAACCTTTGAGGAGCCCAGCTCAAAAACGCCTTGAGGAATCTTTTTGTTCAGTTCTGCAGGCTTTGAACCAAACCCTGATAGAGAGGGGGAAAAAAACATCCCCCCCGAGACCTCCTTTATGGACCCTGAGTTTGACAGTCACTTGTGTCCGTGGATGTTCCCCAGCCATCCACACTCACAAGTGGCAGAGTGGCCTGAAATCAGTGACTCTCATTTGTATTGGTGACCACATACCTGATGTTTTCACCACCAAGTTTCTGTTTCCCAAAACCATAACATTGTTAGTTGAAAAAGTGGATTTGAGTACTTCCTGTTTGAAATTATTTGTGTATCAAAAATGGGTTTTGCACAACCTGTGCCAGTGCCTCAACAAAGAACAGAGCTGATCTTCTTAAGCCAGAAAGGATGCATTCAAGCTTGTATGGCTTTATGAGTTCAAGGAGGTTGAAATTTTTTCAGTGCTAAATGGATTTTTGTATATCTTGACACTTTGATGTAACCTCCTATTTTATTTATCGACTTAAACATCTGGCATAGATGTGCATAGAATGTAAACCTAGAATACAGCTGTTTTCATGTCACATTTAAAGCACTGAAAAAAAAGGCGTTAAAGGATTATTTTTTATTAAAGAGGTCCAATGAGGGATGTTCAGGGTAGTTATATTAGGTGCCACAACAGTTTTTATATTGCTGGCAAATTTAGAGTTAATTTGTAAATGAGTTTAAGGAAAGAAAAGCTTGAAGCACTAAACTTCACCAAATTCAAAACAATCTCGGCAAAAATGCCATTTTGAGGTAGCACTATTTAAACTAGTTGTGCAATGACTTGCTCTAATTTTCTTTGTTCAAGAAAGAAAAGAAAAAAAACCAGTCGCCAGACTATAAATTTCCTAAATAGACTATTACAAAGTCACCAAGCTAGTTAGTGACTCTAAACAAATGTCATAAAAGCATGAATATCATCCTTTATTTGACAAGAGATGTATGTAAGTTTGTTTAAATCGATATAATTTTAGTGACATTTTTATAAGCTTCCCACTTTCCATGAACCTATATTTTTTATTTATCCAAAGTTATTTCTCTTTGTCCATTTCTCTCAGCCTTATGCAAACAATATGCAAGAAATGCTGAAACTTGGATAAAACGGGTCATGCAGAGGGAAAATGAAAGCTGAGATTGATCATTTTCACGAAAAAAGGTTGTTAGTAGTTTCAATAAAAAGTACTACTACTAAACTGTAACATAAGCAGACAATAAAAGAGGGATTTAAAATAAAATGGATTCATAAAACTATTAAGATTATTTTTGTTAAATACAGTGTTTTTAGTAATTTGGAACATGATTTCACAATCAGCCGTGTTTTTCAGTTGGAAATTTTTAGCTGATGATTTTTGACTCTGTATTTTTGCATCGCAACGTTCTAGAAGCCGTTACCTCCCCGGGCAGCCCGCGCAGGCCCCGTTCCCGAGCGCTCCCACGCGCTTTTCCTCTCGGCCACGGCACCGCTCCGCGCCCGCAGCGTGCCCCAGGGGCGGCACGGCCGGGCTGGGATGCGCTGCTCCTCCCGCTGTGCCGCTGTCCCGCCGGAGCGGGGACCCCGCAGAGCCGGCACTGGAGCCGGCCGCGTGTTCGTGGGAGCAGGGGACACGCGTGTGCTGGCGACGTCCCCTGGCCTGGCTCGGGCTGGCACTGGTGCGGTAGGAGTAGCTCTAGGACACGCGGGTACACAACGATTGAGAAACTGGAGTCCTCGTTTTGTTTATCCCTTGTACATTTCACAGACATGAAAATTGAAAAAGGTGAAATTTATGAGGAAAATCTAATTTCCCATTCCTGTTGAATGGATTTAGTTTGATATTGACCTGATTTTACCATGTGCCTGTTGAAGGCCTTAGAGTATATACTGTATGTTAAAGACTGTAATAACTTTAAAAAAAAAAAAATAGTTGATAGCCTAATCCAAATGTAAATAGAGCTACAAGTCATTGTTACTAGGCTACAACGCATTAATTCATGTCATATATTTTAATTTCTCTACCATTAGTTTTTAAGGTTTTCATTATTGCTTCTTTTGATATCTTTGGTAACTAATGAATTTAATTTTGAAGGAGAGTTAGAGAAAGTTTAAAATTTTTAATACATGTATTCAGCCCATTTAGTTATATTCTAAACCAACACTGAAGCATGGTAAGGTATAGAATACAGTCCATAAGTAGTTTGTATAGTTTACAGTTTAAGAACAAAATTAACTTTGTATGTAACTCCTACAATGATAGATTCATTGTTAACTAATTATATTAAGTTGTTGTTGCTATGGCAACAAAACTACAACATGGCTACCTTTGTATACATTATTTGTGAAATTTTCACATGTAAATTAAAAGTGATGTGTAACAGTATGAGCTTGTTAAAGGTACAGTTCAATACTGTCTGATAAAGATATGATTGAATATTTTTAAAATCCCAAAGTCCCATGTGAACGCTGAATTTGTGTCTTTAAGGTCACTTTTTCAGTCAAGAAGTTTACAACACATGGATTTAGTCAGGTTTTATAGCTTGTAGAAATTGTTGTGTGGCAAGGGTTATTCCACAGTATTTTCACTTCGGAAACACAGCAGCCTGTATTTACAACATAGTAACCGGTCTTGCTTTCATTTCACATCCATTCATACCGTGGGAATTCAGAATTAATCAGTTTCAGTACTGTAGCTTTGCCTGCAATTTTCTTTTCTCCAGAAATTAAACACTCACACGATTACGTTACGATCAGGGCTAAATAATTAAGCATCTAACTATTTTAATACTAATTTATATTAGCAAAAACTGTACATAAGAAAAAAAAATATTGTGGAATGACCCCGTAACAGTGTTGAAGATACAAATATGCTGCAGTTAAACTGATTCAGTTAGTGTACGAATGTGTGAGACACACCTTTTTTGCACTTATGTACATAGTCCACGAAAGAAATCCTTGGAACTTATTTTGAATATAAAAAGTCTGTAATAATACAGGAAAAGTTTGTAAAAGAGATAGGTATTACTAAGGCTTTGAAAAGGAGGAGTTTTTTGCTATAAAACTTATCTGAAAGCATGATGTTGCTTTGCTGTTGTAAAAGCTTTGTAGTTTGCCATAGCTTATTATACAGCAGACTGATAACAGGTCAGCTCCAACCTGCAGCACAGAGAATGGGAAACGGTGCGGAATGAATTAGTAAGATCACTAGCAAAGATTCAAATTACTTTTTTTAATCAGCCTACGTTTTCAAACACACCCCAGGTCATGTTTCTGATAGGTTGTGTTCTCGGTGAATCCTATTAGGAGTGGTAGGTCCATGGCAGCACACACACATTTTTCCTAGCACCTAATCCTATTTCTATCTGGAAGTGTTTATCTGTTGGCGGTGACTGTCATTGTGGCGAGTGTTTTAAATCCCAGAGCTAATTTGAAATGTTGCAACTTCCTGATTTTTTTTTTTAACCTTTTGGGGCAAGGTAACAAAATGGAAGGAGCTGGTGAGCCATAGATGGACAGGGATGGGTTGGGATTGTCTGGGACCAGTTCTTTCTGCTGTGTGACAGCCGTGGTGTTCATTTGAGAGGCACATGGTAGTGCTGCAGGTGGTGCTGGGGCAGGGAGGTGGAGGCTGGCGGCGGTGTGGCCAGCTGAGTGCTCCAGGCTGGGACTAACAAGCCCCTTTGAATTGCCACCAAAGAAGAGCAAAGCTGTGACCCCTCAGCGAGCAGCCTCTTTTTCCTGTTTGTGCTGGTACTGCTGGGGCTCTGCAGTGCTAGGGGATTTTGGAGCAGCTGAAGCGCCTGCGTTGACCCATTTATTTTTGATTGGAACAAGTTTTGGGTTTTGTTGGATTTTTTTTGAAGTACTTTTTTTTTTTTTTTTTTTTTTT